>JBAMNC010001478.1:180000-613541 GCA_037902135.1 Cetoscarus ocellatus | reverse complement strand
TACTAATGGCAAATAAATGCTCAGCAGACGTCCATTAACAAAGTATTCTTCCACTGTAACAGTTAAGACAGTAACAGGCAGGATGTAGGAAGGATTTGGAGAGTAATGCACACCAGAATAGCTAGAGCAAAAGGGATAATAACATTAAGGTGATCGATAAAGACATATAAGAAACAAGAAATAAGGCAAAGCAATGAAACCAAGACGTGACCGCACAGACTCAAGTGTGTTTGTATCAAAGAAACTGAGAGAATAAGTGTGTGTGTTTGTTTTCAGAGTGTGTGTGTGTGTGTGTGTGACAAACGTGTACTAAAGTCTGTGTTTATCTGTGAAAGAAAACAAATAGTGTGTGTATATTAATGTGTATTTGTGAGAAATACTGTCTACTGTATGTATGTTAGTGAATTAAAACAATGGTGAAAGCGCCTGTGTGTGGATTTGTGTGCATGTTTTAGAGTGTGACAGTGGCTGGATGAAAAAGTTCTGGAAAGATTTACAGAGAGTGAACTGAAAATGCACCGAATCGCAGGGCTGGTGGCAAATTTCCGTTAATGTCAACCCCTGAGAAGTGAGGACGAAGGACGATTCAAGCAACCGGTCACAAAATACGGAGGCCTCGCCACTCACACCCAGAGAGAGCAAATAAAACATGCTCCTATGTTTTAATGGTATGCACAAGAGATTGGGTTTCAACTCCAGGAAGGGGTCACAGTAATTCTGTGTGTGTGTGAGTGTGTGTGGGTGTGGGTGTATGTGGTTGTGTGTGGGTGTGTGAGTGTGATCTAAGCGGACAGGTGACGGGGATCAGGGTCAGAGGAGAGGACGACTGGCTCCAGGGTGATGAGACGCAAACACACATCGGCTGTGACACAAACAGCCATGCAGAAACAAAAACACACGTGTGCAGGCGACAAAGACACGCACACGTGTGTCTGCTGCAGCATTAATCACACATGCATGTTTGAGAAATGACACCGAAGACAGAGACAGTCCAGTATGGACCGAAGCCATTCTGTAAAATCATCTTTATTGTTCTTTAACTCCATCATGGTGGTCTCTGAGTCACTTCATTAACTCTTAATTAACTTTATTAACTCTTAACTATCTGTCTCTCCATTGAACAAACCACAGGCTCAGTCCACCTAACTCCAAAAAGCACTTTTTTTATCATCACATTTTTCCTTCCTGATCATTTTCAGCTTACTGAAACAGAGTGATCACTTCATTGTGTTTGTCCGTCTCCTGCTCCAGATGGTCTGATCTAATGTCTGCACCCCCCACCACCACACCCGTGTGCTGACAGAGCACACATGCATTAAGCCTAGGAGGCCCAAATAAGCTTAATAAAGGAGGAGGGGGAATATAAAGCAGTGGGCAGGTACACTGACGTAAGAGGGAAGGGCACAGCCTTATGTGGCGGTGTTTGAGGAGGAGGCTTTCTTTATTTGGGAGTATATGAGTCAAGGGCACACGTTTGGTGTTGACGCCACTTGACCGTTGAATAAAATCATTCAATCTGAAGAAACAGTGCTGGTTTCAAAATAAACCTGGCTATCTTTACCTTAAGTATGGTGGTCCATAAATAAAACAGAGATAAAAGAACTTCAACAAAATACCCCTGAATGCCACGTGTGTCTATGCTTCGTTTATAGAGGAAAATACTTGAAAAGATAGGATAGTTTAAATCATTATATGTAAGAAATGTATCTAGTCGCCAAAGTAGAATTCCCTCTATGTAACTACACGAATAAAACTAATAAAATGCGAATATTTAATTATGGCTCTGTGTCGACCTGTCCCCGATACGCAAATATTACAGCTGTCAGGCGCAAACTTCACTCCTAAAAAATTTGTTAAAGGGAAAACAATGCTCTACTGCTTAATGAATTTGTCCTGATCACAAATGATTTTTTTGGTTACGTTTATAAAACCCCACTCACCTACATGGAGAGTGACCAATAGCACTGTTTTATGAATAAAATAAAGATAAAAGTGACAGCATACAGGATGACAGTCCTCTGGATTTCTTTATTGGGGTGTCTACAGATGTCCCTCACATATATATTTTAATATAAAAATAGTGTGAGTATTGATAGTGCTTTTAAATCAGACTAACAGGTCAGCTCTGAGGTCAAGACTAGCTTTTCTCAGATGAGGCTTCCAACCAAAGTTAAGCCATATCTAAGCCTGAGAGACCTTGAAAATGTTATCCATACTTTTAAGACATCTTGTTTAGATGACTTTAACTCCCTGTATGTCAGCAATGACCAGTCAGAGCTTAACCACCTGCAGCTTGTCCAGAATGCAGCAGCTCATCACCTAGCTGGGACAAGGAAACACCAGCACGTAACTCTGGAGTTTCCATTTAGGTACAGGACTGATTTTAAGATTCTTTTATTTGTTTTTAAGTGTCTGAATGGGCTGGCTCCAGAATACCTATCTGACCTTATTAAGGTATATCAGCCCTCCAGAGCTCTTAGATCAGGTGATCAGGTTTTCTTGGACGTTCCTCAATCATTTTTAAAAACCAGAGGAGATCGAGTCTTCTCCGTTGTGGCTCCCACTCTGTGGGACACATTACCTCCTACTGTACAGACTACCAATAGCCTCTCCACTTTAAAGCACGGCTTTAGACGCACTTGTTCACCTTGGCCTTTGGCAGAGTATAATGGCTCTTATTGGGCTTTTAATGGTTTTAAAATGTATTTATACTGTATTGTTTTGGTTTTTTCTGTTTATTGGTTTTTATTGTTTTTATTGCATTTTTATTGTTTTTATTATTTCTGCTTATTCTACTGTAAAGTACTTTGGTAGGCCACTGGCTGTTTTAAATGTGCTTCATAAATAAAGCTGACATTGACATTCTCACATCTACACTCTGCTATGGGCTAAAACTGATAACCAGCAAAAGTATGACAGTGTTATTTTGTCGACTAATTATTTTCATCATAGTTTTCATCAACAACCTTTTTCCCCTGAGGAAAACTAGACAGTAACTAATAAAAAAAAGTGCACATGGACAAAAAATCAAACTAAATTAACTGACATTTTCATCCACAAATAAAAACTAGACTAAAATGTCTGACAGAGACTTAATCCAATCAGACCTAATTTGCTTATGTAGAAAGTAGGGACAAGTTAGGAATATATCCAATCACAGCTGCTTTGGTTGTGTGGAAAGGTTGGATGAGTTAAGAGGGACATCCAATCACAGCTGCCTTAGCTTGGTGGTGGTGGGATAAGTTGTGGAGCGATCCAATCAGAGCTCCTCTCTTTATGAACTGATATATTCATGTAGAGCAGGTTCACTGTTTGTTGTCAGTTCTGGTATTGTAACTGAGATGCTCTGCCAGGTAGCCTAAATAAAGGTGACTGCATTTCACACAAAAGTTCAATTTGTTTCTGTTCATTTATACATTCAAACTTTACTGTTCAGTAAAGGGTTATTAGATGTTTGATTTTATCCAAGCGTAAAACATGACCCCCCCTCCAAAAAAAAAATCAGACTACAGCCACTAAAATGAGTGAGAGGAATGGCTGCCCAGAGGTGAAGCTCAGCTTTAGAGACGGGACACCTCCAGTAAATCACAATACTGAGTGCAGAGAGTAAGAAAAAATCAGTTTGTTGAAAAGCATCCTCAGGCAGGCATTGTGCTTGTCTGTCACATTTTCAATCATTAACTTTGTGAGTCACAAGAGCACAGAAAGACGCAGCACGCAGCAGCGACTTGACAGCCATGAGAAAACCTTAGTAACTTCTAACAGCTTCACTGGGAGCAACAAAAAGGCTGATAAAATATCATAACATCACAAAACACTGTCACCTGCAGCCTCCACTTATCAAGAGGTTTTTAATGAGTCAGAGATTCAGAGGGAAGTTTCATAGGGGAGACCAGGGCCAGCTGTAACTCTTATACACGTTTTCCCTCATAACTTACACATAATTTGATCTAACGTTTTTGTTACAGAAAAAATTACAAGAACACAGATAAATAAACTGTTTCTGTGGTTTAATCACTTTAATAAAGACAACTGTGACAGCAGTAATAAACATATGCCATAAAACCAAATGAATGTGAAATAACAAACCCAATTTCAGTGTAATTTCTACTGTATTTTTCAGTGATTCCTCCTTTTGTGTTCAGTTCTTTAAATTTAAAGTATTTCATGAATTCAAAGCAAAATCGTCTTCTGCAAAGAGCTGGACAACTATTTAAGTGTGACTGTGTTTTATAATAAGTTAAAGTGGGTCAAAGGTATATACTTACAGGACATTTATGAGCTTTCATAATCCAAAATGTACACAACATGATGTATCATGAGGTTATATAATATTAATATCCCATTTGAAAATGTCATTACTTTGCAGTTTAATCCCACAGCACCTTCCAGCAAATTTAAATTCAAACAACACTAAATATTCATGATAAAAAAAACTATCCTTTCTTGAAATATCTAAGTCTGAATACTTTGTTTAAGCTAAAAACAATTACAATTTTAATTCTGATTACGATTGTAATCATAAATTGGTTATCACTATAATGGTTTAGATGATATCATGTTTGTTGAAAATTTGGGTCCCTGATAAGTTTTTCTTGATTTTAAGTATTGTGACATTTCAACAGTGATCTAAAATCAGGATTATGAGGTTTATTAAAGTGCTCAAGGCTCAGTGTGATCTTTAAAGTGATCAACGATGTCTTAAGAAAGCAGAAACAACACTTAATAATCACATCAAGGTAATGCATATTAGAATATAGAGTGAACTAAGTGCTGCTCACACAGCGGTTATGATGGGTTGTTTGTTCAGACTAATGAAGCAGAGCTCTTACAGGCTGTGTGCTCAGTGACCGAGCTTCTCTCTTATTTTTCTGTAGATTAATAAACATGCTGACCGTTCATAAGCCTGAATGTGACGCTCAGATAAAGTCTGTGTGTGGGTAAAGCGTCATGTTAAATCCTTCAGTCCGATGAGCAGAAATAAAACACAGTGAAGCAGGTGTGATGAGGTAGAGGCGGCGGGACGACCATCATTTACCACAAAAACACGGCGCAGCACCAAGACTCAAACCATGCAGACAAACATCAGTTATTAAGGTTTAAGAGGGACACTTTATTGAAATAAATAAAATCATCACAGTGATATGACCGAGGCCATTACCTGTAACGGATGTGATGAATATCAACTCAATAATCAACCGTTTCTGTGACTCTTGGTCATCACAGGACTGGCTGGACTATTTAATTCAAAGTATTACATTTCGGTCATCTTCAAAACTTTGTGCTCAACAAACTCAAATCTATGCACAAAGTTTATGAATCTGCAGGCACAGATAAAGCACCTATAAGACAGAGCAGTGTGTGGACCCACTTTGATAGAAAGCCACAGTTATCACAGTTATCTTCCAATTAACAATTAAAATGTTTGTGTGGTCCACGTCTATTCCAAATGATCTGCTATTATCCGATGCTTGTGAGGGCCGATATGGGTCTGTGTTTTTGTTGTAATAATTACTGTAATGCAGAAAAGTAAACAAAGTCCAGACATGACGGGGTGTATGTTTATGTTAGCTATTAAAACCTGAATCATAGTCCTGCTTTGGCCCTCACTGGTACAGAGGCAGAAGAAAAGCTTCTTGAAGCAGAGACAGTGGGTATATCAGGGCATCACACAGTAAACGTAATAAAATAACAATAAGCTCAATGAAACACCACTACAGTACAGTATTACATTTGTACCTAAGGAACATATATACAGTATAAATACACACACACACTGTATACACTGATCGACCCAGCTGCCAAAGACTAGTCAACAAAAGAAATAATTTCATCCTTGGCTGTGACTCTGGAAATGATTATATATTCCTCATTTCATATTTAGAGCTGCAAAGAAACTCTTCAGCTTTGTACACATCCACATCCATCCTTCAGGTAAGCAGAGCCATAACAGTGCCATCAGCTGCTCAGGTCAACAGAGAGATTCAAAGCTTCAGCAGCTTCATCTGAGCAGGAAAAATAACATTTTCATCCAAATTAACAAGTCTGAGCTAGCTAGGATTTTAGGATTTTATATGCCATACAGCGAGAAATATTTCTGCTGCTCTTAAATCATGACCAGTCTGGAGAACAGCAGAGTGTTCACACGGTGTGAGATGATGCCGAGTCAGAGAAGGAAGCTTCAATTCATGACTTTGAATCATGTCTCCCACTCTTATTCATTTTTGTTATTTCATGCCTCATAGTTTAAAGGCCACTGCTGTTTTCAGCAGACATTTATCAGGCACAACACGCAAACGCATATTATATATATATATATATATATATGTACACACACACACACTTGTGTATGAACCCAGCAACCTCTGAACACATACAGTCTAAATCAGATCCATGTTAATCAGATACCTAGTATTCTAATTCTTTGTTGAGCACACACTTGTGCACAGGAACACACACACTGCATGAAAAAATGGCTGTTACCATGGAGATTTTGTCACTTCCTGAATCTGCTCGGTATATCGCTGTTTCCATCCCTCCTTTACCTGTCCTGCTCCCTTTATTCCCTTTTTAATGCCCTGCTTTTGATATGCTTGTTTCGATCAACCTTTCCTCTGAAGGCAAAAAGAGGCTTCAACAAAACTTTACAAGTGACGTCAGACTTCCACAGTGCCTCTGAGCTCTGTGGTTATTACACCTCAAACATTCTCAATTATCCTCCAATTATCCATTTCACACATGGGATTCAGCTTGGATGTGAGTGACATGGCACATGTTTCCTGCACACATGAAGCAGAGGCACTCACAGAGCTCCAACATCCCACCATCTGGAGATGGAGCCAGTGTGGGGCCAGCTGTTCCCCTCTCCTGTCTCCACCAGGTTCAGAGTGAACTGAAGCAGTAGATTTCACACCTGAAAATGGCAGCGTGAAGGGGGCCATTGACTGCAGTCCTTAAATGGAAGCACAATGTTCTGAATTTAGAGTTATTTCTCTGAAGAACTTCAAATATTTGACTTGTTTCAGAAGTACCTATATTACAAAAAAGATTCTGCAGTATTTTTTCTGTAAGATACATAAAGGACATTTTGCTCGATAACACAGTCATCTTTGTAGGTTAATTGAACAGTCAATAAGACAATTATGCTTATTTTTTTGTTTAGGTTTTCAGGTTGGGCTGCACATTGGTGCAAGGCATAGCAAGAAGGTTGCCAGTTTAAATCTCAGTGAGCCTCTTTGTGATGTTTGCATGTAATCTGGCTTCTTAATCTGACCCACCAGGTGGACTGTTCAATAAATCTCACTGGTCCATCACAGAAAGTGTTTGGTAATAAAATATCAACAACAAATTGGACAACTGTTTTGTCAATCACATTCATTACAGGCCAATAAGATAAAACAATAAGTCAAAACGAGAGCCACTTTGTAGAACAAACTCACCAAAACATGCTTGAAGAGGAGTGAAAATATCCTCTTTATGGAGAAGTGTGTTCAGTGTTGACTGTTCTATATATCACTCATGTTATTCCAGATCTGATCAAACTGCTGCTGAAGCTGTTAGCATCAAAGCTAACCTCTGTATGAGGACGCTGGCTGGGCCGCGCCTATTGCATAGTCCCGTGTTTTAAGTACAATGTGAGGACACAACATTGTTTCCTGGAGTTTTCTGTGGAGTGAGTCATCTTACTCCTCCTACAATCTTTGATGGAAGTAGCACCATCAGACAGCAGCCGCAGTGTGACGGGACAACAGCGAAAGCACAGCAGCCCCTAAAATTCCATTTCTATGGAGAATTTCATCCTCTGCTCTGAAAATGAAGGAAATTAGCATCCTCTCATCAGGCTCAATAATGCTGGAGGCACAAGGGAACTTATTTATCTGCAACAAGGCTGAGGCTGCAGAGCTAACAGGGCTAAAGCTTAGCTCACAGCTCTTAAATGAGCTCCAGGCTGTTGGCAGCAGCAGACACCTCACATACAGCACTGTGGAGACAGAGGGCTGCTCACATGGATGAAACTCAACACCCATCACGCTGCTCCTGGCAGCCAAACATCAGCTTTTTATCGCTCCGTACGAGACAGCGTCACTCAAACTCAGTCCTCACTCAGCAGCAGTTCAACAAACTAAAAGATCATTTTTGGTTTTCGCTTTTGTGCCAGAGTGTGTCAGTGCTGAATCAGCATTAAAGGAGAGTAATGAACCAAAAACGCATCTCTTAAAGAGTCAAAGTTGAATCCATGCAGTGTTGGTTTTCATACTTTTACAGTTCAGCCTTTCACTTAAAAACACAGTCCCCCCCAGGACTTCCAGGACTCTTGCACATTGGATAATCGCAACTGTAAAGGGATGAAATGTTCACCCTTAGAGTGACCTATATGCCACACTGTACCGTCCTCTTCTGCTCATCCATGATCGGGTCCTGGGGGCAGCAGCCTAAGCAGACAAGCCCAGACTTCCCTCTCCCCAGCCACTTCATCCAGCTCTTCCTGGGGGATCCTGAGGCATTCCCAGGCTAGCTGAGAGACATAGTCCCTCCAGCGTGTCCTGGGTCTTCCCTGAGGTCTCCGCATGGTGGGACGTGCCCTGAACACCTCACCAGGGAGGCGTCCTGATTAGATGCCCGAGCCACCTGACCTAGCCCCTCCCGGATGACCGAACTTCTCACTCTGTCTCTAAGGGAGAGCCTGGAGACCCTGCAGAGGAAACGCATTTCAGCCACTTGTACCTGTGATCATGTTCTTTCGGTCACTACCCTCAGCTCGTGACCATAGGTGAGGGCAGGAACAAAGATCAAGCAGTAAATCAAGAGCTTCACCTTTCAGCTCAGCTCCCTCTTTACCACAATGGACCAGTGCAGAGTCCACATCACTGCCGACGCCGCACTGATCTCACGCTCCATCCTCCCTCACTCATGAACAAGACCATGAAGTACTTGAACTCCTCCACTTGGGGCAGAATCTCATCCCCGACCGGGTGAGGACCATGGACTCGGATCTGGAGGTGCTGATTCTCATCCCAGCCGCTTCACACTCGGCTGCAAACAGTGAGAGCTGTAGGTCACGGTCCGATGAAGCCAACAGGACCACATCATCTGCAAAAGCAGTGACCCGATCCTGAGGTCACCAAACCAGAGCCCTCTCAACATCCTTGCTGTGCCTAGAAATTCTGACCATAAAAATTTCCTTTCCTTATCGCAGCTGTCCGATAACGAGGACCTCCCACTGGGGTATAACTTTCTGTGTGATGTGAGGGATATCAAAAGGAACAAATACCTGTAATGTTACAGCACCTGTTTGACTGTTCTCTACAGGTAAGTCGTTAAGAAAAACCGCCAAACTGGACCAGGTGTGCACATTTTTCCATTAAAAAGTTTTGGCAAACATATCAATGAAAAGAAAAAAATGTGAAACTAGTCCCTTACAAACACCTTTGACAACTTTTAAACATTTGTAACCCCATGCAACTAATTTCTACAAGGAATAAAACCTATTTTTCTTATTTTTATTTTTGTAATTACAGTTTCTCAGAAGCAGAATATAATTGATTCACCATGTCTAAGCTATAAAAAAGGGTAGCATTTTATGCATAAAATCATTTAATGAAATTATTAAAAATTCATGAATTAATATGCAAGGGCCTGGGCCAGCTTGTTGAAGCATTGCAGACTCTGTCCTTCTGTCCAGCAGCGGGACACGGAGGGCTCTGGCTCAGCTTACAGTTATAGTCTGGATCCTTGCCATGGCCAAATCATTAGGGATATCTGTGTAACAGTTTGATTGTGTCAGAATTTAGACAAACTCACTCTCACTGGAGACATACTGTGCAGCAAAGAAAAGCCAATGCAAGGCATCGATGATCAGCTAGAAAAAAACAGGTTTGCATTATAGCCTGTAACTTATCATGCTTTGTTTCAGAAAGACAGGGGATCACACTTGACTTCCAACGACCAAATCTGACCAAAACACAAATACAATCTGTAAAAGTTCATCACGCTGTCCATCACTGTTTACCTGTTTCAGTATTTCTTTAAATATGTGGTTACAGCTCATTCCTCTCCACATACCATAACTTGATTTTGAGGCCATTTTGCCCACACCTTACTGCTATATGCACAGTGGTTGTTAAGTCTCCCCTCACATTCGAACACAAAGAGCAGTGCATGTTAAAGGCCTTTACTTTCACAAGGCGGTGCCACACTGGGTCTCAGTTTGCTGTGAATGTAGTGTTTAGTGTGTGTGTGTGTGTGTTGTTGAGCTGGAATACATTGGCTCCAGAGGTATGTGTGTACTTGTGTGTGTTTGCACGTGTGTGTGTGTGTGGGTGTGTGTGTGTGGGTGTGTGTGTGAAATCAATTGAGAGCTGGTGTTTGCTCTGTTGCTCCCACTGTTTGGACACAGCACAGCTCTTCTTGCGTGCTCTTGTCCTGCTGCCATGCAACTGGAGCTGAATGTGAGCAGAACATGTGGGTCACCAGAGTGAGCAGGTCTGTGGGGGTTTGAAGGAGTTGCTGCTTTAAACTCTTAAATTAAAAAGAAAACTGCACAGGTTTGGCTCAATTCCTTCATTTCCCCACATGCTGGAGGTGATGAAAACAGAAGTTCTTCTGGGTCCATCAAACCTTCATACATTTGTTATAAATGACTAAAACTTTTGACCTTTGACCTCCACTTACACACGTAAGACCAAGTTCAAAAGCTGAGAATGACCAACAGGCTCTATGACCTTGAGTATTGCAGCCTTTGACCTCCAGAATCCGTGCAGTATATCCCTTTGTCATGGTGGCTATATGTGCAAAGTTCACACGCATAGAATAATCATGACCTTGACCTTTGACCTATGGCCATAAAAACTAATCAGCTGACTCTATAATTAGGCTGAGCAATTTCAGGAAAAGATCTAATTGTGATTTTTCTGGCAGATATTGTGATTTTAATTTGATTAAAGATTTTATTCCAATCAAGCTTCAGTGCAATATTCACTATGTTTACAGTATAGACAACAGTAAAGAAATCAATGATCAAAAGCAACACATTATTCAACATCTAATATTGATGATAAATAATCTGTTTTCATTATTTAAGGGATACTCCAACTTCTACTCATAAACAGAGTATTGTGTTGTTGACCTGCTTACCAGAACTTCTGAAAATGCAAATTGTCTGCAAATGTGTAAAACAGTATGTGTAAAATAGCTGACACAACAGATCCTGGGTCAGTCAGGAGCACTGCAAAAAACTACAGCTTTGGCGATCACAGGATTGCGTTGTCTGAAATTGCGATTTCGATTTGAAAACAATAAATGTTTCAGCCCTATTCTCTAAAAAAAAATCAGAGTCTCAGTCTAAAACTCATGACCTGGTTGCTCCAGATAATCTGCAGACCTTGTCAGCAGTTTCATATAGGAACTACTTTTCACAAATAAAATATGTATGTGGTTTGATTTTGCGATCCCGCTTATGCTCAAAATGTTTAAAAAAGGAAATAAATTGTTCATTTAAGAGACCTGGCTTATTTTCTGCTTTGTATGTTACTGATGCTTTTCAATATAGCCGAAGTGATTCAATGTAAAAATATGTCAATGTGCACAATGCATCCATTATCCAATTATTCGATTAATTGCTAAAAGAATCAATAGAGTACTCGATTACAAAAAGAATCGATAGCTGCAGCCCTACTTTAAAGTAATATATCAGCTTTATGAAAAATCACATTTTAAAAATAGGAAGATCTTCTTCATTGAATTTTTAAGAGCACTGAGAGATAAAAATTAACAAATAAAATGACAGCCTTTTTAATTTAGGCAGCATTGTAGTACGTCATAAGAATACTGATAATAATGGCTTTAAGTGCTTTTAAACTTTTCAGTACTTTCTTTTTTTGTATTCCAAGTGTCTGAGTTGTGTTGAGTTCACTTCACTACTATAAGTTATTATATGAAGTGTGTGTTTAGATTGAGCAGAAACTGAGAGTAGAAAGTTCTTATTAATGAGGTTTAGCAAATAAACGATGAGCTGTGATTTATAATTATACAGTAATAAGACAGAATGCACAAGGGAAGCAACAATTCTCAGCCAAGTATCGAACCATTCGCTGCAAAGATCATGGTACAGTATGTATATGTAAACTGCTGTGATTTCATTTTTGAGTACAAAAAGATTTCAACTGTGCACTTTTCTCACCACTTTTGAGCCCATGAGCCAGAACACAAGGGCAAGTGAAGTCCTGCTGCAAGAGGCAGCAATATGCACCCACACTGAAGACATGAAGGACCCCTCAGTCTTCTAAATCGGGGTCGAGTAGGTTAAAGTTAGTTCAGCATTTGCAAAATCTGAAATCAATCACGTTTGAGCTCATCAATACAGCGATGGAGCCTCAGGGGCCTGGTTACATACCATCATCTGTTAAACACTCATCAGGTTAGCAGGGAACATGAAGTCCAAGCACATCTACACTGTACAGGACTCTCCACTGAAGAGGTAAACACTCTGGATAAATGATCCACATCTGCTCAAAACAGCCAAAAAGCATATCCACCCTTGGGTGAGCGTCCTGTCAGTTAAAATGTGTAATCCATTTTTCATTCCTTGCTGAAATTGACAGGGTGAGCCCCCTAGACAGACTTAACAATCCTTAATGGGCCTCACTGAGCAGAAATCACTGATAATGATGAGTTTTGATCTCATGATGTGTTCAATGTAGGGATGAAAAGCTAAACTGATCCGTATCAACACAAGGACACGTGCACGACACATCGGGAACAGCTGTGAGTGGATACAATTTAAAAAATACATCGAGATGCTCTGGTTGTTAAATGTGGAGAGTAAAACTGATCCGCTCAGTAATCAGTTCTTTAAGAAGTTTTATTTCATGTTTGAATGTATTTATCCAGCTGTAGAACCACATTAGCATTACCCAAACAGTATGTGCTGAGTGATCCTGTGGTGTAACCCCGGATTTCCTCCGAGTTCGACTGTGAAGCAGCTTTGCTCTGACCGATGGCGTGCATCCTCGCCCACTGGGAACGTGTTGACCACACTGCAGTGGAGCGCAGGCCAGGAAGCTTAAAACACAAGCTCTTACAGATCACAGAAGAACCACCACTTCCCATGTGGTCGTGGGTTTTAGTGATAACAGGAAGAGGAACACACAAACAAAAGGGTTCACTTCCTGTCTTGACGATGATTCGCTTATTTGGCATCGACAGTGTTTCGCTGTATTTTGAAATGACCCGGAAACTCTGAGCTTGTTCTACTGTGATTGGTCGATCTGCTTGGCAGCTCCCTGACATGCTTCATTTTACTTTTTTCATTAATTTCTTTTGTTCTCAGAAACTTCCCACAGATAAGCTATGTTTCTGTTTTTACATGATAATTCTTGTACTAAGACTGGTATTTTATTTTCTTATTATTCTCATTAAACTGCTATATTATTTCAAGCCTGTCAGCAGTTATGATAGACCTCCCTGTAAAAAACAGCTTAAGTCTTTTTTAATGTTTGGAGTTGCTCTCAGCTACTTACACTACTGACCTTTGAAAAAAGCTTTGTGAAAAGTCTGAACTTTCTTTACTTAATAAAAATACTCAAGCTTAATGAACTGCATAGCATTGTTCCCTACATCGTCATGTTACATTACAGAGCACAATCAGACTGTGAAAATCCCATCGCACTGAGAGTGGGATGTGAGTTGTGTGGCATCTTAATGTACCTGATTAATACAGTGTATCATGTTGTAAACATTCCTGGATGCTTGCTTGTATATATTCCTGATGCACATTTTTTATTTTTTATTTTTACACACACACTTTATTGTTAAGAGTTTTTGTACATTTATATTTCTTCATTTTATTTATTTAATCTTATCCTCTATTTTTTTCTTTAAAATTTTTTACATTTACCTTATTTTTATTTTGTCTCGTTCACTGTACTAGAGAGAAAACAACTGCCGAAGTCAAATTCCTTGTATGTGTCGCATACTTGGCAATAAAAAACGATTCTGATTCTGATTCTGATCATGATTAGTATCTGCTTCACACCAAAGATACCCAACTCTAGATCAATGACAGCTAAAAAACACGCATTACTATTACTACGCTGATGAATAGAGAAATAAGCGAAATGTCACCAAGATTTGTTTAAATACAGCATCAAGTAAAGGATAATTAGGTTACTGCTATTCGCAGGTCAAATTTCTTTTGTTTCTTCAGCATTAGGCAGATAAAACAGATGTTCCCTACAAATAAAAAGCACTTGCAAGGCTATTTTCTATTATTTTTTAGCCTGTTATATCATAAACTGTATCAGGGTGTTTATGAACATGTCTCATTTTTGTATTAAAGTAAAACAAAGAATAGTGTTCTTTCTCTTGCTGTTTTAGAAAAATGACTGAGCACCTCGGAACGAATACCAAAAAAAAAGGACCTCCATGGCCAAGTTCTCAAAATTAAACTGAAATAAAATTTATTATTATTATTATTATAAGTGCAAAACTAGAAAAGCACTCAGAGAGCACAGACCTCCACCAAGCAGCTTCAGTCCACCCCTAACACAATCTCCCAATGACAAAGTATCCGTGGAGTTATATGCACAAATGCCGAAAATGGTCCTATCTCGCAATGTTAAAGAATCCTTTAAAAAATTCCACACATTTCTTGAAAATTTCATCCAAATCCGTCCATAACTTTTCAAGTTATCTTGAACACAAACAAACAAACAAACAAACCAATGCCTGCAAAAACATAACCTCCTTGGCGGAGGTTAACATAGGTACATCCTAAACCATGGGCTGAGTGTATTGTTGAATCTCAAGTTGACTACAGACCTGCTACTTTGACCACGAGTTACAGCCACAGACCACACTTCTAATTTTCTTAAGCCTGACACCAGAGTCTTCAGTTAGAACCAGCCACAGGCAGACCCAAAGCAGCAGAGACTATGATCCTTGATGGGCTACACTCAGGTGACATCAAGTCCAGACATGTAAGCACAAAGCTGGTCACTGCAAACACGGACGGCACCTCCAACGGCAGCTCTGATGGCAGGCAGCTGGTCCTAACTTCCAACACTGACTCCACGGCAGTGCTTATTTTTATATTCATTTTTCCACAGTGACAGTGGAGCACAATGACACTGTTGACCTCAGGCAAACATTCATATCCTCTTCATGATCAATAAATGATTTGAAAAAGAACCGTCTTCCCTCGAGTGAATGAAGTAAGCCACTGATGGACCTGGACTGATGTAACCCCGAGCTGATAAACATCATTAATGTCAGTCATATTTACAGAGTTTACTCAGATGATTTACTTCACAGTTGTTTCTCCAATTACTACATTAGCACATTTCTTTAGAAATCCTGCAGCGCCGTGGCTATCAGCTGTAAGCAGGCAGACATATTTCACTCTAACTTCTGTTGATGTGGTCCCTAAACTCACACATGCATACAGCTTGGTAGCTCATCCGGCTCATTAGTGCAGTGGGTCAGCAGTATCAGATCACTGCCATTAAACTGACAAGTGAATGTGCTGTGACGGCTGACCTGACTTTTTGTCTAAAAAATATAAGTTCTGAGCAACTCCAGTCATACATATTCTATGAAGGGATGAGAGTTCACATCAGAGCTCCTGTTTCCTTATGCCAAACATATTCAGTTGAGAAAAGTAGGTTAGACTGGTAACAGCAACAGAAAGAAATAATGCAACCCACAACAACATGTGTGCAGTTACCATGTCAGGTCATTAAGAACAAGTACTCGAGTACTCCAGTATATCCCTGCTTGAATAGTTTTATAATCAAAACAATGTCACTCAGTGTTTTTGGTTGGTTTTTTTTTTTAGATTATTTTTTGGGCATTTTGTGCCTTTATTGATAGGACAGACAGTGACAGTGGATAGGCTTGTGAAAGGGGGTGAGAGAGTAGGGGAAGACACTCTGCAAACTGGCCACAGGCTGGATTCGAACCAGGGCCGGCAGCAGTATGTATAAGGTCGTGCCTGGTTGCTTACCACTCCACCAAACCAGCACCCCAATGTCACTCAGTGTTTAATTGAGCTCTCGAGTATAATGACAGTTTAGGTTATCAACCACTTAATCAAACCAACAGACTGAAATAATAATGTTGTTGTTCATACTTAACTATCAACAATCTCTGCAACATAACCAAAGGTAACACTTAAACTAAGGTTTGAAAAGCTTAACCAGCCCTTCAATGCTTTGTTGATTCATTACTAAATACAGAAAACAAAGAGCAGATCAATAACAGTAAAACAGACCCTGACATCAGATGACTGTACAGAAAACATTAACTATATTCAGTTAGTGGCAGAGGAATCCACACTCCTTCAGCTGGATGACGTCAAGCCCTTTAAATGGCAGATCTACAGTTGCTGCCACACCTACGGCTCTGCTCGACTGGAATGGCCTGTTTGGCCTTGCTATCTCAGACAATCCCACACACCGAGCTGTGAACTTCAACGCATTGTTTGTCCAACACCTTGGTAGCACCTGCTTGTCCTCTTTCAAGAGTACACAGGGACTGAAGGAAGAAGTGCTTAAATCGCTTATTAAAGCCAAACTTCAGTCCAATCTGAGCCATCACTGATTGTGTGTCTGTGGGGACACAGGAGAGACCTATGGTCCTGCAAGAGAGACCTGTAGTGCTGCAGGGGCTCCTGTGGTCCAACAGGAGAGGCCTGTGGTCCTGCAGGAGAGACCTGTAGTCCTACAGGAGAGACCTGTGGTCCTGCAGGAGCTCCTGTGGTCCTGCAGGAGAGGCCTGTGGTCCTGCAGGGGAGACCTGTGGTCCTGCAGGGGCTCCTGTGGTCCTGCAGGAGAGACCTATGGTCCTGCAGGAGAGGCCTGTAGTCCTACAGGAGAGACCTGTGGTCCTGCAGGAGCTCCTGTGGTCCTGCAGGAGAGACCTGGGGTCCTGCAGGGGAGACCTGTGGTCCTGCAGGGGCTCCTGTGGTCCTGCAGGAGAGACCTGTAGTCCTACAGGAGAGACCTGTGGTCCTGCAGGAGCTCCTGTGGTCCTGCAGGAGAGGCCTGTAGTCCTGCAGGAGAGACCTGTAGTCCTGCAGCAGCTTCTGTGGTCCTACAGGAGAGGCCTGTGGTCCTGCAGGAGAGACCTGTACTCCTACAGGAGAAACCTGTAGTTCTGCAGGAGAAACCTGTGGTCCTGCAGGATAGAGCTATAGTCCTGCAGGAGCTCCTGTAGTCCTACAGGAGAGACCTGTGGTGCTGCAGGAGAGACCTGTGGTCCTGCAGGAGCTCCTGTGGTCCTGCAGGAGAGACCTGTAGTCCTGCAGGAGCTCCTGTGGTGCTGCAGGAGAGACCTGTGGTCCTGCAGGAGCTCCTGTGGTCCTGCAGGAGAGACCTGTAGTCCTGCAGGTGCTCCAGTAGTCCTGCAGGAGCTCCTGTGGTCCTGCAGGAGAGGCCTGTGGTGCTGCAGGAGAGACCTGTGGTCCTGCAGGAGCTCCTGTGGTCCTGCAGGAGAGACCTATGGTCCTGCAGGAGCTCCTGTGGTCCTGCAGGGGAGACCTGTGGTCCTGCAGGGGCTCCTGTGGTCCAACAGGAGAGGCCTGTGGTCCTGCAGGAGAGACATGTGGTCCTGCAGGAGCTCCTGTGGTCCTGCAGGAGAGACCTGTGGTCCTGCAGGAGAGGCCTGTGGTCCTGCAGGGGCTCCTGTGGTCCTGCAGGAGAGACCTGTAGCCCTACAGGAGAGACCTGTGGTCCTGCAGGAGCTCCTGTGGTCCTGCAGGAGAGATCTGTGGTCCTGCAGGAGAGACCTGTAGTCCTGCAGGAGAGACCTGTAGTTCTGCAGGAGAAACCTGTGGTCCTGCAGGATAGAGCTATAGTCCTGCAGGAGCTCCTGTAGTCCTACAGGAGAGACCTGTGGTGCTGCAGGAGAGACCTGTGGTCCTGCAGGAGCTCCTGTGGTCCTGCAGGAGAGACCTGTAGTCCTGCAGGAGCTCCTGTGGTGCTGCAGGAGAGACCTGTGGTCCTGCAGGAGCTCCTGTGGTCCTGCAGGAGAGACCTGTAGTCCTGCAGGTGCTCCAGTAGTCCTGCAGGAGCTCCTGTGGTCCTGCAGGAGAGGCCTGTAGTCCTGCAAGCACCTGCAGCAGCAGTGAGTGTGATGGAGTAAATAATACACTGATGCAGGAGGAGGAGGGGGAGGATATATATGTATGAGTGTTTGCAGCAGGTTCTCTGTTGCTAGGGCCCTGGCTGGCTTTGTCTTCTCAGTTCATCTGCCTAGTGACTGGTCTGATAAGGAGAGGAACAGTTAATGGTTTCCTAGGCGTGACAGCCGCTGTTCACGTGTTTGCACGTGTGATTTAGACTTCATATAGAGCGGCTGATTCAAGGTGAGCATGAATGAAGGCAGAAGGTTAACAGTCCAACAGCAGAAGAGCCTGAGCCTGTCTCGCTCATATAAACTGAATTTCTGCTCTCCAGCTCTCAGGAGATCCTCTGTGAGCATTTTAAACTGAAATGCATCAAAGCAGACACGGCTACTGTTGTACTTTCACCTGCCATACAAACACCACTCAGTCCTGCTGCTGGTTAATAAGCTGAAACGTCTGAATCCCTGATTCAAGGCAAAACTATGGATCAAAATGATTTCTAAAGAATCTGACTTAAGTCTCTATTTGAATCTTTATCAATTTGGTACGAGGTTCGAGTTACCTAGACAGTAAAAACTAGAGAGGTACTCAGAGGCCTGAACGATAAACCGCATTTTCATTGTCATTGCAATATTAAAAAATGGATGAGCCCAAAGCGAAGGGCACCTGCGAGGTGATTAAAAAACTACTCTCTGAATACTGTTTGCAGCCCCTCATCAGAGAGAGGACAGGGCACGAGCCTTCCCGCTTTGCTGTTTTCAACACTGAAAAAAGAGGAGGAACTTTTAAAAACTGCAAACGGACAGAAAATTATGTTTTCAGAGGCAGTACAACCCCAGTGTTTTTGTTTAAATGGTTGTTTTAATCTATAATCAGGATATTGCTGTTTACTCAACGTGATCTCTAAATCTCTAAATACTGTATATCGACCATTTCTATGCCTGAATCTGATACCCAGTTAAAATCCATGTGTGGGAAATGCTGTTTGTTGAATTTTTTCTTAATATTGACCAACAGATGCCTTTTTGATAGGTGGAAAAACCTCGGCACATGGATAGGGATGGGCAGGAAGACACTCAGAGCTGTTCAAATAAAACAAAAACATCCTTTCTTCAGATTTTGAGAGTGTGTGAGTATTCAAAAGAAAACAGTGAAATGACAGATGCACATAAACACAAAAATCAACAGGATTCTGTGGATCTGGTCTGACTCGGCTCATCACGTAGACTCAGAGAACCTCTTAAAGTCAGAGGAGCATATTTCACTCATCAGCAAAACTTCCTGCACACAAATGCAAATCTGTGATCACGGTGTGTAAAAGTGATAAAACAGAGCAGCAGAGGGCTCCATCTGAAAGAAAGTTATACTAACCGTTGAGCTAAGAACTTACCCCTCACACATGAAAACGTATCTTACTGAGTATCATCATTGCAATACTGAACTGAGTTATGACATCAACATTTTTCCATATCGTGCAGGCCTAGGAAGCCCAATACTGGATTTCTGCTAATATTTCTGAACTCAGTATTGCTGATGATACTTTTCTGATGTACATGATAGTCTCCATAACTCCAATTGACCTATTCTCTGAAACGGGACAGTTTGAGTAAGAAACAGTCTGCTGTAAACACCTGCAGATACAGATATTTAACTTTTTGAGTTAACATCTACTGACACTGATAAAGTTTCATAATATTGTGTATCACTCCATAAAAACAAGGCCATGTCATCAGGACAGACCTTTTTGACTAGGGATGCACATCAGTATCAGCCTATATCTGCCCTTTTTTTAAAAACATCAGCCATCAGCAAATGAATGTGAGATGAACAGGCATCAGGTTTTGGATTTTCATTGGTTGTGTCACCAATTTAACAGTGATTCAGAGAAGAGTCTTTATTTAGGGCTGTTAAAATGACCTGTTGGTCAGCCAGAGATCAGACAGAAAACACATAGGCATTGTGGGAGGTTATTAATAAAAACTGAATCTGTCTAAATTATTATCTTAAGTGTTGTATTGACACGGGCCCTGATGCATCACACTTCTGACCTTAACTGACCTTTAATGAAACTAAGGGAGGTAAAGATGTCAGCAAGGCCTGCACCCTACAGCTGTGGTAAAGCAATCAGGATGATTATCACTGATCAATTAAAACGATATGTCAATTTGGTATACAGAGGGACTACAGGACTCTGCAAACATTTGATGAACCTCCAAACATTTAATTAGAATATCGGTCTGTGTTTTTACATGGCGTTCTGTCACCTACTGAAAACATGAAAACAGTGGCTAAAAGATCTGTAGAGCATGATCACAACAACAGCACAGGACTGATACACCGGCACATGCAGCAGCGACCTGCTTCTCTGATCACACAGATTAATTAATGAGACATTGAAATATAACATAATCATATAATGAAAATAATGCAAACCGTTGCAGCTAGAGGAAGCTAAAATGTGCAGAAATGACAAAGAGGAATTATACTTTAAATGTAGAAGAAAGTGCAGAGGGACGGGCAAAAGAGGCGCATTTCTGACCCCTGACCTTTGGGTCAGGGAGAGACCAGATGGGTCCTCCCCAGTCTTAGGTCAGGGACTTTTTTCCTCCCATTCAAAACACAGATACAGATTCAAAAAGTTAAATGGTAATATTTCCACCAAGAAATACATGTTAATAATCAACATGATTTTGAGTTTTTGTTCTTACTTCATTACCTTTGAGACATAATGTGTGTTTGGCTAAAAAATTAAAGGTCAGAGTGTCTGGAGTATAACAGAGTTATTATTTCATTAACACTGGGACATTTAATCACAGATGTTGGGCTTCAGCTCCATAAGCTACCCACTGGATTCAGGATTTAGATTATAAAATAATTAAAGACCAAAATAAGAAAAGTGTAACTGTTCAATTCAACTTAAGTAATTCTTATCAAAATGTAAACACAAATATGTCTTATGTTTGTTTGTTTTTAAATGTAAATATTAGGGCCAAACGGATCTATCAGCCGATTATAGCCCTTTTCAAAATATTCAACATCGGCCGAGTTTTGCCAATATGACGCCGATATATTCTTACTTTCCCTTAAAACAGTAAATGCTGTTCAGTGTCCAAGTTGTGCAGAATGTTGTTGTTGCGTTGTTAGTCCAATAGATGGAGCACCGCTGTCTAATCAGTCACGCAGCCAGGCAACAATACAACAGTGACTCAAAATGTCTCCCGTTTCAATTTAACTCTTTCTGCCATGTGTCATGACTAGTGACGCGTGCTTCGTTGCATCGGTCAAGCTTGTCAAATACGTTACATTGGTAAAGTTGTGCTAACCTAGCTCAAGTTACTCCCTGTCTGTGTATGTTAACAATGACATCGCTGTAGTTATGCCAACCTAGCATAGTGTTAGCTAACAGCTCAAAAACCAGGCAGTAACCGCGGAAATAATGTAAGTGCACAAACATTTGAGAGTGCAGAGAAAGAGCGTTCATCACTCCATTAGCTGTGTGCTGAAGCGCAGAGGGGAGGGGGTTTAGTCAGGTCAGGCCCCAAAAGTTAAAACCATTAACACTGAGTGACCACAGGCTGGAACAGCAACTCACTGTGTGTGTTAGGGAGTAACATTAGTCTATCATAAGTAACATTAGCCTGTTTGTGACTATGGGTGTAAATCACCAGTTTCATGACGATACGATACGATATTGATTCTTTGGACAATGATACGATATTTGCCGATATCACAAAGTCTGCCACGATTCGATTTCGATTCGATACGATTCAGGGACCTTCGATCGATTTAAGACGATATTGTGTACTCATTGAACACAATCAGCTACATTTCACCTAAAGCAAGAAAGAAATACAAAGCAATTTATAAGTTTTGACAGTTTTATTACTGAAATGTGAAACGATGTGCTGACCTTTGGGTATGATAGGTTATAGAGGATTATAACCATCTGTATGATCTAATCGTGTTTAAAATTAAAATTGGGTTAATTAGTAGTCAGGTGTTTTTAGATTTTGCTTCACTGTTTAATGGTAGGTGTGGAGGAATAATAAGAATAAGCTCTCACTGTTTTCCTTTCATACAATAAGTAATTTTTATAATCAGTGGGCTACAAAATCAAATGATGAGATAACTTACTGTACTCGTGTGATAACTCCTGTCGTGTGTGTGCAGCATGCATCCTCTGCTGTCAGATCGACCGTATCTTACGCAGATGCAGCAGTGCTATTTTCTGATTGGCTGACATATCAAGCTCCCGTTTAGCTCTGTGATGCTAAGAGCGTGTTGCTACACGTTAGCATATAGCGGTGTTACTTAGTGGGTGCTCCACAGTACATTTTAATGCAGGAGAAATACCGGGTGTGGTGTGTGAGAGAGCGAAAAGGTGTGCGTCTCATACGCTGAATACGTGAGACTTGAGAGCCCTGTAAAGTTTAAACTTAAGAACGAGGCGCTATTGGGCGGAAGCGGTGAAACGAATATCCGGTCAGAATTTCAAAATAAAGGCGTTGAAGATGATGATGTTGATCGATGTTTTGAGTTTCCATTGATTTGATTGGATCATTGCTTAACCAATCAATGTATCGATCCAGATCGATGGATCATTACACCCCTATTTGTGACCTTAGTTGAAATATAACTCTGTGAAAGAAGATATGTTTTGACATCTGAGAAAGGCGTCTCTTGTTTTTATTTTGGTTCATATGAGTGATGACTTCATGGTAAAGAAAATAATGGAGTACAGAAAATCTGATTTTATGTTAAAGGGCATCAGAGGACTATGGCCTAAATCTAAAGATAAATTCATCAGTACAACTGTATTTTACAACTAAAACTATAGAGTGACTCTTTTTAAAGGTTATATAATTAATTCCCCAGAGGTTTAATGCTTTTCTGCATGTTTTTGTACTTGAAAATTCCTCTCTGTTGTAAAGTTAAAGAAATACTAAAGGACAAAGTATTGTAAAACAGTTAAATGTTCTTCCTGTAATTCTTATATTCATTGTTGTAAATGTTAAGGGACCAATTTCTTTAAATTAATTCTATATTTTTTAAATTAATTGGCAGATTAATCAGTAACCAGTATTAATTTCTGCCAAATATCAACATCTGCATCGGCCTCAAAAAATCCATATCAGTCGAGCCCTAGTAAATACATCACACAGGGAAATATACTGTGATGATATTTTCCAACGTTCTCAGCCCTTAAAGGGATTATATAACTCTTTTATACTTCTTACCTCCTGAATTTCAAAAGTGCTCTTTCCAACAAAAATCTGCAGCTTAATTTTTTTATGGCAGCAATACATCTTATTTTAACTATGACTGTTATTAATGTCAGATGGATGATTTTGGTTTAATCAGCCTACTAACCACAGTTTGATATCATATGATAAGTTCACGGTGGAGCAGGAAGCAGATGGAAGTGTCTCACCTGTCTTCAGTGAGGGACTTCAGGTGTAAATGCTATAGCTCAGGCTTCTTCAGATACAAATATGATGTAATGTGAGTGGAGATCACTATGTGTTTGAGTTTCCCTGTTGTTGTTCTTTGGCTGAAAAAAATCCGTATTAAAGTTCAGTTGTAACCATGTGAGGAGCAACCTGCCGGCCTCCACAGCATTAATGCTGCTGAGTTTAAAGAGGGTTGGTGTTGCTGCGACTTCAGCCCAAGTGTAGACAATGAAGTCTCCACTGTGTCTCCTGACGAAGATAAAGGCCGGCGGGAGGCTCTTTAACTCGTCCATTTGCAGCATAGAGAACTGAAGTATTAGGACTCAGTGTTTAGAGCCCAGCCCGACTTCCAAACTGCTGAATTTTGTTTTATTCGCTGATGATAGCATCATGTTCTGTTCAGGTGAAAACCTTCAACAGAGGAAACCCAATTAGAAACTTAAAAACAGGGGTCTAACATTAACAAGTTGTCCTTAAATGTGAGGATAACAAAATCTGATATTTGGACATCAGAAAGACAACAATCAGGCATAATTTATGAGAGATAACAAAATTGAAAGAGTACATAAAAATGAATTCTTGAGTAGTTAGGGCTAACAAATTATGCTGAGGCCACATATTTAATATATCAAATCCAAAGTATCTAAGTCTATTGTAATATTAAACAAAACAAAAGATGTTTAATCGTAATTCAACACATATATTGTATAATTCCCTCATTCTTACATACATTACTGAAACATATAAAACAGGTTTAGGAAACATATAAAATAATTATCAATCAAATAAGCATGCTTCGAATGAGAGCCATCCACGTCATAAACAGAGCTGATTATCAAGAACCAACAAACATATTATTCATCAGTTCACAAGCACTACAATTGAATGACCTGTAGATCTCATAGTAGCATCATGGATGTTTAAAGTCCACTCCAGGTTTTCATTCTGTGTCCAGGAGTTAATTCAAATCAGAGGATCACAAAAACATAGATCAGAACAGAAGTAACACAAAGATGTGTTTCTGTGGACTGAGGTCATGTGTAAAAGGCTGAGTGTGGCACACACAACATGTTTATAGATGATTATTAAATATAAGACAGACAAAGAAATACCTGAATGTACATGATGTTCATGTTAAATATCTGAGGATAGCAGAGTAAAGATTTAATTAAATCAAATTGAATTAGTAACTGTTGTTACTTTTCTTCCTGATCTGTATTAATGTAAAGGGGCTAATATGGAAGAATGTTCAAGCGTAGCTATAATAAGCTGAAGCTTCAGCCTTTAACTCCGTGGCTAGTTTCTTGATTATTATTTGGTCAATGGCAAAAAAAGCATCATCCAAAGATTCATGTATTTATGTTGTTTGCTGTCGTCAGTGTATTTGAATCCTGAACAAATAGTCAATGACAGGAAAAAACTAAACTTCAGCCACGAGCAGGGTCAGGCTGAACTGCAGCAGAGCCGTTATATCCACCATCCCTGCCATGATACGCTGTTTTTCTGTCACTCCACGGTCGCTGTTTCACAAAACAGCAGAAGTGTGAGGTTACTCCCTCCTCACAGAATCCACTCCAGATATCAACGTTATGTACGTGTTCTCTACAAAAACATTGGACAGTGCGCATGAATTGTTATCAGACAGTCAAATCTGACTGATGTGTACATCAATAAGATGCTGCATCCCTGATACACAAGAGTCAGGGCGTGACAGTTTGAGACAAAAACAGTACTGAACTCTGATAAGGCACACCAAAATCCAAAATAAACCATTTTCACTGTATTGCAACAGGCAAGCACTTTTTCATTCAGGTACATTTGAGGACCTACAGGAACACAGAATATTAAAATATCAGAGTAAAAACATTGCACTTTAATGGCACTTTGCAGATTACTAATCAAACAGTAGCTTTTATATTTGATGGGAACATGTGCTGAGATTTCTCAGGGCTTTCAAACTCTATTATCTAATTCATATCAGGGATCAACCCCATCCAGCAGCAAAGAGGACAGCCTGCCCTCGTCCTTCTGTCTTCACGTGCCTGTCTGCTTCTCATGACACTGACACACAAACACACACACAAATGCTGAAAGTCTTCCCAACTCTAAATATATCAACAGAGCGGTGCAGGAGTGAAGCAGATGCAGAAGTCAGTTAGCATTTTAGCACCACCTGTTCATAAGGCTAAAGGTATATGGGATTTTACAACAGTCTTTAGGAAAATGCCATAAATACGGTCTGCAATGAACGAACCAAATCTGAACATTTCACTTTCCAACATTTAAGACATCTGAAATGTTTCTGCGTGTTTAAAAGTATGTCTGCAAGTGAACTGCTAACAAGAGCTACAGCATTGGCTAGGCAGAGAGCCTGATGCAATCCTTACCCATCATTTTTAATAAACAATAATACATACAGCATGGCACCAGCCATGAGCACTGGCCTGTTCAGGTCATTCAGTCAAAAGGAAGTTTCCGAATAAGAGCTGACAGCAGGGCACTACAAGTCTTCAAAGTCAAACCGCCATGTTGTAGTTCCATAATAAAAGCCTATACTCTCCCTGATTACACTTGAGCTTATAAAATCATGAGATTAGGTTTGTTCCCAAAGATTGTCCTGAGGAGCAAAGCCTGCACGTTTCATAAATGTTCCACACAGACAGTATTTTGAAAAATGACCCGGCAGCACCATGAAAAACTCCACAGGCTTTCAGTCCAGAAAACCAACATGATGCTAACTTTGGGAGAGGCCTACAAAAATTTTGAATATGATGTCTGCAACATGTTCCAGAAAAACTGGGAAAGACGAGGAGTGCTCGAACATCACCTGTCTGCAACATTCCCCAGGTGAGCAGGTCAACTGGAAACAGGAGAGTCATGATTGGGTATTAAAGGAGCATCCCTGAAGGGCTCAGGTGTTCACCACTTTGTGAATAACTGCCTGCACTTCCCAAATGCTGATTGACTATTTTTGAAAGGAAAGGTGAGTTAACAGAGTGGTAAACATGACCATGTCCCAACTTTTTTGGAACACACTGCAGGCAGCAATTTCCAAATTAGTGACTATTTAGTAAAAACCGATTAAGTCTTTGAGTTTCAACAGTAAATACCTTGTCTATTTGATCAAATATAGGCTGAGAAGAATTTGAAAAACGTTGTAATCTGGTCATATTTACATTTACAAACTAATTCTTTGTGCCATGACCAAAGTTCCCTGAAAAATCAATAAAATCAGTTCAGAAGCTATTAATTTATGAGTGAAATATGGAAAACTTTATGCAACAGACACAAACAAATACTGACATAAGTTAAGATGAGGTTGGATACACTGTAGGACTATTTCAGCCATGTTAACATAAAGAAAAAGAGAACTGTTCATTAATCTGAGGTAGTGCTAAAAACAAGTCTCTTTGTTCTGTAAAAGTTACAACATTTAAAATCCAGAGCCAACGAATAAAACAGCTATTAACATTTGTATATCATAACAAACGTAACCTTCCAGTGTCTTTAAGTATAAGTGGAACTTCTTGAAATAATAAAATCCATTATTACTCAGTCACTAGTTTAATGATATGCAATGCATATACTTTTAAAAAGATACTTAAAATATTGACCAAAAAAACAAAAATCAAATGCATTTGGGGTCACTTGTGGATACTATGGACTAAACATATAAACCCAACCTCAACCGCCAATGCTTAATGTCTTATTCCTCCTTCATGTGTTGCCATCTACACTTCAGGCTCTTGGGAAACCTTCTCCAACATGAAATCCAGTCCTAGTTTCATAACCTGCAGGCCATGCCTTCTTCAAAAAGGACATCTCTCAGCAGAGCAAACACAGAGCTCAATCCATCACACCTCCATGGGAGGAGGATCCAGTTTGCCCAGCTAGTGTGCAGTTAGCCACACAATGAAATGGAGGACAAAAGAACAATGAAAAAAGCACACCAGTTCTTCTGGCTGCATCAGACTTCTTGAATGAAGCAGGAACATAATAAAAACAGGATATCAGACAACGGAGAGATCATAGTGACAACGTGGACAATAAAATAAACATACAGCAAACAGTCTGACAGAACAGCTGACACACAGTTGAACTTCTTTACTGCAGTAAGTAATGTGTCAAAAATCACTCCAACAGTGCAGTCCTTTCTGTCTTAGGATGTTGGATAACAAACTTCTGTAAACTCATAAACTGTTAAAAACATTTTACAACAGGTGCAATGTTGACTACAGCCACTTTCAGTACGTGTTGGATGTCACAGTCACTCCTTTACATTTGATATCTTTATTTAATCACCAAACTGGAGTCAGAACAGGTCAGTCACTGTTGCCCCTGTGCACGTCTGGAAACATTAACTTACAAGAAAGTTTGCAATTCAAATGTCTCACCAAGTCATCGACATCACCTATAAGCTATTAAAGGGTAAGGCCTCTGTGTAACACTCACTGATTCTTACTTTACCACAGAACATATTAACCAATCAAATTAAAAGGTACATTTGAGGACCTACAGGAACACACACTGAGCCTTCCTTCATGTCCGGTGCCATTCTGTCCTGTATCTTGAGACCCGACACCGGGGGCTTTCTATACATGGACTTTCAGACACACTGTTTGTGTGGGAGTATCCATCAGTGACCTTTGGCCTACAAACACAGAAATGGACTTGCCATGACCCCAATTTTTTTTTCTTTCACCCCCAAATCCTCACAGAGTGTCATCAGATGTTTAGGATGTTTTTACAGACCTTCAATAGACAACAGCAAAGTCCTTTGAATAACTGTCGTCTTATCAGAAGTATTTCTTTTGATAATCACAGGTGTTATAAATTATTGAAAAATCATACTGTGATTATTTTTTACTGGTAGGTGTTGTAGATGCGGCTTTTCAGTTTCAGAATAATTTAAGAAAAACTCAGTATACATGCACTTAGCACATTCTGTATTTATCAGTGTGTTGGTGCTCTCCTTTAAAATCTTATTTTAACTTATCTGTGGTTACTCTTGAATAGTTGTCCAGCTCCAGGCAGACGGTTTGAGTGAATACAATATCTTGAATTTAAAGGACAGACTAACAGAAATCTTGGGCTATGTCATTAAAGAAAAAAGCCAGTGTGTGAGTAACAGAGGGTGTGCCTACATTTTAGAGACAGAGCTGAGTATGACGTGTTTATGATGAGGAACTCCTTTAATTTATGTCATTGGACTGATGAAATCGTCCTGAACTCTCATCAGTGTCCTGTCTGACAGGCTCTGCTGTGTGAGACCTCCTAACAGATTCAGCTGGAGGAATCAAACCAGTTTTCAGACAAATGTAGGAGCTCCAAGTTTCTGCGCACATTTTAGATCAGCTCGTATGTCGCCATGTCTCCAGGACACACTGTGGATCCAAAAGACCATCCAAACAATTGCTGTGTCTGCACTGCAGTCTCCCTATTTATCTGTTTCTCTGTCTTTGCACCTTTTGATGAATTTGTTCCTAATTTTTGAGATCTTGTCAACTTCTGGTGCGCCTCACTCAGCCCTGGGTGCAGAAACATTATATCTCCACTGGCCGCGCTGAATTGCATTAGCCAGTCTGTCCAGAAAAAACACGCTCAATTGTGTGGATTTATTTGTCGCCAGTCCATCGTTCTAGTTTCATGAAAAAAACGTCCCTCATTTAAACCAACATTGAGTCGTTTTTTCCACCCTTATATAATATTTCTAGAGTCCTTGTGATGGTACATTGCTTTACAACAGGTTGAATGACATATCTGCGATAGTCTGAGAGGGTCTGTATCACCTTCACTGGCACTATGTAACTTCGATGTGGAGGGTAGGAACACTTCCACACTAAAAAACTACACATTTTTACTGCTTTGTCTGCTTTACAGCATACGTCACTTCCCCCTCAAGGTGAAAGCTAAACGTTGTGAAAAGGAGAATATAAAACAGTTTATGAATTTTTAAAACAGATTTAATGAACAGAATTTAGTTCAAAGTAAATATGCACTTATTTTCCTAATGGAAATAGGGACCTCTGGCTCACACTCCTGCACAGTAGGTGGCGGTAATGCTCCTGCCATTAAACAAGAAGAAGAGGAAAGCTAAATGTAGAGTTGTTATCATGGCAGAAGCTGTGAAAGACCTGAAGAATAGAAAAGTTTTATTGGAGGAGACGAAAAAAAGAAAGCGGGAGAGTAACAAGCTAAATGCCCAGACAGGGATAAACAATGGCCCGGTGTTCACTCGCTGGCGTGAGCTGAAAGACGAGGCAGGATGTCTGACCGATGCTGATTTTACCCTGTTATTGTCGGACTTGTAAGTACATGATGATTTATTCAAAAAGAAACATGATCAGACTGTACCTTATCAGTCCACGTGGTTTATTTGTCTCTCAGGACGTCGCTTCTCCTCCCTCTGTATGTCAACAAATGCACGTTGAGGCGCTCTGTTTTACGAGCATTGCAGTAACATTCAACGACCATAGAGGCCCCTAGAGAGCTGAAAGCCGGAATCTTACATAGTGCGGCTTTAAGGAGAAAATGCTGTGATTGTTAAAACACTTCACTCGCCTCTCTAAACAGTAGCAGTGAGGGGCAGTGAAGCATCGTCATTTCAAACACTTAACCGACAGGCTATAGTCTGTCAGGCTGAAGGACACCACATCTGACACTGTGATCAGCAGCACTGGAGCACCCCAGGGCATGGTGCTGGCCCCTTTTCTCTTCACCCTGTACACCACAGACTTCTGCTACAACTCTGAGCTGTGTCACATTCAGAAGTTCGCCGATGACACAGCCATCGTTGGATGCATCAGGGACGACAGGGAGGAGGAGTACAGGAGCCTAGTCAGGGACTTTGCTGTCTGGTGCCACACAAACCACCTACAGCTCAACACCTCGAAGACAAAGGAGCTGGTCATCCACTTTGGGAAGTCCAGACCAAGACCCCGAACAGTTCTGATCGAGGGAGCTGAGGTGGAGGCTGTGGACTCCTATAAGTACCTTGGCCTGTGGCTGGACAGCAAACTGGACTGGACGATCCACATTGGCCACCTGAACAAGAAGGGACAGTGCAGGCTGTACTTCCAAATATGACAGCAGGGATGGAGACAACTGGAGGACTACTCTGGAGTCTCTCTGCTGATTGGAGGGGGAGCAGGACATCCCTGTAGGACACGCCGCTGTACTCTGTGAGTTTACCTGTGTAGTTATTTTAACATGCTGTGCAGCTATTTGTTCAACTGCACGCTCTTCCTTCAGTAACGACAGCTGCTGCTGCTGTAACAGGATGGAGGGGAACACTTCTCAAACAGTGAACTTTGGTAAAAGACGAGAGAACCGGAGGAGTGCCATAATGTCTGCAGACTGTGACCTCGAGGTAAAGTTTGGTGATTAAAGCACAGAGTGATCAGGTGGGTGATTGTTCTTCATGACCACGTCTGCCCTGTGTGACCTTACATCAGTCAACAGCAGTTCCTCAGCAGGCTGTACGCTCCGACAGGTGAGATATAACTGGGTCACCGGTCAGCCTGTTAGACTATTCATATTTTGAAATAAATATCAGGACTATCATGAAACTAAATACATGTCCACTTCTTAACAGTGTAATAGTGCAGAATCAGAAGAGCTGCCAAAGTCTACATGTGTGTAAAGGTTAAAAAAATAAACTGATTAGCTATTGCATTCAGGTGAGCTTTGGGCAGCAGGTAGTGCATGTGCTTCACAGCAAGAGGGTTGCTGGTTCGATCCCTGGGTCAGTCTGTGTGGAGTTTGCATGTTCTCCCAGTGCATGCATGGGTTCTCTCCAGGCACCCCGGCTTCCTCCCACAGACCAAAAACATGCTCATTAGGTTGACTGGTGACTCTAAATTGCCCTTAGGTGTGAGTGTGTCTGGTCACCCATCTCTCCATGTGACTCTGTGATTGGCTGGCAACTAACTCAGGGTTTCCCTCCGCCTCTCACCCAAAGCAGAAAACAAGAAAGGAATAAGCACAATAGATAATTGATAGAATCTTACATCCATAAAAACAATACAATATGCTATGATATTATAACAACATGACCCAATAGAGAACAAACAGGTGGTAAAACAACTGACTCATAGATTTAATGTTAATACAATTATATAAAGTCAACAGGCACAGGTACCTGACTTTAAGGTTTGAATGTGTTTTGACTGAAAGGTTGCAGACCCCTGCCCTTGTGTGACAAAATCTTTAGTCTTATTCTCAGTGTTTATTCAGTGCATTTGTACCATTATTAATATTGATAGGTATTGGTATTAATTATTTCCAAACAATACTCAAACCTAGGTTAGACTCCTGCTAGGTTGTGGTGCGGTTCATGTCTGCCTCCAGTCATGTTATGTTTTGCCCTTTCAGTGTCCTTTTGGAGCAAAGAAGAAGAAGATAAGAGTGCTGAAAGCAGGAAGTTACTATCAGCCTCTGACAGGCCCATAATAAAAGCAAAGGACAAATTATTTACTTTATCACACTCACTTTCTGCCTGTCCCAATCAGCTTCTATGGATACGGTCCAGATGGACCTGTGACACATGTAATATACCCTGTGGATGGGTGGCATGTCAGGTTGGCAGCCTTGAAACTCTGCACTGAAAATGAAGAGGTGTGTGGAAATGTTTGCATGTGAGAGGCTGCAAAAGTCAAACACTTACATAATAGAGTGGCTTGTTAGTGACCTCTGTACAGGTATGGGTGTGTCTATTAGAGAACATCTATGTGTCACTCATATTACACCATCTGCTGTCCCAAGAAGTCCAATGTTATCAGTGATCCACCATGTGAAACATGCTGACATACACACACTAACAGGGAGACCATGGTGTCAGTATTTTGTCTGTACCACAGTGAAGAACAGACTAAATCTTTAACCTCTGAGACAGGTGAGTGCAGGTAAAGGCTGTGGTATGTGCACAGCCCTATTGCAACGAAAAGAGACAGCAATATTATGTTCCTCCAAAATTAATGTGAATGTCTCGGGGTAAAAATATAAATATAAAAGACACAGAATGGGACTAAAGAGCAGATATGAAGAACATCCAGCACTGCAGTCCTCCATGGACTTACCAGTGGTAGGATGGCACAGTGATAAGTCTGGGGGGGCTTTGTTGTCTTGCGCATAGCAATACTGTATCTTGCCAAGGAGACATGTATAACACACTTATGAGCATATAAATTAAAAAAAACTTAATGTGACCTCCTAAAAGACCAGCTTTGTCAAATACTGCCTACAGAAAGTTTGATCAAATGTAGCATGGTATGCTATTTCTTTGTACTTCTATGCTCTAGACCATCAGCCACAGAATAGATCTGTGAAACACGGTGTCACGCCTCTGGATATCCAAGAAACGCAGACAAGAGTGAAGCTTCACACATTCAAACCCCATTAGGCAACAGCAAGTGACGCTAGACGTGGTTTTCAGGTGACACAGCAGAGCTAAAACTGTCTTCATCATGAGAACGAGACCCCAGTCCAGAGTACAAGGTGTTTTTCTAGATATCTATTCAAGAGCTTGTGTGAACCGTTTTTCATTTTAACTTTAAAGTTCACAAAAAAATGATTTAAAGCCCACAAGAACGAAACAACACAGCATCTCTTGCTGCTCCGGGTCTCAGTTCATTTGCTACAGTGACCCGTGTGTAAATCTAAAAATTAAGTCTGTCTGATAAAGTCAGAGATACTTTACTAAAGGGATGTGTATTTTCAGTGTCCTGTGAGTCAAACTGAACATGTGTGATCCAAGTCCAAGCACATTCTCAACAGTTGTCTGCATCCTGTGCACTGGCAGATCATTTTTCAATATTTAAGTGAACAAAAACGTCAGAGAAACTCTCTGATCCTTATGTGCAGAAAACTTAAATAATAAAAACTGCTGGACCACCTGTCCACAGCAGAGCACAGGGGCTGTTCCTCTTTGACAGACTTTATGGACATGGTTTTAGTTTTGAGGGCTGTACACAGAAGACAGGTCAACGCGGAGGACATGTCCTGACACACAGACTAAACAGAGAGCTAAATTAGTTCCTGTGCTGCTGCAGGCGGAGGGAGATCCAGGAGAGTGCGTGGGCAGGCTGTGATTCAACAACAGAGGCACAGAAACCAGATCCGCTTGAAGGCCAGCCTGGGCCTCCGTACAGCAGGTCCTCTAACAGTCATAATCAGGGAAGACCCCCCCACACACACACACACACACATCCATTATTTCAGTGAATAATCAATCAGACTTCTTACCTGCCCCGTAGAGTTCTCGATGACTTGCACCAGAGGGATCCGTGTTGACATTTTAAGAGATTCCAAATCGGGGACGATGTCAGGGAGATTTAGTGCCTTTTTAGCATTTAAATTCTGTCAAGATGACGACGCACTAAAGTTTCCCACAGATCTGCAGCGCTAGCCCGCTAGCAGCACGACAGAGAGCCGACGATCAACAAGTAGAAGCACACATCAGCGGCTAGCCCCGTTAGCCAGCTAGCTCTTCACTAGCTAGCAGCAACAGCACGTCCCATGTTTGTCAACAAGCACGAGCCCTGAAAGACAATGTCCACGTTAGTACGAGACTGGGACAGGGCACATCCAGGTGCTGATCGGTATTTATCACTGGGGAACGACCGCGGGGCCACCGGGGTGCCGATGTGACGCTGTAGCAGGCTAGCAGCTCGGGCTAGCTGAGGGAAAGTTGGTTTGGACAGGTAGGTTCAGTTAGCTGTTAGCATGCTAGCTGTGCGTTAGCAGAGTACCGTGTGAGGGGCCGTATCTACCGCCGCTGGACCTCCAGAGCCGGTCTCATGACGCAGCCTCGGCCCAGGTGGGTTTCCAGTGAGTCCAGGTGTGGATGAGTCTCCTGCGGGCTGAGACCTGGTCTAAGGAACAAACTTCAGGCCGATCCAAGTCCTGTGAGGTCTCGACCTTCCAGCGCCGTCTGACGACTCAAAATGTCCCCGGTGACGAGTCCCGGGTTATTCCGTCAATAAAAGCTCCAGGTACAGGTACAAACGTCACATCGCAGGTAACTCACACGATTATTGTCTGGCGGTAGCTAACTGGCGTGCCAACGTTAGCCACCTGAGCTAATTCCGTTTTTCCGTCGAGGCGCAGCTAGCCCGTTAGCCCGTTAGCTTCTGCTCCTCCGGCGGAGCGGGGAGACTGGCCGGGCCCCCTCTCGGCTCCGGTCCGCCGAATCACCGGCGCTCTGTGCGCTGCGTGAGCGGAATGAGGTCGTTGGGCAGTGCTGCAGTGCAGTGTGGCGACATTCGCTTCGTCCTGAGCCCGTCCTCTGGTCTCCGTGGCCTGCCGACGGGGAGGGGGACCGCCGGGCTGGTGAGTCCTTTATCGGTGAGCTCGGCTTTTCTTCTCACGAACAGAGAGTCGGCCTAAAGGGACAGAGGCGAGCTGCACCCGAATCAGACTATGCGCACGATCCTGCCCTGATACCGGAACAAGCTCGCGGCAACATGGCTGCTGCACCACGACTGAGGAGAAGAGGGAGGGAGTTCGTTCGCGCTCGGCTGTGCTCGGCTATTTCCGGCTGCTGTCGGGTTCGGTCGGGATATGACAGGTGCAGTGAGCTGAGCGTGGGCTTCACATCCTGTCAGAACTGCTCTCAGTGTGAGCTCCAGCTCAGACCTCAAACGTCCAGCTCAGAGTTTAGAGGTTCAGCTAAGACCTCATGGGTCCAGCTCAGACCTCACAGGTCCAGCTCAAAAGGTCCAGCTCAGAGTTTAGAGGTTCAGCTAAGACCTCAAAGGTCCAGCTCAGACCTCACAGGTCCGGCTCAGAGTTTAGAGGTTCAGCTTAGACCTCACAGGTCCAGCTCAGACCTAACAGGTCCACCTCAGAGTTCAGAGGTTCAGCTAAGACCTCACAGGTCCAGCTCAGAGCTTGTGTGACCTGTCCTTTTGGTCTTTGGGTAACTTTATTTGACTGGCTGAGATTCAGTATTGTTGGACTTCTTTAGTGTCACATTGATGCATAATCAGCCTGTTGGCCCCAGAACAAATATTTGAATCCAGGACTCACAGAAAAAAACAGTTTTGTCAGGTAACATGTTACAAACCTAACAGTCCAGCCATGGTTTGTGCATTTCCAGCGATGATGCTGACTCACTGAGGATTAAAGTCATATATTTTATCTTAACCTTTACTGTCATAATGCTAATTCTAATCATTATAAGGTTATGTTTTTGGCCCTGTATGTGTTGCTGTTTGTTTGTTTGTTTGTTTGTTAGCAAGATTACACAAAAGCTACTGGACGGATTTTGATGAAATTTTCAGGAGATGATGGTAACGGCCCAACTTAGAAATGATTAGATTTGGTAGTGATCCAGATCACCTCCATATGTCAACGATCATTTTGGCTAAAAACTGTCTAAGAATGATATCAACATGATTCTGAGTGCTAGGTGGGGGTTTTCAGGGTCAGGAATCATATTATGATGGTAACTTTATCATGAACTACTGCTTATAGATGTAACAGACATATGTGAGCTACCTTGGTGGAGGTTTGTGCTCTCAGAGTGCTTTCTACTTCACTATTGTCCTTTTTAGCTTAAATGAATGTACATCATTTTCTATCTTATCTTTCAAGAAATTCTTTGGCAATAATGCCCTACAGTCTTTGTGCTAATGAAACTCATTGTGAATGTAAATAAATCACAGTGATTAAGGGAGGACAGTATGAAGCCTGCAGCACACTGTTACCTGTGACAGAGCTTACCTTGCTTTAGCTTTGTAACAAGAACATTTTATTTATGTCGTCCTGTTAGGCCTTCTCTATGAGCAGATGGTAGTGTCATATGATATACAGCTTATGAGGTCTCATCCCGTTTATCCTTATCACTATCTCAGAGTCACCTATTCTGCAACAACAAGGTGCTTCTCATCTAAAACACCTTCTCAGCAGGTATGATGGCCCTGGTCCCTGCTCTCAGCACCAGAAACATCTGCAGTGAACTGCTGATCTCTTACAAGTCTGATAAATCTTGACAACGCAGTTCAGACATCAGCCTGAAGCTGCAGGGACTGAAAGACGGAAGATAGAAAAGAGTTAACAAGCAGACAGAAGATCAGCCGTGAAACTATTCTGTCAAGGTATAAACATTATATATTGTTGCTTTAAACTTTTTGAAATATTTCAGGTCATATAAGAGCAAAAAGAATTTTAGGATTTTTTTAATTTTTAATTTTTAAAAAATGGGACAGTATGCATTAATGTGCATTTACATGTAAATGCATGGGATTATAGCCAAGCGGCTAATTTCCATCCCCAGTCCCATTAGCAGGTTGGTGTCAACACATAAAACCAAAACAAACATCAATATTAGGAGTAAAACAAACAGAGTGTATTAAAAGACAAAGCAACAATATAGATGACATACAGTCCGAAAATAAAAACAGGCTGAGAGCTGGGGGACCATGGGAATGATACACAAAGTACTGGAGTGCTAACTAAAGTGCCAAATGCTAAAGTGCACAGTGTTAGCTGCCTGGGAGCTCAGGTCCCCATTATATTGCACATTGCCCAATATTGCACAGAAATAAAAGTGCCTGTTGCATTGCACATTACCCTACTGACCCAGGATTATAAAGTGCCAGACTGAATATAATATTGCACGATGCCCATAGCACACGGTAAAAAGCAGAAAACTGCAGTGTTGTTGTTGTCATTAAGTTTGTCAGCCGGTGTATCACCACATCATACTCGTCTCTGGTTCTTGTCGTGTAGGCTGCCTGCTGCTGTGGACCTACGAAGCTTTAATAACTACAGTTACAATTATCTGTCCTCTCCTTTAGCCCCATTCCATTATCATCACAGACCCTGATATTAACTTCAGAGAGATCAACTAAATTAAATACATGGTAGTTCCTGCAAACAGCACACATATATTAGTGTGACCTTGACAAACAGTCATGGATGACCTGCTGCTGTGGACCTGCTCCACTCCATGAGCTCTAACCATCAACAGAAATGACATCATTTGACATAAATTCTGACTTTTAGACCAGTTAAACCCATTTTAATGACAGTTCAGCTAATATTAGAATGATGTCTCTATCCATGATTGTTATTGATTAAATCTCCATAATACATACATTCACAACCATATAGACATGAGGACCCTCGTGAAAACCAGACACCACATCTCAAGTGGTTAACCTTGATTGAATCTATACTCAGCAGAGACAAATATGATAAGGACAGATATAAGATCTGGGCGTCCATAAGTTTGTCTCTATCATAAATTCTTATTTTTAGTCCTTTGTCTCTGCCTGGATGTATATGTGTGTATATATGCTTATATGTGTATCTATAAATGAAGAGTTTGTCTTCAGCCTGCTCTATTGTAAAGTGTGTTGGGATAACACTGGTTATGACCTGGAGCTTTATTGATAAAGAGTGATTGATTCAAGAAACCAAAATATTCATAAAGGGAGTAAATAATCTAAATAGAACCTTGAATCAGTTTTTTCTTGACAGTTGCAAATATAGGGATGTATTATAATAAAACTGTACACAGATGCTTTTTAAACTGTGCTGTCATGTCAGAAACGGCGTGGTCCGTCTGATGGCATCGCCCTCAATACGGCCCTCTGTGTGCCTTCTCAGAGAGCATGAGGCACGTCTTTGCTGATGTGGTTTGATGAAGAACATTGTATCTTGCCTGATGAATGACCTTTGACATGACGCTGCACTCTCACCTTTGGAGCAGAGTTTGTCTGCTCCTCGCTCAGCTCTAAAGCTCCGACACAGTTTCAGTCTCATTTAGTGTCCTCACCTGTGAGAGTGATGATCAGTGACTGTCCTTCAGTGAAGCTCTGAAGCATCGTTCCATCACTGTGAGCTCAGAAGCTGATAGAGAGTAACTGTAATGAAACACAAGCTCCAAAGGAAAGCATGACAAAGTCACACAACAGATAGTAAACATGCACCTGTAACGACTGAGACAGCGACCGCAGGCATGGACGTTCTCCAGTTACTCAGCAACAGTCATGGGCTGATGGAGGCATCATGGCTGCTGCTGTGGGTGTAAATGATTAAACTCCATCAAGGCGTTACGCAGAGACTGTGATACATGTTTACCACACACAGCAGAATAATGTCATTGGAAAAACAGAATGATGGTGAATGAAGTGTGACAAAACTTTGTTTTTAACAAACAGGATAGCATCAGGCATCTCCAGATAAATCCATGAAATATCATATTGACTGAGTGTTCTCCAGAGCTACACTCCTTTATATGGTTTCCATGTTATTATGGGCTGTCCTCAGAGCTTGTCTGCCAGCATACATTAAAACCAAAGCATCAGCTGTGCATCCTTCTTATTGATTTGTTTTTGAGGCGGTGAGAGCATACCAGTTCGACTTGGACTTACGGGAGGGAGAGTGTTTTAGGGATGGCAGCATGTGCTCTGACCTGAATACTGTGGCAGGTCATCATCGAGCTTTCTTTGTATAGTGTCAGTTCATAACAGGAGTTATCTCAAGGAACTGTACAACAGAGCAGGCTAGAGCCATACTCTTCATTTATAGATTCACATACATGCATATACAAATACACATCTATAAAATAGACATATACACATGTACACATATATAAAATATACATACATCCAAACCCAACATGAATCCATCATGAGTGCAGCACTGGGCCAGCCTACAGGAAGGTGTGTCTCTCGTAGGTTCACAGTAACAGTGGCAAAAGAAAAACCTGTTTAACACATGCCAGAAAAAAAATCATAATTTGACACATTAACAGCCAAATGAACTCAATAAATCTTTTTTGTTCTGAGATTTTTCATTGGCTGTGGAAGAGTGAGGTTTGTTGCCTGGCTGCCAGTTTTCGCTGCTCAGAGGCCTCTTCCAAAATCCATCAAAATCCACCAAAACAAGGTGCCATCCGTCCTAAACCAAATCATTGCTGTGAGCACAGTATTGATTTCTATCCATATTTTTGGACATTTTTGAAAACCAGTGTTTTGAATGCAAGCACTGGGTCCTGGGAGCAACTGGTGGTTGGCAACAGAGCAGGGTTGGGCCTACCCAGAGTAAACATATTTTTTTTGTGATATACTCAAAATAAGATGTTAATTAACACCAAAAAGCTGGCAGAGGAAATGACAGAGTTTAAAGTCTCTCTCACCTATATGTCTGAGGAAATCAGCAAAGTAGTGAAGCAACAGAAAACCCTCACAGGCCTAATGGAGGAGATCCGTGAGCTGAAAACAATCATCAAGCAAAGGGACCAGAGGATTGAGTTCCTGGAACAAAGGGAGCAGTGCTCCCGAGCTGACGACCTTATAATCACTGGACTGGAGACTAAACATCACAGCTGTGCCAGGGTTGCTCGCCCAGCCGCAGACCAACAAGGTGAGGATGCACCATCTGAGGAGCTGCCTGCCCTGGAGAAACAAGTTGGTCAATTCTTGTCTTGTAAAAATATTCATCTGGAGAGTCACCAAATCTCAGCCCGCCACAGTCTTCCACGTAAGGACAACAAAACCAACCCCACAATTGTGGTCAAGTTTGTAAATAGGAAGGATAAGGTGGAAGTGTTGAAGCCAAAAAACCTACAGGCACTGGGGTGTATGTAAATGAACACCTGACAAAGTAAAATGCTGAAATAGCAAAAAATGGCCGTATCCTCAGAGAACAAGGCAAGATACAAGCAACCTGGACAAGGAATGGAAAGGTGTACACTCAGTTAAATGGACCCCCAGAGCAAGCTGAAGTGGTTGTGGTAAGAAATTTGAAAGACAAGACAAACGATAATGAACTTTTTTTTCCTTTCTTTTTTCTTCTGCTGAGATTTCTTTAAAAATTTCTGTTGTGTATAAGAATTTTACTCTCAACAAAAATGACAGGATACAAATTACTTCTGTTTAATGACTGATACACTTAAGAGTCGGGCTTCTTAAAGATTTGAATACACAGATCCAGAGAATCATGTTTTCAGTTACATCGGTGACTCTTGTAGTTATTATACTAATGAACATCTCAATGACAGTAGATCTCGACCTTTTCATTAATACATTTCAACTGCAGAAGCTTATCCAAAATTTTCACAAAAATCAATGAATTTCTGGACACATTTAAAAATGAATTTAAGTTGATTGCTGCATCTGAGTCACGGATAAATGAAGAGAGGAATATTGATTTGCTTATTAATGGTTATGGTTTATATGTCACCAATAGAGCTAATTGGAGTGGAAGGGGTGTGGCTCTTTATATTGACAGTACTTTAAAATGTAGATCAATGGAAAGCTTATCATCTGTAATTGATGATTTATTGGAATGTATCGCAGTGGAAATAGAATTAGAAAGGAGAAACATGGTTGTTGCATGTGTTTACAGGAAGGATCAAATATAGAAACCTTCAATGATAGTTTAGATGAATTAATGAAAGATTAAAATGTAAGTAAATCACTTATACTCTGTGGTGATTTTAATATTGATCTTTTATCTACTCATGAACAAACTTCAGACTTTCTGGACACATTATACAGCAGAGGCTATACCCACTGATCACAAAGCCCAGTAGAGTAACCTCATTCAGTGCAACATTAATCAATAATAGTTTTACAAATGTAATTGAGAATAGCATTAATAGTGACCTATTGATAAATGATATAAGTGACCATCTACCTGTACTTACAACATTCAATTATGAACTAAAGAATACAGAGAAGTGCCGCAGATATAACAGGATGACGACAGATGACCGAATAAATGCCTTTAGAAATGAGCTCTTAAAACAGGAGTGGGATGGAGTTTCAACAGACAAAGTAAATACTGCATATGATTCATTCTTAAGCTGTTATTTAGCTCTTTATGATAAACACTGTCCAGTACTTTTATGTAAGCAAAACCTTGGATAACAAAGAGCTTACAAATGCACGTATAAGAAAAACAAACTCTATAGAGACTTCATAACATCCAGAACAGAGACAGCTGAAAAAAATATAAGGTGTATAAAAATAAATTAACCAATATACTGAGACAGGCAAGAAGGAAACATTATAACACAATTCTACAAGAAAATAAAACAACATGAAGGGTACATGGACTATTCTAAACCGTGTGATGAGTAACAAATTTAGAACAACAGACCTACCTAATCATTTCATTAAGGACAATAAACTGATTAAAAACATGAATGAAGTGGCAACTTAATTTAATTCTTTTTTTGTAAATGTTGGGCCTAATTTGGCAAATGACATTAGAAAAAATCATGGACAAACAGAAAGTGTCTGGAATGGGGAAAAGAAGGTGATGCAGTCAATGTTTCTTGGTGAGGTTACAGAAAATCAAATTATTTCAGTGGTAGCTAAAATCAAAAATAAGACATCATATGATGGTGATGGAATAGATATGAAAGTAGTAAAAATGACTATTGACTGTATTTTAAGACCGTTTTGTTATGTTTATAATCTTTTGTTTAAAACAGGTGTTTTTCCAGATAGTTTGAAAACAGAAAAGGTCATTCCACTTTTCAAGGCAGGAGATAAACACAGCTTTGACAATTACAGACCAGTATCATTACTAAAGTTGTTTGTTCAAAAACCAGATAATTTCATTTGAAAAAATAAAATATTAAGTGAGAGTCAATATGGTTTTCGTACAAATCTGTCTACCGCTCTGGCAGTAATGAAAATAACAGAAGAAGTCACAACAGAAATTGACAGAAGGAAATATGCAAAAGGGGTATTCATTGACCTAAAGAAGGCATTCGATACCATACATTCAGTTTTCATTGCTAAGTTGAATACATATGTGTATTATATATATGAGAGGAGTAGTTCTAAACTTGTTAACTAGTTATTTACATAATAGACAACAATATGTCTATGTTGCTGGTAATACATCTGAATGTTTGAAGATTGAATGTGGGGTCCCACAAGGTTTGGTTTTGGGGTTGAAACTTTTTAATTTATATATCAATGACATTTGTGAAGTTTCTAAGTTGTTACGGTTTGTTTTGTTTGCAGATGACTCAAATTTGTTTTGTTCAGGAGATAATTTACAAACATCTGAAAGTACTGAAAGTGAAGTGGTGAAACTTAATGTCAGTAAGTTATTGTGATGTCAATAACTTATCGTTAAATCTGATTAAAAAAAAAAAAAAAAGAAAGTTTATGGTTTGTGCTAAAAGAAGTAAAGACCAAGTTCCATTATCCATGGATGGAGTTAAACTTGAGAAGGCATCAGAGTTTAGGTTTTTGGGAATCACAGTGGATGAAAATATGATGTGGTAATCACATGTATCATATGTTAAAAAAGCTGTCAAAGAATATTTTTATTTTGAACAAAGTCAAGGATGTTTTTGATTACAAAAACAATGAGAATGTAGTATTTAAAGGGTTGTACTGATAATCATCGATTTAAAAATATATACAAATGCAAGAAAAATGATCAATATGCACTTGAAACTTAATCTGGATGTTAATGATCAATTGTTTTAAGCTTGTAAATTTGAACTTGTATGGGTTATTTTTTTGTATTTGTTTTGTTTGTTTTTGTTGTTATAATCAAAGTGTTGTTGGTATAGGCTATTGAAAATCAACTGTATGTGATGTCAGACCATCTTTTCTATTTTTAATTGTTTGAGTAGGGAGCAGACAAATTTAAGAAACGTTTTCTTCTTGCCGCTCCTTTCCAATCATGGAGGTGTTTTTTTAGAAAACTGTAGTTTGCACTTATCTACAAATTCTGTTGTCCATTTTCATATAAGGAAATAAACGAAACTAAAGATCTCTATGCAAGTGTCGCCATCTGCAGGCTAAAGTAATTACTACTGCATATAATTATTTATCTGTCTGTAGTTCCTATTGTCAGGACAGATTTATCCAGTGCGTGGCTGTAATAACTGTTATTTTCTAAGGACCAATCATTTCCTCTTAAAGGCACATGCTCTCTGGGATTTCTGCATTTCTGTGAAGCTCCAAAGATCAACCCTGCAGACTCCCTGGAAAAATGTGATGACTGATTGAAAAGCTGCCAAACAGGTTTTGATGTGATCTTTGTGCACCTGAGCGTGAACCAGCAGCTGTGAGCAGGTGAAAATGGAGGGTTCATAATGAGACTGAAATCTACATATTTGAGTTTAAGGCTGTTGTGAATCATTTCTGTGGCGTCTTCACACAGTCACTCATCAATAAAAGAGTTCAAATTAAAAGTATATATAAGTAAATCTTCCTTGTGTTAATGTCACTGTTATACCAACTCTTTGAAATGAGAATTTCTCATACTTTAAAAATACATTGTTTTATTTTCAAGTCAGAGTGAAGAACTAAATCTAAATCGGTCAGTATTTGGTTTGAGTCTGTGTCCTTTGGAAGAGTGTGGATTCTTCTTCACAGTTTCTGAAGAGACTCTGTGAGCGGCTTGTTCCAAACACTTCAGGGCACTGAAGTCAGACCTCGTGTCTGAGGTTCAAGTCCTTCTGCCTGACGGTGTTGGGATGAGGGGACCAGACCATCACCTCCAGGACTCTCTGACCTCCTCCTTTATTCACCGTAAATCCCAATATATTCATGGCATTCAGGCTTAAAACCCTTAGTTTATTTAAAAAGAACTGTAAATAAATATTTAACTAAACTTAAAACATATTTACAGCACTGCATTACAATAAGTAATTGTTCTTTAGAATGTATGGTTGCAGAGGTAAATTAAGTACAATAGAAAGAACATAAGACATTGCAATACAGTTTCGAACCCCAGTTTATATAATATTTTCATTAATTGTTCTCAGAGATAAGCATTAATCATTCTGTATATTTTAATTTTATATTTATATATATATTTTTAAAAAACTATTTTATTCCCCCAAAAAAACCCTTCACAACTTTAAAAGTCAGAGAGGGGTTTGTTTTTGGTGATGCAACTGTTGGTTGAGCAAATCTGCTAAGCAATATTTCCCTAATCTATTCATTTGATATTTTACATTGTCAATAATTCATATTGCTATTATTTAGAGTTTTATGATATCATTGCTGTTTTAAAAGAAACAACTGTCCCAACAGTAGAAAATTTAAGACATTCAAACATCTGCGCTCAAAATGTAAATAATTATGATGTAAAGCCTTAAGATACAAAACATTTACAGCCAAGTGGATCCGAACTCTCACACTCACACTAATGAAAAGTAGGGATGCATGGTATTATCAGATCAGTATCAGCAGATATTTGCCTAAAGAGTGGATTATCGGTATTGGCAGATAAAAAAGATTTTGCCTGTATTTTAGGTGATACTTTAACCATACAAACTGCCTGCTTATTTGTTAAGTAGAATCAGTAAGTTGGCTTAACTTGAAAATGAGATGTCACATCTCAGGGGACTTACCTCTAATACATTTATACTCAACAAATATGACGCTATATAAATAAAGATGGACTGACTGAATCTATATTCAGCAGAGACAAATGTAATGAGGACAGATTTATGATCTAGGCGTCCATGGGTTTGTCTTTATCATAAATTGTTATTTTGATTGTCTCTGCCTGGATGTGCATGTACAAATATATTTATTATGTCTATATGTATACATGTGTATCTATACATAAAGAGTTTGTCTTCAGCCTGCTCTTGTTATTAACTTGAGCTATGAAAGTAAAGATTGATAACTGTATACCTCTGACTTCCTCAGTTCTGAGATGCTGTGTGAAATGTAAATACCATACTCTAAACTGAAATTACTGAAGTAACGTGCCGATTGTAAAACTATTAAAAAAAGCTCCTCAGTCAGTGAATGAGCAACATGACCTTCCAGAAAAATGAGCCACAAGCGCATCGTTAGACGTCCTGCTCATCACAGCCACAAATTAAATCATTATAAATGGTTTGTTCTTGAAAAGTTCTGTAAAAAAACATAAATCAATGGAGAAACCACAACAAGAATATCAACGCAGTGCCTGACAAAGTAAAGGACTACTCTATGTAAGGGATCCACGGGTGAATTATTTCTGCTGATGAGTTAAATGCAGGTGTGACGGTCTCAGGTGATCTGATGTCTCCAAAGCTATAACACAGGTTATCAAAGTCTGACGGTAAAAACACGTTCACTCTTTAATGTCTACAGTGTTTAGGAACCTCACATTTAGGCTCAGCCTGAGTGGAACAGCTGCTTCTGTATAATCCACTGATATATTAATACAGAATTATTTCATTATGATCAAACCCACACGTGTGCACGTCCTCAGTGAGGAGCACGCAGCCTTTACTGTTCAGATGTGAACAGGAGGAGGTGTCTGTCTCTGCAGCTGATCATATACAGATATTTATGACAGAGGCCTGGAGAAGTCCTGCCACGGATGCTGTACACGTGCACTATGAACCAGCCTACCACAGTAAAGGGCATGACAATGTCAGCGTGCACGCTGGTGTAAATACAGTGAGCACGGAGAGCGTCTTCTTTATTTAATCACAGTCAAACAGGCTGAGGGACTCACAGCAGAAACAGGCCGTCTCTACAGACTGTGAATGCAGCAGCATGTAGAGAGATACAGAATCTGATCGACTGAAGGTCATCATATGAAGGTCATATGAAGATCAGCATATGAAGGTCAGCATATGAAGGTCATATGAAGATCAGCATATGAAGGTCATATGAAGATCAGCATATGAAGGTCAGCATATGAAGGTCATATGAAGATCAGCATATGAAGGTCAGCATATGAAGGTCATATGAAGATCAGCATATGAAGGTCAGCTTATGAAGATCAGCATATGAAGGTCATATGAAGATCATATGAAGGTCAGCTTATGAAGATCAGCATATGAAGGTCATATGAAGGTCAGCATATGAAGATCATATGAAGGTCAGCTTATGAAGATCGGCATATGAAGGTCAGCATATGAAGATCATCATATGAAGATCAGCATATGAAGGTCATATGAGAATCATATGAAGGTCAGCTTATGAAGATCAGCATATGAAGGTCATATGAAGATCATATGAAGGTCAGCTTATGAAGATCAGCATATGAAGGTCATATGAAGGTCAGCATATGAAGATCATATGAAGGTCAGCTTATGAAGATCGGCATATGAAGGTCAGCATATGAAGATCATCATATGAAGATCAGCATATGAAGGTCATATGAAGATCAGCATATGAAGGTCATATGAAGGTCAGCATATGAAGATCATCATATGAAGATCAGCATATGAAGGTCATATGAAGAGCATATGAAGATCAGCATATGAAGGTCAGCATATGAAGGTCATATGAAGATCAGCATATGAAGGTCATATGAAGGTCAGCATATGAAGATCATCATATGAAGGTCATATGAAGGTCAGCATATGAAGATCATATGAAGGTCAGCTTATGAAGATCAGCATATGAAGGTCATATGAAGATCAGCATATGAAGGTCATATGAAGATCAGCATATGAAGATCATATGAAGTTCAGCTTAGGAAAAGGTCAGCATATGAAGATCATCATATGAAGGTCATATGAAGATCAGCATATGAAGATCATCATATGAAGATCAGCATATGAAGGTCATATGAAGATCAGCATATGAAAGTCATATGAAGATCAGCATATGAAGGGCATATGAAGATCAGCAAATGAAGGTCATATGAAGGTCAGTACATGAAGGTCATATGAAGATCAGCATATGAAGGTCATATGAAGATCAGCATATGAAGGTCATATGAAGATCAGCATATGAAGGTCATATGAAGGTCAGCATATGAAGATCATCATATGAAGACCATCATATGAAGATCATCATATGAAGATCAGCATATGAAAGTCATATGAAGATCAGCATATGAAGATCAGCATATGAAGGTCATATGAAGATCAGCAAATGAAGGTTATATGAAGGTCAGTACATGAAGGTCATATGAAGATCAGCATATGAAGGTCATATGAAGATTAGCATATGAAGGTCTGTATATGAAGGTCAGAACATGAAGGTCATATGAAGATCAGCATATGAAGGTCATATGAAGGTCAGTACATGAAGGTCATATGAAGATCAGCATATGAAGGTCATATGAAGATCAGCATATGAAGGTCATATGAAGGTCAGCATATGAAGGTCATATGAAGATCAGCATATGAAAGTCATATGAAGATCAGCATATGAAGGTCATACGAAGATCAGCAAATGAAGGTCATATGAAGGTCAGTACATGAAGGTCATATGAAGATCAGCATATGAAGGTCATATGAAGATCAGCAAATGAATATCATGTGAAGGTCAGTACATGAAGGTCATGTGAAGATCAGCATATGAAGGTCATATGAAGATCAGCAAATGAAGGTCATATGAAGGTCAGCATATGAAGGTCATATGAAGGTCAGCATATGAAGATCAGCATATTAAGGTCAGTATATGAAGGTTATATGAAGGTCAGCATATGAAGGTCATCATATGAAGGTCAGCATATGAAGATCAGCATATGACGGTCAGTATATGAAGGTCATATGAAGGTCAGCATACGAAGGTCATATGAAGATCAGCATATGACGGTCAGCATATGAAGGTCTGTATATGAAGGTCAGTATATGAAGGTCATATGAAGATCAGCATATGAAGGTCAGCATATGAAGGTCTGTATATCAAGGTCAGTATATGAAGGTCATATGAAGGTCAGCATATGAAGGTCTGTATATCAAGGTCAGTATATGAAGGTCATATGAAGGTCAGCATATGAAGATCAGCATATGAAGGTCAGCTCTGAAATTGTCTCTGCAGCCTCCAAATCCACCTTAAACATGAGCTTGACTTTCCTGGACTCTGTTTCCTCTTCCTGTTTGTGCTGATGTGTGATGTTCTCCTTCTAACCTTTGACCCCATCAGGTTTGGTCGATCTGACAGAATGAGGATTTAGCACCACATGGACCTGCAGAGGTCCACTTCTGTTGGCAGAAGTTTGGGATATAATCCTACAGTCATGACAAGCCAAAAGGAAGAAGGCCCCCTGCCCGCTGATCTTTTATTTTAAATGCCTCCCTGTAGCTAAGAGATGGTCTACAGCACGTCTACATCCATCAGTGTTGTTACGGGCCAGCATGTCCTCAGCAGGTCTCCGTGTCCTGTTGAATGTCAGTGAAGTTAAACTGAATGTTGAATGGGTTCATTTTTTTATCAAACACATCTTTAAGTTGATCCCACAGGGAAACGGCATCCTAAAGCCTCGTTTCCACCAGAGGGTTCGGTTCGTCTCGGTACGGCTCGCTTTTTGTGGCATTTCCATAGCCTAAAACCGGGACAGGACCCCTTATAAGTGACCAGACCGTCCTACTTTTTGGGACCCTTCTGTTGGGGTGCCAAGCATACCGATCCGACCCCAGAAGTTGGAGCTAGAAACACTGCAGCCCGTGGATTGGTCGAAGGAGACGTCACTTCCCGTGAGACAGCGGTAATAAAGAACAACACAGCCCCGCCATGTTTAAATCTCCACTCGTTTTCGTGAAGATAACTCTCAAGGCTTTTTGGTTTGGAAAATGGCATCAAGATCGAGCGTCCCATGGTCTACTGTGGAGGTGCAGACCTTCCTCAGTATTCTCGGTGAAGAGAATCGTTGCTCTTTGTTTACTGTGTCGCGTTTTCTTCTTCGTTGTATTTAATAGCCGGGTACACTGTCGCGCTGCTATGACGTCATGCTATCGGCATCCGGCTTACACGCCCCCTACAAAGTAGGGTACGGCTGGCTGTGGAAACGCAACCAGGATCAGGCTTTACCGATCCAGCCTGAGCCAAACCGTGCCAATCCATACCGGACCACTTGGTGGAAACGGGGCTTAAATGATCTCAGCAGAGAATGAAGACAGCGTGAAAGTCAAAAGATGTTTATTACAGGAAACAAGACAGCAAGTGTGACATAGAAAATCAGATGAATTTAACACCAGCACACAAAAACAAAAATCCATGAGCGTGAACAAACTCATGACGTGTTCAGGACAGCAGAGTCCAGGATATTCACACTGTAGAGCTTCAAACACCCACACAAAATGTCCAAACATGACCTCTGATATTACTGTCAGACAGTCAGAGGGGCCGAGGACGGCGCCCCCTTCAGGATATTTTAACAGCTCATCATGTGGACGTGTCCTGGTTTATGCAGGACTCATTCCTGCTGGACCCTCCCGACACCCCTGATTGTAAAATTTGACTTAATAATCCAACAGGAAAAAGGAGCAACAGGAAACACTGATCAAACTCTGAGAATATAAGTGATGAAACGGCTTCACCTCTGACCTCTGACCCTCAGACAGCAGCCAGCACCTCGTCCACGGCCACAGTGGTCAGGTCAGAGTAGAAGCTGCCCTCGTTGTCCCCCCCTCCAAACACCAGCAGGGTTCTGCCCGTGGACCCGGGGGGCTTCTCCACGTCTCCATCCTCCTCTAAGAAACAACCGGGCATGCCCATGGAGATGACGGAGTGGCCTGCCCTCGGGACGGCGAGCTGAGGGAGCGTGACCTCTGTCCAGCTGCTGGTGTCTTCAGAAAAAGAGCCAAAGAGCTTTATGGAGGAACCTCTCACCCAAACAGCTTCATTGATTTACAGCTGTTACTTTGATGAAATACAGAAATCAAAGTTTTTCCTGAAACTTTGACTTCAGTTTAAGTTTCAGACTGATGAACAAACTCTGACCCTCCTGAAAGTTCACTCACCCACACTCTGCTGCCTCAGCAAAATCAGTGATTTTTAACAGATTTCATGTACTTGATTTTATTTTGAAAAGAGTTTCAGCTCCACAATTAGGAAGCTCACAGAAAAATCACACTGTTTGAAAGTATTAACGACTGTTTTCCTTCAATGATGTTAAAATCACAACGTTTAAACGTGTTAAACGCCGTTTTCCTTGATAAAATCATAATGTTTAAACTCCTTAATGACTGTTTTCCTTTATTGATGTTAAAAACACAACATTTAAACGCGTTAACAGCTGTTTCTCTTTATTAACGTTAAAATCACAACATTTAAACTCTTTAACAACTGTTTTCCTTTATTGATGTTAAAATCACAATGTTTAAACATGTTAACCGCCGTTTTCCTTGATAAAATCACAATGTTTAAACTCCTTAACGACTGTTTTCCTTTATTGATGTTAAAATCACAATGTTTAAACTCCTTAACGACTGTTTTCCTTGATAAAATCACGACGTTTAAACTCTTTAATAACTGTTTTCCTTTACTGATGTTACAATCACAATGTTTAAACATGTTAACAGCTGTTTTCCTTTATTGATGTTAAAATCACAACATTTAAATGGGTTAAGGACTGTTTTCCTTTATTGAAGTTAAAATCACTTTTAAACTCCTTAACGACTGTTTTCCTTTATTGATGTTAAAATCACAACATTTAAACGTGTTAACGACTGTTTTCCTTTATTGATGTTAAAATCACAACATTTAAACGTGTTAACGACTGTTTTCCTTTATTGATGTTACAATCACAATGTTTAAACTCCTTAACTGCTGTTTTCCTTGATAAAATCACAACGTTTAAACTCTTTAACAACTGTTTTCCTTTATTGATGTTAAAATCACAACATTTAAACGTGTTAACAGCATTCCTTTATTAACGTTAAAATCACAACATTTAAACTTGTTAAAGACTGTTTCCCTTTATTAACGTTAAAATCACAACATTTAAACTCTTTAACCGCTGTTTCCCTTTATTGATGTTAAAATCACAATGTTTAAACATGTAAACCGCCGTTTTCCTTGATAAAATCACAACGTTTAAACTCTTTAACGACTGTTTTCCTTTATTGATGTTAAAATCACAATGTTTAAAGATGTTAACCGCCATTTTCCTTGATAAAATCACAATGTTTAAACTCCGTAACAACTGTTTTCCTTTATTGACGTTAAAATCACAACGTTTAAACTCTTTGACGACTGTTTTCCTTTATTGATGTTAAAATCACAACATTTAAACGTGTTAACGGCTGTTTTTATTCATTGATGTTAAAATCACAACATTTAAACTCTTTAACGACTGTTTTCCTTTATTATCGTTAAAATCACACTGTTTAAACATGTTAACAACTTTTTTCCTTTATTAATGTTAAAATCACAGCGTTTAAATGTGTTAATGGCTGTTTTCCTTCACTGATGTTAAAATTACAGCGTTTTAACGTGTCAACGGCTGTTTTCCTTTATTAATGTTGAAGAAACAAGTCTTTAATGAATTCAGACTTTTCTACATTGATATAAAGAGAACCAGACAACCAAACACTACAATGTGGAACAAGCTCTTTAACCAGATCACCTGATGTGTGAGTTTTGTGTGTGTGGTGTGTGTTGTGTTTTATGTGTGTTTTTGTTCTACCTAACAAAGCTCTCACCTGTGTTGAAGATGAAGGTGTCGCTCAGAGCATCGTTCCCGTTGTACCCTCCATGGATCAGGAAGTGTGTGTCTGAGAGCACGGCACTCCCGTGCCAGCTGAAACAGGACCATCACAGAGAAGATCAGCACGTACCTGGAGCTCATTGATGAGTTTGTCAAACATGTTTTAAAGTTATAGGCCACAGTTTATCTTGAATATTGTATAATGATGAGTGTTGGGAGAACAAAAAGCTTTATTTGAATGCAGCAGCTCCTGTCTTTAGGGCCCTTTCTGAACACACTGATGTCAGGAAAAACAGTGTCACACAAACCGCTCTGGACTCAGCAGATTCACTCACCACAGAAAAAGTCTGTTTCAGAGCGAAAACTGTAAAAACTAAACTGACGTCACAGTCCTTCAGAGAAAACTACTTTAGTGCACTGAAATATAGCTTTAGGAGCAGTGTCAGGTCATGAAAAATCTGGTTTTAGACTTAAATAATTTAAAAAAAACTTTGAAAAAAGGGCTTTGAAATACAGATTTCTGTAATGTCTGTCATTAAATATCAAAGTTCTGTTTGGGGGTGTACCTTCGAGGTGAGGGGATCTTCCCAGTCACAGTAACTGCAGAGAACTCCATCAGTCCTGAGAACAGAAGAATTACTAATAAAATATTCATTTCTGTCATTCATACAATGTCGATGTCTACACTAAAATGTTCTATCTAAAGTAGTGAGATGTTTGTGAGGCCGAGCTCACCGAGGTCCAGCATGTACATGTCGTTGTAGCAGACGGGGGTGTCCCAGCCCCCAAACACAAAGATCTTCCTCTGCTGCATCACACATGCTGAGTGACTGACAGGAGACAGACAGACAGACAGACTGAGGATTAACACCTGTTGATCTGAGTGATGAATAATCTAACGTTAGGATCAAACCGTCGTACCCTGAGCGAGGGGACGGCCTGTCCCCGGTCACGATGGGCTGGTACCAGATGGAGAGGTTGGGGTCAAAGATGTACAGAGAGTCACTGCAGCCGTCGGGCTCTGGGTGTGGGCGAGGAAACACTCCTCCAAGGACAAACAGTTCACCTCTGAACATGCTGCAGCTGTGGTAGGCCAGAGGAGGGACCTTCCCTTGGGCCTGGACAGAGACAGAAGAGGACGTGAAGATGGGCGAGCGGTGTAGTGGACATGAAGAGTGAAGCTACACACCTCCACCATGGTCCACCTCCAGCTCTGCGTGTCCAGAATGTGAACATCATTGAACCACTTCTTGTTCTTGGAGCCTCCAAACACAAAGATCCGCCTGGAGTCTGGGTCGTAGACGGCTGTGTGTCCAATTCTGGCCTCTGGGGTTGGACCCTCTGCCAAAGTCTCCGCTGCAACCCAGGACATGTCCTCTGTGGGACAAAGGACACTTGCTCTGACATGGACCCCACAGAAAACTCAAATGGGCTTGGACTCTCTCGTGAATCCAGTTTCACTGACCTGTGCAGAGCTTCCACATGGGGTCTTTGCAGAACTGCATCCTCGCTCCCTGTCCTCCAATCAGAATGGCTGTCTGAGCATCGATGGGACACAGAGTCTGACCCCAGCGGCCGGATGGGCTGACCAATGGGGCTGCAGGGACAGAACAGACATCATAGAAACATCACTGAGTGAACTCAGGAGAGCGATATGGGGCTGAAGCCTGAATGCACAACGTAAATCAGATGTGAACGCTGTCCTCTGTGTCAGCAGGACTCACTGGTCTGTGTGGGAGTCTTGGCCGGCCTGCTCTTCGTCCTGGCTGAACTCTGAGGAGGCGTTCGTCCTGCAGTCTCCTGAAACTCTCCTGCTCCATCAGACGAAGGGAGAGGAACAAGAATTCACTAAAGACAGCAAATCAAGAATTCACTGAAGACAGTCAATCAAGAATTCACTGAAAACAGTCAATCAAGAATTCACTGAAAACAGTCAATCAAGAATTCACTGAAAACAGTAAATCAAGAATTCAATGAAAACAGTAAATCAAGAATTCACTGAAGACAGTAAATCAAGAATTCACTGAAGACAGTAAATCAAGAATTCACTGAAAACAGTCAATCAAGAATTCACGGAAGACAGTAAATCAAGAATTCACTGAAGACAGTAAATCAAGAATTCACTGAAAACAGTAAATCAAGAATTCAATGAAAACAGTCAATCAAGAATTCACTGAAGACAGTAAATCAAGAATTCACTGAAGACAGTAAATCAAGAATTCACTGAAGGCTCAGTAAATCAAGAATTCAAAGAAAACAGTAAATCAAGAATTCACTGAAGGCTCAACAAATCAAGAATTCACTGAAAACAGTCAATCAAGAATTCACGGAAGACAGTAAATCAAGAATTCACTGAAGACAGTAAATCAAGAATTCACTGAAGGCTCAGTAAATCAAGAATTCAAAGAAAACAGTAAATCAAGAATTCACTGAAGGCTCAACAAATCAAGAATTCACTGAAAACAGTCAATCAAGAATTCACTTAAGACAGCAAATCAAGACTTCATTGAAGACAGTAAATGAAGAATTCACTGAAAGCAGTAAATCAAGAATTCACTTAAGGCTCAGCAAATTAAAAATTCACTGAAAACAGTAAATTAAGAATTCACTGAAAACAGAAAAACAAGAATTTACTGAAAACAGTAAATCAAGAATTCACGGAAGACAGTAAATCAAGAATTCCCTGAAGACAGTAAATCAAGAATTCCGTAAATACTCAGTGAATCAAGAATTCACTGAAGACAGTAAATCAAGAATTCATTAAACCAGTAAATGAAGAATTCACTGAAAGCAGTAAATCAAGAATTCACTTAAGGCTCAGCAAATTAAAAATTCACTGAAAACAGTAAATTAAGAATTCACTGAAAACAGTAAATCAAGAATTCACTGAAAACAGTAAATCAAGAATTCCCTGAATACTCAGTGAATCAAGAATTCACTGAAGACAGTAAATCAAGAATTCACTGAAAGCAGTAAATCAAGAATTCACTTAAGGCTCAGCAAATTAAAAATTCACTGAAAACAGTAAATTAAGAAATCACTGAAAACAGTAAATCAAGAATTCACTGAAAACAGTAAATTAAGAATTCACTGAAAACAGTAAATTAAGAATTACTGAAAACAGTAAATCAAGAATTACTGAAAACAGTAAATCAAGAATTACTGAAAACAGTAAATCAAGAATTACTGAAAACAGTAAATCAAGAATTACTGAAAACAGCAAATTAAAAATTAACTGAAAACAGTAAATTAAGAATTACTGAAAACAGTAAATCAAGAATTACTGAAAACAGTAAATCAAGAATTACTGAAAACAGTAAATCAAGAATTCCCTGAATACTCAGTGAATCAAGAATTCACTGAAGACAGTAAATCAAGAATTCACTGAAAACAGTAAATCAAGAATTCACTGAAGACAGTAAATCAAGAATTCACTGAAAGCAGTAAATCAAGAATTCACTGAAGACAGTAAATCAAGAATTCACTGAAAGCAGTAAATCAAGAATTCACTTAAGGCTCAGCAAATTAAAAATTCACTGAAAACAGTAAATTAAGAAATCACTGAAAACAGTAAATCAAGAATTCACTGAAAACAGTAAATCAAGAATTCACTGAAAACAGTAAATCAAGAATTCACTGAAGACAGTAAATCAAGAATTCACTGAAAGCAGTAAATCAAGAATTCACTGAAAGGTTCAGCAAATTAAAAATTCACTGAAAACAGTAAATCAAGAATTCCTGAAAACAGTAAATCAAGAATTCACTGAAAACAGTAAATTAAGAATTCACTGAAAACAGTAAATTAAGAATTACTGAAAACAGTAAATCAAGAATTACTGAAAACAGTAAATCAAGAATTCCTGAAAACAGTAAATCAAGAATTACTGAAAACAGTAAATCAAGAATTACTGAAAACAGCAAATTAAAAATTAACTGAAAACAGTAAATTAAGAATTACTGAAAACAGTAAATCAAGAATTACTGAAAACAGTAAATCAAGAATTACTGAAAACAGTAAATCAAGAATTCCCTGAATACTCAGTGAATCAAGAATTCACTGAAGACAGTAAATCAAGAATTCACTGAAGACTCAGTAAGTCAAGAATTCCCTGAATACTCAATAAATCAAGAATTCACTGAAAACAGTAAATCAAGAATTCCCTGAAGACAGTAAATCACTTACAAACAGCTCCTTCAAACAGGTTCAGAGCTCTGTCACAGACTTTAGCTCTGTCCATTTATGTCATCGTCACAGTGAAGGAAATGATCTCCAGGAAAAGGTGAATCACTGCTCCCTCACCTGTCTCCTTGGTCCTCGCTGCGTCCCCTCGATCACTGAACAGCTTCTGCCCACCTTTAACCTGTCCTCTTCCTCTGCGCACAGGCGTGGTCTTCTCCACCACCCCGCTGTTCGGACACTCGTTCTCCTCCCCCCCCTCTCCGGCTCGCCTTCTTCTCGTCACTCTCCTCCTCTGACAGACGCTCTCTCTTCCTCTTCCCGTTGAGCTCGCGGGCTGTCAGAGGAGTCACAGTGTCCTGGGAGATGAAACTGTTATTAGTCACTGAGCTAAGACTTCTGAGATGGAACATGATCTGAAGTGTGCTTAGAGGGGTTATTAAGAGGACAGAGACTCAGCTTTTACCCAGGTATGAGTCAGGCTTTTGTTTTCCATCCTTCATTAATATATCAGAATAACTGGCACTGATCCTGTTGAAAGATCAGACCTGGTCTCATTTGTGGGAGCATCTCTGATGGAGACTTGAAAATTCTTGAAACAAACAGTAATGACTGAAAAAGAGCAGAAAGTTTCTATCTGGTCTTTGCATTTTTAACTGTATCATCTGTTGGATGGTTGTCTTTAACTTTTGAGATCAAGTTTATTTATATAAACTGGAAAAAAAGTGAAACTTAGAACACTGCCTCCACCCAAGCATATCACACACACAGTATATTTTACAATGCCTGTACTGAGCTTTAAACCAGAAATTTGGAATTATTTTGGAAGTCGTTTTTATTTTTTCCTTCAAATTTTGATGTCCCATTGACAAACTGTATGTTTTAAATAAAAATCCAACTATGAGAACCAGAAGTTCTCCTCCAGGTTACCTTTGGTGTGTACTCGGTCACTGCCAGGATAAGTTCTGGTTCTGAAAAATCTGGTTTCCCCTGAGGAGGAAATAGATATGCACAAGATGAATAAATCAATTTATGGGACTGTGAATAAAACAGTTAAATGGGTACATTACATTAAAAAATATCTGTAATTTTATCACAGATTAAACAGACTGATGATAAGGATATGTAGCAGTAATTATGTCAAAGGCAGACCAAAGCAAACGTTCACATGTTCTGCATACAGTAACATCAGACAGTAGGAGCAGGTGTGCACAGGCTGCAGGTAACTATCAGAGTTTTACTGAAGACACCTCCATTATGCAGGTCAAATGATTGTAGCTGCATTATCCAATACTCCCTGAGCTGTGAACAGTTGGGCACATAAAAGTATTTGCTCAGTGAATTCTTTGAAAATTAAATAATCTTGGCCCAGTCTACACCAGAATAAGGGTTTTTGAGTACAGTGCACAGATGCCTCTGTAAAGTCTGGTTAGGAGACATGCAGTGCACAATATTAAACTGTCACCAATATCTGATTTGTCAGTATTTCTGAACTATTATTGATGAAACAATACAGATATTTTCACCAAGAGCACAACATCTTTTCTTTATGAAAACTTACTCACTGTTTTCAATGTGAGGTCTGTGTGTGAAGAACAGACTTAAAGCATGAAATCAACATTTCACTCAGAAAATTAAACTCCTGTTTTGTAAATGTACCTATGCAGAGATGAGGATGGAGCAATATGGTGCAGTTGTGTATTCTGTTGATATTACAGCCAATATCAGTGACACATATGGCTGAAATACTGTTTGCTGATAATTTTAATATCAATGCAAAAGATGTTCAACTTTTATTTACCAATAATCTCGTGCAGCTCTATTAGTTTTTAGATTTTTTATTTATTGAACATAAGTATAACTTGATTGTGCTCTGGTGTTCTTATGTGTTGTGCTGTCACATAGAGATGCGTCATATTGTCTTAAACCTGGACCTGGACTACATAGTCTACTTTAATCTAGTGTAATTATCAAAGATAGGTGGCCTAAAGGCATCATGCTGCTGTCAGACTGTCGAATTTTTACCAGGTCTGCTCCTTCCAAGGTGACATTGAGGACAACACTGTCAGTCCAGGTCTCCTCCTCCCACTGCTCCCAGGACAGGCACCTGTGGACAGAGGTGGTTTAATCATCATTAAGGTAATTAAGCACGTTTTTCTCTTGTCCGAAGCTAAACTTACTCTGGCCCACCTTCTATCATACATAATCGAAGGCCCTTAAACGAGCTGTTGCTCCAAGCCCTCTAATCTCTATTTTTAGTGTTCCTGATGGTTTTGCTAGTTTTCCCACCAGGGAGGGGAATATTATGGTTTTTGCTTCTCTTGTGACCCGCAGCAGTATTTTACTTTATTGGAAGGACTGAAAACCTCCATCTCCTTATTCTTGGCAGACAGACCTAATGTCTTTCCTTTATCTGGAGAAAATCAGGCACAGCATTAAAGGTTGCTCTGACAACAAGATATGGGGGTCCTTCTCTGTCATTTGTTGACTCTCTTCAGTCTCTGGGTGACTAATATAATATTTGACAGTTACATACAGAAAATAATATTATTTTTGTGCTCAGTTATGTTGTACAGCCCTACTTGTAATGGGAATTGTTATTAGTATTATTAGTTTTTTTTATTCTGTTAATTAGTTTATACAGAAAAAAAAATCATATCTTGGGGAGGCAATATATCAATATATATCGATTATTTTTTGCAGAAGATTTAAAAACTAAAAATCAAGATTTTTTCTTGACTTAGACTTACTCTCAATGCAAGCTGTTGCATTGAGAGTAAGTCTAAGTATATATATATACATATACATATATATACATATACATATATACATATATATACATATACATATATACATATACACATATATATACATATACATATATATATATATATACACACACACACACATATATATATACACATACGTACATATACATATGAAACTGAAATAGGCTGTTCATCAGCTGATCAAAAGTTTAAGACCAGAGCTCAAAAAAACCCAAATCCCCTAAAATAGAAATAACATTTTCAGAAAAAGACCCAGTAATAAGTAGCTGCTCCATTCTTATTAATCACCTCAAAAGTTCATTTCTGCATGCTTGATGCCAGTGTTTCCAGGAGGCTAGTGGGAATGTTGCTCCAAGTGGTGAAGATGGCTTCATCCACTGTCTGGAACTGATGTCCATTTTTGTAAACTTCCCTCACCCCCCATCCCAAAATGTTCTCAGCTGGACTGAGATCAGGGGAACAAGCAGGATGGTCCAAAAGAGTGAGGGTATTCCTCAGGAAGAACTCCTTTGTCAGGTGGGCTTTGTGAACTGCACCCAGTCATGACCACACAGACCAGAGCCCTCAGTCAAGACCACATAGACCAGGGCCCTCGGTCATGACCACACAGACCAGGGCCCTCGGTCATTACCACACGGACCAGGGCCCTCGGTCATGATCACACAGACCAGGGCCCTCAGTCATGACCACACAGACCAGGGCCCTCGGTCATGACCAAACAGACCAGGGCCCTCGGTCATGACCACAGACCAGGGCCCTCAGTCATGACCACACAGACCAGGGCCCTCGGTCATGACCAAACAGACCAGGGCCCTCGGTCATGACCGCACAGACCAGGGCCCTCGGTCATTACCAAACAGACCAGGGCCCTCGGTCAAGACCACACAGACCAGGGCCCTCGGTCATGACCACACAGACCAGGGCCCTCGGTCATGACCACACAGACCAGGGCCCTCAGACATGACCACACAGACCAGGTCCCTCGGTCATGACCACACAGACCAGGGCCCTCAGTCATGAAGCTCCGTTGTTCCATTGAAGGAAAAAGCAGTTCAGATCATGATGGCGCCTCCTCCACTGTGCCGTGTAGAAAACATCTCAGGTGGATCTGCTTGTCATGACAGTAACGTTGAAGCCATCAGGACCGTCAGGTTTACTTTTTCCCATCAGAGAATAAAACTGTCTTCCACCTTTCAGTGTCCCATGTTTGGTGCTCTGGTCCAAACTCCAAATGGGCAGTTTTGAAGGAGTCTAGGCCTTTGAAGATGTTTTCTGTTCTTAAACCTTCTCTGGCAGACGCCGTCTGATGGTTATTGGACTGCAGTCGGCACCAGTAACAACCTTCATTTGGGCCGAGGTTTGTCACGTGTCTTGACGGACAGCCAATCAGATCCTCCGGCTCAGGGCTGGTGAAATGTTTTTGGGTCTACCACTTTACTTTTTGTCCCATAACCCTCAGGATCTTTGAAGAAGTTTAAAATGGCTGTCTTACTGCGTCAAACCTCAGCAGCAATAGCGTGCTGTGAGAGGCCTTGCTTATGCAGCTCAACAATCCAACAGCGTTCACAGAGGGAAAGCTTTATGCCTTTGCCATCAGGAGGTCATAACAGTGTGAATACCTGACAGAAAATGATACTGAATCCACATTTTTGCAAAGGTTTTGGCTTTTAAAGGCTGTGGTCTTACACTTTTGATCAGCTGATGAACAGCCTATTTCAGTTTAATGGTTGTTTGCAGTAAAATGTTAACTCAAATGCTTTTATGTCTCACTCCCATTTCTACTTTTTTCATTTTAAACTCTACTTAGAACCTTCTTAAGATCCAACAGTGTAAAATGTAAATTTTTGTAATTTTTCAGCTGGTCTAAAAATTTGATCAGGAGTGTTTAAGTATGGAGATATATGTATGTATGTATGTATATATATATATATATATATATATATATATATATATATATATATATATACATATATATATATAATTAGGTTGTGAAACCAGCAGGTGTGTTGACAGAGAGGGAGCTGACTGAGCCTGCAGAGGCACTGATGTTCACAAACAGAGATTATCTGACTCTCCACATAAATAAATGCTAATCAGACAACCACAGACCTGTTGTACGGGGTCAGTTTCCCGATGGTGATGGGCCTCCGGTCGGGGTCGTTGAGCTCCGCGTTGACGCAGACCCTGCCCCCCCACGGCCCGCTGCTGAACAGCACCACCTGGCGGACACTCGCGGGAACTGCAACGGCGACCCGAGGCGAGCCTTCGGCGCTACAAAGAGGACATGGAGGACAAAGAATGTCCACAGTCAGGTGAACGGAGGTGAAGGAGGCTGTCCTGCGTGTCTGTGAGTTTGACAAAGCTGGAGAGGGCACAGGCGGACAGGCCGAGAGGCCGAAGCTGTGATCCCACCAGGAAACAGGCTGTAAGAACTGGATTAAACATGTTCATATGACGGCAGCAGCCATTACCTCAGCAGCCTCTGGGGAGGGCCGTTCACTCCGAACACCGCGAACACTCCGAAATCATCCATTTGGACCTTTGCTCCGAACGCAGCCGCCTGTCGGTCATGAAAACAGCGGGTCGTTTCTCCGCCGTACTGTCCACATCTCCCGCCACAGCTCTGCGTACACGGTCCAAGGATGGTGGGCGCCTGTTTTAGTGTCGCGAGCGCCTGCGCGGGCGGAACGAGCGCTGTTACCCTCAGTTTGAGGCATAGCTCCGCCCACGCAGATTATGCTAGTATTCTGTCGAGCACACCACAGAGAGTCACAGCCAATCAGGAACGAACGAGTCCAAGCTGCGTTCAATGGCACGTAGTTCCGAGTGAACTGTTGTAAAGTCAAAACCAGAGAATTATGAATGTTTATTAAAGACCGTTTCATAAAGAGGGAGAGCGGGTACACGGCCGAGGGACTGCAGCTGTGTTTAAACAGGGATAGTGTGGACGACTGTTATATGTTTGTTGTGCCGTATAGAAATATAACAGAAGCAGAAACAAATGCCCAGAGAGTCTGTAAATGTGATGAGTACTTTAAAGCTCAGGAGTGTCAGTTCATTGAGACTCTGATATAGTGTGCACTTTCACCAACTCTATTTTCTACACCAAATGTGTATATATAAACATTAAGATTTGATTTATCTTCTTATCCCTTTATATATTTTCATTATTAATTTTATTCTATTTTTATGAACAGTTGCCTTTCATTCCACGAGAGACACATAAAGCAAGAAACAAATGTATGTTGTCAATAAAGCTGATTATAATTCTGATGTACAGAGAACATGTTTAGAAGTTAAACAAATCTGTCCTTATTTCATCTTTTATTATTTTAAAGTTAGGCAGTGGAAAATGGGTCCCTAAGCCCTCTGTTAAAATGAAAAGGGGCACCACGTCGTCTGGTACACTCCTGTAGACCTGCCTCACATCTCATGCTGGGTGTTTGTGAAGGAAAAGCAGTTTTTTAATAAAAACTAAACAAATATTCAGGACCAGCACCTCTCTCTCAGCTCAATGAAAAGTTTATAACACTGCTCTGGTCTACTTTTCTGCAGTGTTAGTTTTGACAGAACTTTTTAATTTAGTTTCAGTTTTAGTCTTTAGCCTAAAATATCTTTTACTCATAATTTAGTCATCTACATTGTTTTAATTTTAGTCTAGTTTTAGTTGATGAAATTTCACAACATTTTAGTCGATGACATCTACTGTAAATTTAGTCGACTAAAATATGAAGTGTAAAGTGTAATTTTTTATGTTTCCTTGAATTTCTGAAGTCATGCTTTACACTTGGATAAAATCAAACATCTAATAACGCTTTATTGAATGCTAGTAAAGTCTGAATGTATAAATGAACAGAAACAAATTGAACTTTTGTGTGAAATGCAGTCACCTTTATTTAGGCTACCTGGCAGAGCATCTCAGTTACAATACCAGAACTGACAACAAACAGTGAACCTGCTCTACATGAATATATCAATTCATAAAGAGAGGAGCTCTGATTGGATCGCTCCACAACTTATCCCACCACCACCAAGCTAAGGCAGCTGTGATTGGATGTCCCTCTTAACTCATCCAACCTTCCACACAACCAAAGTAGCTGTGATTGGATATATTCCTAACTTGTCCCTACTTTCTACATGACCAAATTAGGTCTGATTGGATTAAGTCTCTGTCAAACATTTTAGTCTAGTTTTTATTTGTGGATGAAAATGTCAGTTAGTTTAGTTTTAGTTTTTGTCCACATGCACTTGTTTTTATTAGTTACTGTCTAGTTTTCGTCAGGAGAAAAAGGTTGTTGACGAAAACAATGACAAAAATAACCAGAAAAGCACTCAGAAAGCGCAGACCTCCGCCAAGCAGCTTCGGTCCACTTTGGCGAAAATGGTCCTATCTGGCAATGTTAAAGAATCCTTTAAAAAATTCCTGGATCCAGGATGATCCGGATCACCCCCAATATTTAATCAGTTCTTCCATTTCCCATTTCTGACAATTCCTGAAAATTTCATCCAAATCTGTTCAGAACTTTTCAAGTTATTTTGAACACAAACAAACAAACAGACAGACAGACAGATAAACCCCGGCAAATACATAACCTCCTTGGCGGAGGTAATTAGACAACACAAACAAAATCAACACTGCTTTTCTGATATGATGTTAAAATAATATTTTTTAAAATGTGTCCAACTTTTGGTTTTCCGTTGTAATGTTGCAGTTCACAGACTATATCAGAATGTCTTGAACTTAAATCATCAGCAGGATGAATCAGCTCGTCCTCCTCAGCCCCTGATCAGATGGTTTAAGTAGTTATTGTGGCCCTTAGGCAGGCCTCGTCATTTCAGGACCAGACTCTGCCTGAAGTTCTTGTCTTTGTCTTTAAAAGTCTGGATTATCTGGTGAAGGTGTTTTAACATGATTGATGATATTAGGAATGTCTGATTCCAGACATATTTCATTAATTTGATACATAATATGTGGAGGACTGCATCCTCCTCAGTATTAATCATTTAAAATCTCATTTTCATTTAGTGTCTTACAAACGTGAAGTTTTGTTTATAGTGATTAAAGGTCAGAGGTGACTCTCTCAGCTGGTGTTCATGATGACAGCCTGACCTCAGGGGTAAGCTACCAAATGATGAGTGTGGTTAATTTGGTATTTAGCCTCAGAAAGAGACGGTGAAACCTCTCACAGCGCTCACAACCATCTGACAAGAGTTCAGAACGTTTTAGCCAACTTTTAAAATTTGGATTTGTTAATTGATTGCCCTTTAGTTTGATTAAAAGAATTGTGGGAGAAAACAAGCCACAGAAACAGCATGGGATCATCACACCCTACAAACAGTTTGTTTACATCCACTCACTTTTCCACCACACCATCGCTTTGATTAGGCAGAGATGTAGGCAGCCTACATCTCCTTCCACCAGCAATATAAGGATCTACGGTCTAACTTTCATTTTGCCAAACATCAATAATACTTTATCCATCATAAAGATTAGCCAAATGTATAAATGTTTAAGGATCATCCTGCTGACAAAGCTCAGTCATTTTGATAAAGGATGTTTTGAAAGGCTCACCACTGTAACAAAGAATAGAACTATCCCTTTGAGAAACACAGTAAGCAAACTATTAAGCATAATTTAACTTAAGGAAGGTCATTGGGTCTTTAAATTCTACAAATCTAAACCAAGTCGTTGTGATACCTGCAGTTTTCCTATAGGTCCTGATATTTAACAGCTTTAACGCCTGTCACTTTATCATCAGATTTATATTATATTTCTGTATTTTTTAGGTCGAGCGGAAATTGGGTGACGGACGTATTTCATGTTGTTGATGAAACAGTCCGACTGTCCTTGAACAAACCCCCGGCACCGAACAGCATTGTGGGATTGGATGCCGGCGGAGAGCTTCTCGAAAGATCCGCAAAGATGATGGTGAGTGTGCCGCCGCTGTGAGCCTGACAATGTCCATAATCCGCGTCCATCCTGCTCCGTACGGCCGGGATCTGCTCCGTGACTGCAGCCAGGGATGATTACCGCCCTCCAGGCTCACGGACAGATAATTATTATTTACTTACTTTTACTTTTAATTCATTTAAACAAAGGAGCTGCTAGCATTACTCAGCCCTAATGGGCGGAGACGATGCTAACGGCAGAGCTAGCTGTGCCCATGATGTTTCAGACCTGCAGCTCTTTTATTAAAATGATTAATATAATTGCTTTAATTCAGAGAGGTTTATCCGCCATTACCTCTGATATCAGCTCAGAGAGGGCGACCATGCTAACTCCACAGGAGCTCTTTGTGTGAGGGGCTGCGCCCTCCTTTAGCTGACTTATTAAACATTATTGTTATAAATAACTTAATCCCGAAGGTTTAGATTCATTGAGACATCAAATGTTCTTATAAATACTTCATCCTGGAGGTTTATATTAATTTAGACATTAAATATTATTCTTATAAAAACTTCATCCTGGAGGTTTATTTTAATTTAGACATTAAATATTATTCTTAAAAGTAACTTCATCTTGAAGGTTCAGATTAATTTATACATTAAATACTATGCTTATAAAGAACTTCATCCTGAAGGTTTATACTAATTTAGACATTAAATATTGTTATAAATGCTCAGTCACATTAATTTAGACATTATTCACACTAATCGTTAACGCTCTGTTGTCATTCAGCTGTTAGCATTAAATATGTTTACAGAGTCTCATCTAGGTTTTTTTTCTAGTTTTTATTCTGATCAGTAAGTAAAGACTTGATTTATATGATTATAATCAATCTAATTATTCTGTTGGGCCCTTGGATATCTTTTAGATTAATAAAAATATGTAACAGGGAGAATAACAGACTAGAGCTTTTTATCTTTTGTGAAGTGATCCCATTAATATTGTACTCACCATATTAAACATTATTATAATTAATTTTAATGTTTTTCTCATACTGCTCAGGCCCTGTTGGTGTGTTTGAGTGCTCCGTCAAAGACTGTCCACTGTTTTTGTTTTTGCCCTAAAGACTGCTGAAATGTGCTAAATGTTAGGGATGCTTGGTATTATTGGTGCAATATCGGTATCGGCTGATACTGAAATTTTTGCAGATACTTAAAGCTGATATAGTGGACATATATCTGCTGTAATATCATCAAGTTACACAAATGTACAATATTAATGCACCTTTTCATCACTGCATGGGTACATTTAAAAATCAAGGGTTTCATTTTTGCAAGAGTTAAAAGCTGTTTTCTTGTTTTACATCTGTTCCTCACAGAAATGTACTGTAACACTGACAGAAACAAGGCCGTTGTTGATAAGTACAGAGCTTGTGCTCTTGACCAGAAATATTGGTATCTGCGATAATGAATTAAAAAATATCGGCATATTGGATATCGGCAAAAACCCAATATCATGCATCCCTAGTAAATATTAATTGTGAAGCAGAGAATTGGATAATAATGAGCACAGTCAATTACAGAACATCTTAGAAGAAGAAAAGAGTGAAACATAAAAAGCTTAAATAAATAACTGCTGAATCAGCTTAGACAGAAAATCAGAGAATAAGAAGAAAAATCACTCCGACATCTGCAAGTAAATTAAACCTGTTGGTTCACATCCCTCTGAGATTCAGGTTACTGTATAATCAACAGACTTCTGTTTAAATCAGTCACATTACTGTGTAATCAGATTACCGTATCATCAACAGACTTCTGTTTAAATCAGTCAGATTACTGTATGATCAGATTACTGTATCATCAACAGAATTCTGTTCAAATCTGACAGATTACTGTATAATCAGATTACTGCATCATCAACAGACTTCTGTTTAAATCAGTCAGATTACTGTATCATCAACAGAATTCTGTTTAAATCAGACAGATTACTGTATAATCAGATTACTGCATCATCAACAGACTTCTGTTTAAATCAGTCAGATTACTGTATCATCAACAGAATTCTGTTTAAATCAGACAGATTACTGTATAATCAGATTACTGTATCATCAACAGAATTCTGTTTAAATCAGTCAGATTACTGTGTAATCAGATTACTGTATCATCAACAGACTTCTGTTTAAATCAGTCAGATTACTGTTTGATCAGAGTACCGTATCATCAACAGAATTCTGTTCAAATCGGTCAGATTACTGTATAATCAGATTACTGCATCATCAACAGAATTCTGTTTAAATCTGTCAGATTATTATGTAATCAGATTACTGTATAATCAACAGACTTCTGTTCAAATCAGTCAGATTACTGTGTAATCAGATTACTGTATCATCAACAGACTTCTGTTTAAATCGGTCAGATTACTGTGTAATCAGATTACTGTATCATCAACAGAATTCTGTTTAAATCAGTCAGATTACTGTGTAATCAGATTACTGTATCATCAACAGACTTCTGTTTAAATCAGTCAGATTACTGTTTGATCAGAGTACCGTATCATCAACAGAATTCTGTTCAAATCTGACAGATTACTGTATAATCAGATAACTGCATCATCAACAGAATTCTGTTTAAATCTGTCAGATTATTATGTAATCAGATTACTGTATAATCAACAGACTTCTGTTCCAATCAGTCAGATTACTGTGTAATCAGATTACTGTATCATCAACAGACTTCTGTTTAAATCAGTCAGATTACCGTGTAATCAGATTACTATATCATCAACAGACTTCTGTTTAAATCAGTCAGATTACTGTATGATCAGATTACTGTATCATCAACAGAATTCTGTTTAAATCAGACAGATTACTGTATAATCAGATTACTGCATCATCAACAGAATTCTGTTTAAATCTGTCAGATTATTATGTAATCAGATTACTGTATAATCAACAGACTTCTGTTCCAATCAGTCAGATTACTGTGTAATCAGATTACTGTATCATCAACAGAATTCTGTTTAAATCAGTCACATGTCCTCTCTGCTCCAGCTAACCTGTTTTAGGTGAAGCTTCATTTGTTGTCTTTCTTTCGCGGTCACGTTGTAGTTATTTTAATATTTCCAACCCTGCCTCTCTCAGCCCACACCGGTTATCCTGCTGAAGGAGGGGACAGACACGTCCCAGGGCATCCCCCAGCTGGTCAGCAACATCAACGCCTGTCAGGTAAGAAGACGGGCTTCAGTCGTCTCTCCTGTTGCTGTCCTTTGTGTCTGAGCCTCAGGTCAGCCTGTCTCTCTCCTCTGAATGTCTGCCAGGTGATTGCTGAGGCTGTGAGGACCACACTTGGGCCCAGGGGTATGGACAAACTGATGGTGGACAGCAGAGGTGGGGACACAGAAGTGGAAGACCGTCTAGTCTGACACTGAATTCAGAGTATAAACCCTGTGATTATGTTCTCCAGGTAAGGCTACCATCTCCAACGATGGAGCTACCATCCTGAAACTGCTCGACGTCGTTCATCCTGCAGCCAAGACCCTGGTGGACATCGCCCGCTCCCAGGACGCAGAGGTGAGGACGCTGGCTGTGTCTGATATCCTGGCTGAGTTAGATTAAATGATGAAGTTCACTTCTCTCTTCTGTTTCCTCGCAGGTTGGCGATGGTACCACCTCCGTCACTCTCCTGGCCGCTGAGTTCCTGAAGCAGCTGAAGCCGTACGTGGAGGAGGGTCTCCACCCTCAGACCATCATCAGAGCGTTTCGCACTGCCACCAACCTCGCCGTCAGCAAGATCAGGGAGATCGCCGTCTCCGTGAAGAAAGACGACAAGCAGTAAGTGCTCGGGTGTGGCTGAAGTGTGGTGTGTGAGCATGTGCTGTGTGAAGTGTGGTGTGAGGCTGACGCTGTGTGCTCCTCAGAGAGCAGAGGCAGCTGCTGGAGAAGTGTGCAGCCACAGCCCTGAACTCCAAGCTCATCGCCGGACAGAAGGACTTCTTCTCCAAAATGGTGGTGGATGCTGTCATGCTGCTGGACGAGCTGCTGTCCCTGAAGATGATCGGCATCAAGAAGGTCCAGGGAGGAGCCCTTGAGGTGTGTGTTTTATTTTTACATCAAGTTAGTTTTGCCCAAAACATCTGAAACTGATGCCGTTCATCCCACGGTCCTTAGCCGGTTTAAAAAAAGCACTGATGCTGATGTGCAGCCTCAGACATGAACCAATCAATGATCTGAAAGTCAAGAAGTGGTTTAAAGCATCTTCAAACCTTCACATTGGCCTTTTGATGACGATGGTGTTAGCAGTGGCTCATATTCCCAGAGCAGTATTCAGGTTCAGCCCTCAGATCCGTAGTCATACGGGGGGTTGACTATTGATTTTTTTAGACTGATACCAAAGACAAAGTGTCTTCATTGTTAAAGATGGTATTGTTCAGGAAACGTCTGTCCACACTGATATGCTTGACTTCATGTTGATAGGCTGTTGTTCAGAGAGAGGAAGTAAACAGAGACACACATGCAGGCAGTCACAAACACATTTTAGAACTAATACTAGAAAGCCCTCTGAGAGCACAAACCTCCACCAAGGTAGGACACATACTGCTGTTACACCTATAAGCAATAGTTCATGATAAAGTTACCATCATAATATGATTCACGACCCTGAAAACACACACCGAGCACTTAGAATCATGTTGATACCATTATTAGTTAGACAGTTATTGAGCAAAAACAATTGTTCAGTAATGGATCACCACCAAAATCTAATCATTTTTAAGTTGGGCCATTACCAACATCTCCTGAAAATTTCAACAAAATCCGTCCAGTAGTTTTTAAGTAATCTTTCTAACAAATAAACAAACACATGCCAGCAGAAACAGAACCTCCTTGGCGGAGAGGGTCGAGTAAAATACTGATAATTTGCAAAATGCTAAATATTGGCCTCACAAATCTAGCAGGTTGATAACAGGTTGAGCCCTAAAATAACAGCAGGAAAACATTTCAATTGATTGCTCATCTCGACATAGTCAGTCAGTCAGTCTTGACGACATACTCTTCATTTTATGGATACACATATCTGCACATATACAAATACATATAATAAATATATCTGTATATACACATCCATCCATCCAGAGATGTGTCCATCCAGGCAGAGACAAAGGGACTAAAATCACATTTGTCTGTGCTGAATATAGACCCAATCAATCAATCAATGATTATTTATAAAGCACCATGTTTGTTGATTATAAATTTGTTAAAGGTTAGCCCCTTGAGATGTGGCATATCATTTTCAAGAGGGTCCTCATGTCTATATGTTTGTAAAGATAGTGGAGGGACAGACAATCAGTTGTGGACATAACTGCGGAGGAAACGGGGGTCAGTTTGTCCCCTCATGTTGTCTCTGCTGCATTGATTGAGGAGGAGACGCGGAGGCTGAAATCAGTTTGAGGACCAGAGCAAACAAGAGACTCAGAGGGAGTGTGTAGGAAGACTAATTTATTTTAAGTAATGTTTATATTAACTCCTGCTGTTGTATCATATTCTCCTTTACAAGGCTCCGTCACTGTGTTTTTCACAAATTTAAATTTCACAAATTTGGCCAAAAATGGTGTTTCTTGGGGAAAATAGTTTTCTTTTGTCATTAGTATTATCTTATAAAGCTAGTAAAGTGAAATATTGAGGGGCAAATGAGAACCAGGCAATTGATTGAGCTTCAATTTCAGTTCCAATTACTACCTCTCACATTTACAGAACTGAATAATCAAGGTCAAAGGTCACTGAGTCACGTAAGGCTCCACTTATATTTTTATTTATTTATTGTTCTTGAATGTTTAGAATGACCTTAAGAGCATTTAGGTTTGATAAATACATGTGTCGTGTCTTGTTGTGTTTTATAATTCTGATCTCAATATCCAGCAAAGTAATCGCTATCATCATTTGTACCATAATCAGGCTGCCCAAGGGAAAATATTAAGTACCATAAAAATAAATCATGTTTTTCCTCCAAACTTTTAAACTAAGACACCTGGACAGGTGTGGTGATAAATCCTGGTATGGTCTCTTTGAAACAGCTGCCTGCAAATGACTGTCATTGACCCATGGAGCCAAATGTCAGACGTTAAAGTTAGAGGCACCACTCTCAGCAGTGCTGGCACTAAGTACAGAATAAAGAACGTTTCTGTGCATTTGTTCTATTTTTGTGACTAAAATAAAGGCAAATGAAGGGTCTACAGAAGTGATCTGCTGGTTAAGGAAGTATAAATAGAGAAAATGTGTTTGAAATGACAGCAAACTGTTAGAGAGTGTGTGGATGAACTGGTCTGAGGAGGAGAGAGTCCCACCGTCATGCTCCAGCACGTTGGAGGGATGAAGTCCGTCAGAGTAACGCCTTGTTTCTGACTTTCACAGGACTCCCAGCTGATCTCCGGGGTGGCGTTTAAGAAGACCTTCTCCTATGCTGGCTTTGAGATGCAGCCGAAGCGCTACGAGAACCCAAAGATTGCTCTGCTCAACGTGGAGCTGGAGCTGAAGGCTGAGAAGGACAATGCTGAGGTCCGGGTGAAATCTGTGGAGGTAGGACAGCCAGGTGAAGAGTGAGAATGAGACAGAAGTGAAACAGTCCTCCTCTCTGAGTCTACATCCAGATGGTCTCTCTCTTCTGCAGGACTATCAGGCCATCGTGGACGCAGAGTGGAACATCCTGTATGACAAACTGGAAAAGATTTATCAGTCTGGAGCCAAGGTGGTCCTGTCCAAGCTGCCTATAGGGGACGTGGCCACCCAGTACTTTGCTGACAGAGACCTGTTCTGTGCCGGCAGGGTCCAGGAGGAGGATCTGAAGAGGACCATGATGGTAGGACAAGCACTGAGCGAGAACTCGTGTAGTCATTCAGTACCATGCTCAAGTTCGGCCCAGACTATACCTGGGACTAGTCCAGACTATACCCCCCTAAATATATTTTATTGCACTGTTGAAACATATGAGGCAAACAGAGTTTTGTTAAAAACATGCAGTATGTCACACTTTGATACGTCAGTATGGATTTATATGCATGTTGAGTTCATCCACTGAGCAGTGGTCAGTTAGACAGTCACACACTGATGACAGGACTGAAGGGATATTTGTTGAGTTTGATGCATGAGGGTTTATCCTGGGCTTCATGTAGCTAGCCTGATTATACAAAACCTGGAACTGTATCAGAATAATGTTTTTATTCAAGATTAATCACACTGATAATATTAAAGTGTTCAGAGATATTGGTCAAGTACATTCAGTCATGTTTTTAATGTTAAGCTCACAGGGTATGTTAAATATCAATCAATCAAACTTCATTTGTACAGCACTTTTCATACGTCTTGTAGCATAAGGTGTTTTACCTAAAAACAAAGAAATGAAGTAAAATATATAAAAACATAGCAAATTAAATACAATGAAAAATACAAAACTCCACCCGCAATCCACGTACAGCAAATACCAAAGATGTCCCTCTGTCAACTGCTCAGTGAGGTGAACATGGCATTTAACATCATACTGACATAAAAGATTAGGTGTGGTATCATGGATATAGTAAGAGTTTTAAAAAAAAAGAGTCGATGTGCTTTGAACATTTCAGAAAACTGTTTGAAACTGCACTCACTCATATGTTTCATCAGTGAAATAAAATATATGTACGGGGGTATAATCTGGACTAGGGAGCTATACACTGGCCTAGTCCAGAATACACCCCTGGGTATAGTCTGGGCTGGCCCAGTTGAACCTGGGTATAGTCTGGCAGGGGTTAATCTGGCCTGATATACCAGTTCATTGTGTGATGTGCTTACACATCCGGGCCCTGGTACGCCTGAAGGAGGTGGGCACTTGTTTAAATCACCTCCACATTGAAGATCAGACTTTGAAAAATGTTTATACGTTGGTGCCACAGAAATTCAAGTTCAGTGAAATTCCATTGACTGTAGTGTAGCATAACTTTTCTGTGTGATTGAGGCGCGGCAACACTCAGTGCTGTTTTGTCTGAGGCTGGATATCAGCTGTGAGGGTCAAACCTCTGCAGACACAACAGAAGGCCTGCCTGATGGTCTACATACCTGCCATGTTACCTGTCCCCACTCTGCTACATGTTCATGTTAATGAGAGACTAAACTGGTGTGGGTCATGAAGTGATCAGTGAGAGCTCAGTGAGTCATGTGACCCTCAGGCCTGCGGCGGCTCCATCCAGACCTCAGTTGGCGCCATGACGGACGATGTCCTGGGACAGTGTGAGCTCTTTGAAGAGGTGCAGGTTGGAGGAGAAAGGTAAGAAACCAAACCAGAGGTCTCAGTCCAGCATCTGTCTGTGTGTGCTGAATACCCGCCTGCCCGTCATTGCAGGTATAACTTCTTCAAAGGCTGTCCGAAGGCCAAGACGTGCACCATCATCCTGAGGGGCGGAGCGGAGCAGTTCACCGAGGAGACCGAGCGATCGCTGCACGACGCCATCATGATCGTACGCAGAGCCATCAAGGTCAGCTGATACACAGTTTGGGAGCACGCCATATAAACAGCTTGCTTTGTTGTTTGTTTTCAAGGCAGCTTGAAACAGGTTTATCTTTATTTTCATCACTGAAGCAGATTCAAGACACACATCAGACTCAGTTGTTCCACTCATTTAACACAGAGTGAGAGAGATTAAAACCTGTTCTAATACCTGTTTTATTCCAGGTGTAACTCGGTCTGAAGAGAGATAAGGCTTGTCATGGTGTCATCGTGTTTTATCTAGGAGTGTTGTACTATCAGCTTTTGGCTGTTTGGGTTATTGTCCAGTTAAGATGTAAGAGCTCGTCCATAAATCACTTAGATGTCAGTGAACACATTCAGGACTCCTGTAGATGAAAATAGTCTCAAAGGTTCTGATTTGGTTTTAGAAACATGAGGCCATAAAAGTCTCAGTCTTAACAGTGAAGGGTCGAAAAACTGAAAGTGACTTTTCGACCGACACAGGGTGTTCAGTCTATTTTTGACATTTTAAGGGCTTCAGAACAACAGCTCCTTGTTCTGTGAACATGTGAAGTTTGTTGTTTTGTGCCTTCTCAGCGCTCTGAGGAGAGCTCTGTGGTGAATTTTCACCCCTCAGACTCAAAGGGGGCGGGGCCTGTCTCCTCACCACAACATGTTTTCTCCTTCTTGATCCATGATCAACCGTGATGGATGTTTCTACAGGCACCATCTTCCTCCTGTTCTCCAAAACCAGAAGCTAAATTATCAAGAAGCCTGAAATAGAAATGCATCCATCTGATGATCCAGAACATCCCCCCATCGGTCTATTCTCTCACTCGTCATATTCTCCATCAAATCACCATGAGTGAGCCAGACAAACCCTCCAGTATCAGGCCTCTGCTGTGCTGCCTGATTGGTTCTCAGTCCAGTCCATGGAAATGTTAAATAAATCAGATCTGAACTTTCTGGAGACTCCAAACTCCAGAGACTTTCTCTCCTCTCTGTGGTTCGGTCTCTTAAAACTACAATAACCGTGTAGAGGAGCTCCACAGTGGAGCCATGTTTACTTCCTCCTCTGTCTGTGTTGTCATCCTGGTCACTGTTCACTCTTAGTGCTGATTGGCTGATGGGCTAAGGCTTCAGGTGAAATTGGCCTCAGAGGTTAGAGGTTCAAGGCAAAGGTGGCAAAAGTTCCATAGCACATTGACATCGGTCCCTGTCTCCCACTCACCTTCACTGTGTTTCTGTGGCAGGACAAACTGAAGCTTGTTTGGTGTGAACACAGCTGCACTCGCTCTGTAAGTTCAGCCCACAGGTTCCTCTCGCTCCATCAGTAACTAAAAACAACACATTCAAACTGCTCTCTGCGGGGCTGTTTTTCTAAGATCACTTGAAAAAAGCTTCAGCAGAAACTAGAGAAGCCTCTTCTCACCTTTTAGTCACTTTCTCCTTCAATACTTGAAGTTCATCCAGAAAACCAGCATGGTGTGCCTTGAGTTCAGACAGGTGGATTTAAGTAAAAGACCTTAACTGAGTGTTTTCCTTTCAGGTAGTCCATTCGCACCAAGCATCAGCAGTTTCATTAAAACAAATCTTTATGTCCTGCAGAATGACTCCATCGTGGCCGGTGGAGGAGCCATCGAAATGGAGCTGTCCAAGTATCTGCGAGATTATTCCAGGACCATCCCTGGGAAACAGCAGCTGCTGATCGGAGCGTACGCCAAGGCCCTGGAGGTCATCCCCAGACAGCTCTGCGATAACGCCGGCTTCGACGCAACCAACATCCTCAACAAGCTGCGTGCCAAACATGCACAGGTAGGAGTGAGGACGTGGGCATAAAGTTTTAGTTTTAAGGACAGTCATCATGTTATTGAAGGTAAGTGGCCTTTAGTGTTAATGCTCCTCAATGCATGCTGGGTAACTGATGGCTGCTTCTGCACACAGAGGACGCCTCAACACTCAGCTGTTAAAGGTGCATTCATGCTGTAAACGATATCAGATCGTCTTTATCTGCTTACATCAGATGGTCTTCCCTAGAACTGTTGAAGGAGGCCGTGCTTTCCCTTCACTCAGTGACTGAGGGCGTCTTCACAGCTGCTGATGCTAAAAAAGTTTCATTCTTCTTAGGGCTGCCAAGATTAGTCGACTAGTCATGATGACATCGACTAGTCCAAATCATCGATGACTAATTTAATAATCGGCGCCATCGTTTGTTTTATTTAGTGTTGTTTTCTCTCAAAACTGCCGCTGTACCTTCCACTGTCTCGTCTGCCTTTCTGTCCTTGACACACATGTGCAGTAGTGGTAATCGGGGTCAGCCGAGATGTCACCGGAACAGTTATGCCCAAACAGTATCGCCGGCAACAGATGGTTGGCCGGCAACGGAGCTCGAAAGTTTGGGAGCATTTTAACCAAAACAAAAGAGAAGAATGTGCAAAGCAAAATCTGCAAGGCAGAACTTGCCTTCCACGGCAGTGCGACGGTGATGCATAGACATCTGAAAAGGAAGCACATCGTGGCTGATTCAGTTTCTGACGAAGAGGGACAGTTGTCTCGATAAGCTCATTGGCTAGTTAGCTGCTAACATTAACATCAACAATGAACATCAACATTAACGATGAAGATTTCATTAGCCTTAGAACACATATGTTATGTGTTTGCTGTAACGTTATAACAGCTGCAAAGTTCATTAAAAGCTAATGAACTACCATCTTAATTGTCTTTATTTTAGTTAGCACATACCTTAAACACTTCAAGCTGGAGGCTAACGATGGTTATACAAGAGCAGCTGCATGCTGGTGCGGTAAGCTGCAATTCATGCATGATCCGATTACATGACTAATCGCAAAAATAATCGTTTGTGACAGCCCTAATTCTTATCCTGTCTGAGATGCCCTGTAGAGATCCTGTGCACAGACCTGCTCTAACGAGAACACCAGAAACACATAATATGACCTCTAACGTGTCAAGGTCAAAGTCCTTTACATGTGTCCTCCCTTACATAAATCTGTTATTTTGAAATAAAACTGAATTTACTCTAGAGACTAAACAAAGACCTGAATTTAACTACGTTATATTTGGACCATTGAACATAACTTCAACCCTGAACCGCTCTACAGACCATACATGAGTATTTAATCTTAGTCTGTCATACGTTCTCTATTAAAAAAAAAAAACATAATTGATGTTTTTATTGATTTAATGGTTGTGTTCACTTTGCACTGAAGATTTTATAAATCTGTGAATTCATTTGTTGTCAGCTCCTCCTGCATATGTGTTGGTTTTAGTGAAGTATATCTTTAACTTCTTATTTTCCTGATATTATTCTAAAATCAGATTAATGGCAGACTTTTCTTTTAAGAATGAATTATTGAGAAGATTTGACCTGTAATTTGGATCATCTCTGATAAAGGTCAGATCCTTCCCGACCTCGAAAGAATAAAGGCCTGCTGTGTCTGATGTTACTGTCAGGGTGAAAAAGGGGCAAACAGACCACTGAGCCCAAAGGTTTGCGTCTAAAATGGTGCATCGCCTTTACCTTATACAGCATGTTCATGAACACACGAGGGTTTAGAGTGGAATTAAGAGGAGAGCAGTGAATCTTTAACAGCTTTGCCCCTCACTTTGTCACTAACATAAGACAGCACCCATTTTAAAAACCAAATCAGCCTCTTTTGGTAAAGAAAAGCTTAAGATGGTTGACAGGGTGTGACTCTTTACTCGTCCTGTCGTCCTGCTGCAGGGCGGGATGTGGTATGGAGTGGACATCAACAATGAGGACATCGCAGATAACTTTTCCAGCTGTGTGTGGGAGCCATCCATCGTGAGGATAAATGCTCTGACAGCAGCGTCAGAGGCAGCCTGCCTCATCCTGTCTGTGGATGAGACCATCAAGAACCCCCGCAGCTCCATGGATGGACCTCCAGGGGGCGCCGGCAGGGGCCGAGGCAGAGGGAGACCCCACGCTCACTAAGAGGAAACAAGCCCATTTCTAACTGAGAGGGCTGAGTCTCCTGTCCTGAAACAGTTACATCAACACATGCAGATCAAGTTTAGAAGCGTCTCTGCATGTCTGACCCATGTTTAGGTTTGATTTATGGATTCATGAGGTGTGAAGCTGGTAAGACATCGCAGAGGTGAAGTGAAACAGCTCGATGGAACAGGAGTGTCAGTCTGAATGATGCTTATATTTAGATTTCTGTTTGTTTTTTTGTACTGGAGCATTCTTTGGGTCACGTGGTTATCATTTCCAGCATTTGCAGAGGAGTGATGTTTAAATACAGGATACAGAATGAGTTTTAAAGCCAGCCCCTGTCTCTGAGTCTGTACGTGTGGCTGGTTGATGTAAACAGAAAATAAAGCACTGATGGGACGTCGAGCAGTTTCGAACCATTCACTTGTTCTACTGTATGAAGTTATTTATTGGACCATCGTTATCAATAAAGCCACAGCTGAAGTTTCACACCATCAGTGTCTTATTCAGTTTGGGCCTCACGTCCATGAAGCTTTTCCTTTTTATTTATATTTCATGACAGGCACGCTGTTTTTAAATCATCGCCTGAAACAGAAGACATTTAACCCCTGGGCCTCTATGTGGTTTTTTGCAGCCACTAGGAGGGCGCTATTTGTGACTAATTTGGCCATAACTTTTTATGGTATATGTATATTGAGAGAGTGAAATAATTTCTGGTGAGGAACCTTAATTCTACATACATTTTGAAAATGTGATTTCAGACGTTTTAAAAGGTCAAAAACACACTGTGGACAAATTTACTACCCTTTGGTCCTGTTTTGGCTGTTAACAGCCACTAACTTTAGCCTCTGTAAAAACATATCGGATAAATATTTTTTCCCCAAGTCTCTTGAAGGTTAGCCCTGGACCAAACTATTTGTTTAATTATGGATTTTAACCCCTTAAACTCTGATTTCATTGGTGATATCACTGATTTGGTCAAAAAAAAAAACCACATGACTGATTTTTTTAATATAACAAATGATCGGAGGCTGGAGGTTTTTGCGTGCTATCACACTGTTGGATTTGTCAGAGATTAGTAAAAACATCGGCTTAGATGGATTATTTTTTGTGCAGAATTTATTATTGTTATTGTTAAGATAGAACTTTATTAATCCCTTGGGAGGACTTCAGGTAAATTGATATTCCAGCAGCATTGTACAGTAAACAGGTGTGAAAGAACAGGATATCAGAAAGTTAGAAAAAAAAGAAGGTACTGTTTTTATTCAAGTGGGAGGCTCTAAGGGCTAAACTGACTGCACTTAGCACCTCAAAGTAAAAGACCAGGGCCTGTATTCACACAGCATTTTATCTTACCACTAGGAGGACTCCTAAATGACTCTAAAAGTTCCTAACGAAGAGTTTTGTCTAAAAACCTATTCACAAAGCTGCTGAGACTAACTCTTACTAATGAATTCACTTGACTTACATACAGTGATTGGCTGACAGGGAATGTGTCTTTATGAGTGCCTTCTACATAGAAATCACTCACTTTAGAGAAAGGTGTCATGTTGGCATATTTAAATAAAGACCTTCAAATAAAAAAAATGTTGGCTACTGATTAAACATTAAACCAAGAGTAATATACTGACTAGTCAAGTATGTGTTCTGCTAATTTTAAGCAGCTGTATCTGGTTAAAGGATTAGCAGATATAAGCAGCCTCTTAATGACTGGGACTCTGGAATAACCATGGCTGAGAAAACATCAAGCGAAAGAAACTAGAAGCAAGACCAGCTTTTTCCCCTTACCCAACTTGTCCATGAAAGAAAAAACATTATCAAAGGAAAATTTTGATCTGGGATAACCTCGCAATTGAAAAAAGAAGCATGGGAACAAATTTGCTTACAAATAAATGCAGCGTTCCCATTTTTGACCAGAACCAGTGATGACTGTGAGAAACGTTGGTTCTCTTTACAGTCTCAGGAATGGTCAGAGATTGCAAAATTCAAAAGACAAACCACGGCAACAGGTAGGACCAATTATTGTCAAACAAAACCTAACAATCTATTTAGTGTGTTCAGTAATTAACAGAAATGTTATACATAAATTAACCTTGCTAAATGTGTCATCACAAATTTTATTAATGTGAACTTCTATATTTGTATTTCACTTCATAGGAGGAGGCTCTGCACCCAAGCCACTAACACCTATTTGTTGGTGAAGTGATTGCATCTTTGACTTATTGTATTACCATCATTATACCATCCCGATTGAGGCGGTACCTTTTCAGAAGCCAGCAGCAGCCTTGCTGAGATTCTTTCTGAATTGGTCTTAGTGACTTAGGAGTCCTCTTCACTACTTCTAACTTCTCACAGGTTTAGGAGCTTGTTTTAGCGCTAAAATGCTTTGTGAAATACTTTTAGGAGAGAAATTTAGGAGTCCTAAATTCAGGACTGACACGCCCATTATTTTTGAGAGTTTCTCCTAAATCGGCAAGTTAGGAGCTAATTTTAGCCTTAAGATGTTTTGTGAATACGGGCCCAGAATGTGTGTGATTAATGAGAAAGTCTCACCATGATGCTCGTGCAGAGATGATGTTTAAGGTTTGACGCTGCAGATCACCGTGAATCTTCAGACAGACTTCAAACTCCAAACTGAGCTGTAAGACCTTCACCAAGTGCTCTGCTGTTTGTCCTAATCGAGGATGACCTTCTCTCCAGGGCGAGCTGCAGCGGCTCAGGTTCAGAGGACGAGTGTGATTGGAGTGTGTGTGTGAGCTCAGGTGTCCTCCAGAGCAGGACACTCCCCTTCATTTACTGAGACAGTAACACAGGTACAGCACAGATGACTTTGGTTCAGTGGGCGGTGAAATCAGAGAGACTGAAATAAAGATCATCAACGTAACCTGATCGTTCATTAGTGAGATCTCTGTAGGTCCAATAGTGTTAAATAAAAGGATACCTAACCTTCTAAGGATGCATTGATGTCATATTAATGTTTTGAAAGGGTTTAGTTTCAATAGCCTTTAGCATTAACACAGAACAGGAACTGAGCTAAAGGAAATCAAACGCGTCTCTCCTTTAGTTAGACTTGTTTTCCAGAGTCAACACTCTACACTTAGACTTCTAACAATCTTAATAACACTACACTGAACTTAAACTGAAATAAGACCACACACCATATCTGACCTCAGCCCAAAATTCTTAACACATTTGAGGACTAAGCTGGACTTTGGTCTTCATCGGGAACGTGACCTTCAGAAGTGAAGCATGTAAAAACACATCTAAAATAAAATGTTCAGCAGCAGCCTCGTGATGAAGTCCCTGTTCATAAAAACAGCCGTGGATCAAACAAAGAGGATGAAATACCAAAATGTGTGAAATATGGAGGAGACTGTTGTGGCTCAGTCAAGCCTTCAGCTCAGGTCACATCACGTCCTCTGTCCTTGTGATTCACGTTAAAACTTTACTGGTTAAATCCTCTGTGCTGTGCTCCTGTTCGACTGAAGAGGAACATGAGGAACTTTCTGGAACATCAACTGAACCACGGAGAGAAGTGGGTCAGACTTTCTATGAGCCTGCCTTTATAATACATCATAAACACATTCTGAGCATGTTTACAGTACAGTATAATGCTGTATAACTAATCAACCAAGTTTCAGTTCAATCAAATCAGTCAACTTGACTGGTTTGATTGAACTGACACTTGGTTGACTGAGTCAAGTGATTATAGAGATCATTTGTCAATAATTAGATGTCAGCTTTCTCATATTTAACTGACCACATTTGATGGTCTGATTTTCTGGTGTCACTCTGGAGGTTTTGAATTGATTCACATGATCATGATTGACGTCTATTTTCATTTGACTAAAATGTTACGCAGGTTGTGGGTCAGGGGTCGCACGGCCTCTGTGGTATAATATCAGAGCTGTCATCATCCCGTAATGGCTGCTCAAAAACAGCCCACAGGACCTCTGCCGACGACATCATTCAGGACCACTGTAATCCTGTCCTGCAGAAATGCAGCCCCAAACTCGCCCCGTGCTTTGCTGTTACCTGCAGACACTCCATATGCAGCAAACAGACTGCCTTCTGCAAATGGGAGTAAACATGATGTCTGTGGTCTGCTGCACTGAGTTTACCTGGCTGACGGCTGCATCTGTGCTTCTCAGTATTGCCCTGTTCCTTGTGCCTTCTCAGAGGAGCTGAAACAGCCCATCGCAGTCTGCAGTGAAATCTTTGCTCGGGAGAGACGATGCTGATGTAGTATAACTACCTTGTGTCTTTTGTCTGAGCTGTTACAGTGTTTCCTTCTCTTAGGCCTCAGCTGTTTCTGTCAATGACTGTGACCACATTAGAAAATGATAATTAGGACCTGATTGGTGTACCTACTTCAGTCATATGGCATCTCTGACCTTGAGAAAGAGCAGATGCTGTCTGGACAGATGAGTCATTAACTGAAATACAGTCCCCTCCAAAAGTATTGGAACAGTGAGGACAATTCCCTAATTTTTGCTGTAGACAGGAAACATTTGGGTTTGACACCAAAAGATGAACATGAGACAAGAGATCAACATTTCAGCTTTTATTTCCAGGTATTTGTATCTGGATCTGATACACAACTTAGAAGATAGCATTATTGGTAAAGGAACACCACATTAGGGGAGCAAAACTATTGGAACATGTGACTGACAGGTGTGTCTTGTTGCCCAGGTGTGTCCGATTACACTGATTATTCAGAAAATAAATAGCACTCAATGCCTATGCTCAGTTTCAGATTTGGGTTTTCACTGTGCAGACTGCAATTATAGTCTGAGGGGTAACCAACATGAAAACCAGAGAGCTGTCTATGGGTGAAAAAGAGGCAATTGTGAAGCTGAGAGAAGATGGAAAATCAATCAGAGCCATTGCACAAACATTGTCCATAGCCAGTACAACTATTTGGAATGTCCTGAAGAAGAAAGAAACCACTGGTGTGCTAAGTAACAGGCATCGAACAGGTCGACCAAGAAAAACAACAGCAGTTGATGACAGAAACATCGTGAGAGCTGTAAAGAAAGACCCTAAAACAACTGTTGGTGATATCAGCAACAATCTCAGGAGGGCAGGAGTGAAGGTATCAGTATCTACTGTTGGCAGAAGACTTCATGAACAAAAGTACAGAGGCTACACAAGAAGATGCAAACCACTCATCAGCAAAAAGAATAGGAAGGCCAGACTGGATTTTGCCAAAAAGTATAGAGATGAGCCTCAAAAATTCTGGGACAAAGTTTTATGGACTGATGAGACAAAGATCAACCTTTACCAAAGTGATGGAAATGCTAAAGTTTGGAGAAAGAAAGGATCTGCTTATGATCCCAAACATACAAGCTCACCTGGGAAACACGGTGGAGGAGATGTCATGGCTTGGGCATGCATGGCTTCTTCTGGGACGGGATCATTAATCTTCATTGATGATGTAACACATGATGGCAGCAGCAAAATGAACTCAGAAGTCTACAGAAACATTTTGTCTGGCAATTTAAAGGAAAATGAAACCGAACTGATTGGGAAATCCTTCATCATGCAGCAAGATAATGACCCCAAACACACTGCAAAAACAACAAAGGAGTTCATCAGGGGCGAGAAGTGGAAGCTTTTAGACTGGCCAAGTCAATCTCCAGACTTAAACCCTATAGAGCATGCATTTAACCTGCTAAAGAGGAGACTGAAGGGAGTAACGCCCAAGAACAAACAACTGAAAGAGGCTGCAGTGAATGCCTGGAAAAGCATCACAAAAGAAGAATGCAAAAGTTTGGTGATGTCAATGGGACACAGGCTTGATGCAGTTATTGCAAGCAAAGGATTTGCAACAAAATATTAAGTCTTTTTCACTTTAATTTATTTTAACTGTTTCTGTTCCAATAGTTTTGCTCCCCTAATAATGGGGTGTTCTTTTACAAGTAATGCTATCTTCTAAGTTGTGTATCAGATCCAGATCTAAATACCTGGAAATAAAAGCTGAAATGTTGATCTCTTGTCTCGTGTTCATCTTTTGGTGTCAAACCCAAATGTTTCCTGTCAACAGCAAAAATTAGGGAATTGTCCTCACGGTTCCAATACTTTTGGAGGGGACTGTATGCACTGATGCTGGTTTCAGAAGAAGATGAAATGATAGAGAGTCTTCATCTTTCCTCTTCTCTTCCTTCACTTTGCATTTTTAAAATGACTAAAAATAAAACAATAAAAAACTACAATTTAAAAGAATTTTTATTTTACAGAATTTTTGCACCTGCCTAAAACTTGTGCACAAAACTTCACAGCTAAATAACAACTGGTCTATTTCTCATAAAAGCCTGTCTATGAATCCTGTGGTGGTGGTGGTGGTGGTGGTGGTGGTGGTGGTGGTGGTGGTGGTGGGGGGGGGGCAGGTCTGAAGTGTCCCAGGAGCTTTTAGCTCTGACTTTTCCCTAGAGAGTGAATCACTGCCCCGTTCACAATAAATAAATAAGCTGATGTCCATGTATCTCTGGACTGAAGAGAGGTATTCAAACATAACCGCTGAGTTTTGAGTGATTCAGCACACGAGATAAAGGCAGCGGTGTTACAGGTTAAATTGAGTGCTGTTCACTCAGGTAGACGATCATGCTTGTTCTACAGGAAACAGTCAGACTGTCAGAAAGGCTGAATTAATCACTATCAAAAGACATTTTGTCAGTTACTGTCTTGTTTTGGCTGTTGCAGCTGTTCTCTGCAGATATTCAGCTAATAACATATTACACATGCCTGATACTGAGTGATCTGATGAGCTCTCAGCAGAAGGTTGAAGTCAGACATTTTTCCCGTGCTCCACAGCCCACTGTTCTTTCCCTTTAAAGATTTTAGTACTATGTGGAAGGAGAAAACCAACAGCTTGAAAGCCTGAAATTTCCTCTGCTGATGTTTTCCTTCACTGTTGTGTCACTGGAGGCACAAATGTCTCAATATCAGGATGTTTCTGTTCCTTCAAAAAACAACTTCCCCTCCCAAAGTACCGATTTTCTTTGAGATAATTATCCCCTTTATCAATTATTTCTGTGTTTCCAGTCCAAGGCTCCATTTCCTGCTCCTCCTTAGTTAGACAGGAAGTCGATGGAGGCCCGGACGGAGCGGTTGGACATGACGTCGACGGCTGTGACCTTGATCTCCGTGTCTCCAAACTGCATGGTGGCTCTGATCTCCCTCCTCTCAGGGACCCCTCCGGCCCCTCCCACCGCCCCTGGAGGCGGTAGTGGCTCCGGTAGATCCAGAGTTATGGTCCCACACTTCCTGACTCCGGGGTCAGATATGTATGTGATGTCATCTGTGGCGCTGCAGTAGATGTTGATGATGATCTTCCGCTGGCCCAGGCGAGCAGGAGTGTAGCTACGCCTCACGACCTCCCCGAGAGCTACAGATTGGTCAACAGAGACGAAGCGGTCGAGGATATCGGTGCACCACTCTCGACCGTCCTTCATGAGGAGTTTGTCACGAGGGTGGCGTCCCTCTACAAACCGGTTCAGAACTCCAACGCCATAGGTGAGGGGGCATCGGCGCACTCTGACCTGTGAGGAGGAACTCATTACTACAGGCTGAGGGACAGGCTAACTGAAGGCTAACTCTGAAGAGTGTGTGCCAACGCTCACCACCGTAGGATCCAGCCCGAAGAGCACCGCACCCTTCAGGATGGTGAGGCCAACGTCGTGGGGGATGATTATGCGGCATGTTCGCCCCAGAGCTCTCTGGACCGCTCTCTGCAGCATGGGCGACTCTGCAAATCCACCAACCAGGAAGAGGAAACGAACACCCCGCACCTCTGGTTTAGCCATCAGCTCCTCTGTCACACCGTGAAAGAAGAAGACATTTATTACAGTAACCTCACTTTACTGGAGAAACTGTTAGCATCACTGCCTTATTTACTGTAAATAGGTATATTATATTTGAAGATCCTCCCTTTAGTGTGTATAGGTTGTTTACTTCCTTTCCCTGGAAACAGGGAATCCCAGCTTGGGATCAATAAAGTACATCTATCTGTCTGTCTGTCTGTCTGTCTGTGTATCTATCCATCATTTAGCCGTTTACACCAGGACCTTTACTTCTTTCTTCTTCAGCAACACTCAGTTTTTCCCAGTAAACACAGTTTCATGTAGCTGATGTTTGCTAACATGAGCTCAGTGCTTCCTCTCAGCCTCGTCCTGTCTGTGAAACAGTCTTTACATCTGGGGTTTCCAGACTTGATCATTTCTTCAATCCTGTGAAGGAGGAAGATTGTACAGCTGTGACAAAGTTTATGCCGCTGCCCTTTTATTTTTTTGGTTCACTACATGCAACGTAACTGTTTTGGATAAGCGTCAAAGGTTTCATAAAACCTGGATGAAGTTTACAGGAAAGTAACAGTGAGCTGCGCTGGGCCTGTAAAAGCTGAGGAGCATAACCTTGTCTTCAGGAGTCAGTGGAGAACAAGAAGAGGCTCAGACTAAATAAAACGGGTGTACAATTAAGAAAAAGAAAAGTGTTGATGCTCTGTATGTGCTGATACAGAAAATAACAGTTTGCTGATGAGATACTGATGTTAGCCTTAAGATTAGATTAGATTAGATTAGATAGTCTAATGTAATCGTCAGGTAAAGATGACAACAACACGGTGAGTAAAATCAGATCAACGGAGCGTCTTCAAGATTGATGCTCCTGTCTGTTGACCAGCAGCTAACCAATAAATCTCTGATGTTTTCGAATTGCCAGGTTAGTTTCCAGGTCGGGGTGGGAGAGCATGGTAACTCACAACACAGTACATTATGATATCATGGTATGTGGCCCATGATAACTGTGCTCTCACAATGGGGCGGTGCGGGATGGCAGATTTTTGTAGGCCAGTGTGGAAGTTAGCATTACGTTGGGTCCCTCTAACAGCTGCTGGGGTTTTTCACTGTTTTGGATCATTGCTGATAATAAGCTCCCTGGAGAACAAAAAATGTTCTGTTCTATGTGACAATCTTAAAGTAAACTAATTTGGAACTACAACGTGGCTGCTTGACTTCATTTCCAGAGTGTATTTTCTTGCTGCAACCTCTTCATTGAGAGTTTCCTCTTAATCCAACCACCTGATCAGGTTGGTCTTCATGGCTGTATGAATAATTGATTATTAAGAAATGATCAGAAACACTTGCTGTTGGATTTACGGCCATGTTTGTACTCCTTGTTAACAGTTAGTTAGCATCCGTGGTTTTAAACCCACAGCAGGTTTAAAGCAGAAAACATCAGAAGCATTTTGTTATTTCCAACCAAACATTAAAATGTCATGTGAACCTTATTTCAGGCGTTTATCCCAAACCAGTGCTATAAATCCCATTTATTTTCAGGCTGGAGAACCAGGAAGTGCTAAATGCTAACTCATTCCTCTGTAAGGCAACACCCTCGATCACATCTCGAGCTTCACTGTGAGGAGATTTAAAGGGCAATACAGCCATGAAGTCACTGGTCAATTTATTTCTTTAGTTGTTTTGATCTGACTGGTATAATCACACAAAAGAGGCAGCTGTACATATTCAAGAAATATGAAGGTTTGCTAACAGGCTAGAGTTCAGCATCTCTTTAAATCACTGTCAGTTTCTGTTACCAGCAGTGTAATGTCTGTACTGATGCTGTAACAACACTTCTGTCAGGATACAACTCACATTATTACAGAACCTGCGTCACAGGGGTCCTGTCTCTGTGTCAGTTTGTGCACGTGTGCAGCTCAGTTTGTGCACGTGTGCAGCCATGTTGTCTCTGTGTCAGTTACTGCACATGTGCAGCCATGTTGTCCCTGTGTCAGTTTGTGCACGTGTGCAGTCATGTTGTCTCTGTGTCAGTTAGTCTCTGTGTCAGTTAGTGAACGTGTGCAGCCATGTTGTCCCTGTGTCAGTTTGTGCACGTGTGCAGCCATGTTGTCTCTGTGTCAGTTAGTGCACGTGTGCAGCCATGCTGTCTCTGTGTCAGTTTGTCCCTGCGTCAGTTTGTGCACATGTGCAGCCATGTTGTCTCCATGTCAGTTTGTGCACATGTGCAGCTCAGTTTGTGCACATGTGAGCCATGTTGTCACTGTGTCAGTTTGTCTCTGTGTCAGTTTGTGCACGTGTGCAGCCATGTTGTCTCTGTGTCAGTTACTGCACATGTGCAGCCATGTTGTCCCTGTGTCAGTTTGTGCACGTGTGCAGCCATGTTGTCCCTGTGTCAGTTTGTGCACGTGTGCAGCCATGTTGTCTCTGTGTCAGTTAGTGCACGTGTGCAGCCATGCTGTCTCTGTGTCAGTTTGACCCTGCGTCAGTTTGTGCACATGTGCAGCCATGTTGTCTCCATGTCAGTTTGTGCACATGTGCAGCTCAGTTTGTGCACATGTGAGCCATGTTGTCACTGTGTCAGTTTGTCTCTGTGTCAGTTTGTGCACTTGTGCATCCATGTTGATCCCTGTGTCAGTTTGTGCACTTGTTCAGCCATGTTGTCTCCGTGTCAGTTTGTGCACGTGTGCAGCTCAGTGGGGGGACGTGTGAAGCCATGTTGTCTCCATGTCAGTTTGTCTCTGTGTCAGTTAGTGCACGTGTGCAGCCATGTTGTCCCTGTGTCAGTGTGTGCACGTGTGCAGCCATGTTGTCCCTATGTCAGTTTGTGCACGTGTGCAGCCATGTTGTCTCTGTGTCAGTTTGTCTCTGTGTCAGTTTATGCATGTGTGCAGCTCAGTTTGTGTACGTGTGCAGCCATGTTGTCCCTGTGTCAGTGTGTGCACGTGTGCAGCCATGTTGTCCCTGTGTCAGTTTGTGCACGTGTGCAGCCATGTTGTCCCTGTGTCAGTTTGTGCACGTGTGCAGCTATGTTGTGCAGCCATGTTGTCCCTGTGGCAGTTTGTGCACGTGTGCAGCCATTTTGTGCAGCCATGTTGTCCCTGTGTCAGTTTGTGCAAATGTGCAGCCATGTTGTCCATGTGTCAGTTTGTGCACGTGTGCAGCCACTTTGTGCAGCCATGTTGTCTCTGTGTCAGTTTGTGCACATGTGCAGCCATGTTGTCCCTGTGTCAGTTTGTGCACATGTGCAGCCATGTTGTCTCCATGTCAGTTTGTGCACATGTGCAGCTCAGTTTGTGCACGTGTGCAGCCATGTTGTCTCTGTGTCAGTTTGTCTCTGTGTCAGTTTATGCATGTGTGCAGCTCAGTTTGTGTACGTGTGCAGCCATGTTGTCCCTGTGTCAGTGTGTGCACGTGTGCAGCTATGTTGTGCAGCCATGTTGTCTCTGTGTCAGTTTGTGCATGTGTGCAGCCATGTTGTCTCTGTGTCAGTTTGTCTCTGTGTCAGTTTATGCATGTGTGCAGCTCAGTTTGTGTACGTGTGCAGCCATGTTGTCCCTGTGTCAGTGTGTGCACGTGTGCAGCTATGTTGTGCAGCCATGTTGTCCCTGTGTCAGTTTGTGCACGTGCGCAGCCATGTTGTCCCTGTGTCAGTTTGTGCACGTGTTCAGCTATGTTGTGCAGCCATGTTGTCCCTGTGTCAGTTTGTGCACGTGTGCAGCCATGTTGTCCCTGTGGCAGTTTGTGCACGTGTGCAGCCATGTTGTCCCTGTTTCAGTTTGTGCACGTGTGCAGCCATGTTGTCCCTGTGGCAGTTTGTGCACGTGTGCAGCCATGTTGTCCCTGTGGCAGTTTGTGCACGTGTGCAGCCATGTTGTCCCTGTTTCAGTTTGTGCACGTGTGCAGCCATTTTGTGCAGCCATGTTGTCTCTGTGTCAGTTTGTGAACATCTCAGTTTGTGCACCTGTTCTGACATGTTGTCCCTGTGTCAGTTTGTGCACGTGTGCAGCCATGTTGTCTCACCGATGTGTTGGACGATGTTGTTGATGGTGGGCTGGAAGAGCTCATTCATGGCCTCCTGGGTGAGCCGCAGCATGCCCTGTGACGACCACTTGACGATGTTCATGCTGTCAAACACAGAGGACAGGAGTTGGACATGCTGTCACACATACACAGAGGACAGGGCTTGGACATGCTATCACACATACACAGAGGACAGGGGTTGGACATGCTGTCACACTCACAGAGGACAGGGGTTGGACATGCTGTCACACTCACAGAGGACAGGGGTTGGACATGCTGTCACATACAGAGGACAGGGGTTGGTCATGCTGTCACACATACACAGAGGACAGGGGTTGGACATGCTGTCGCACACAGAGAACAGGGGTTGGACATGCTGTCACACACAGAGGACAGGGGTTGGACATGCTGTCACACTCACAGAGGACAGGGGTTGGACATGCTGTCACACACAGAGGACAGGGGTTGGACATACTGTCGCACACAGAGAACAGGGGTTGGACATGCTGTCACACACAGAGGACAGGGGTTGGACATGCTGTCACACACAGAGGACAGGGGTTAGACATGCTGTCACACTCACAGAGGACAGGGGTTGGACATGCTGTCACACTCACAGAGGACAGGGGTTGGACATGCTGTCACACACAGAGGACAGGGGTTAGACATGCTGTCACACTCACAGAGGACAGGGGTTGGACATGCTGTCACACTCACAGAGGACAGGGGTTGGACATGCTGTCACACACAGAGGACAGGGGTTGGACATGCTGTCACACTCACAGAAGACAGGGGTTGGACATGCTGTCCCTCCTGTCCCCATGTCTCTGACCTGCTCCTCCTGAGGGCGGCCTCCACGCTCTGTCCCCGGTGTCTCTTGTAGAAGTCGATGAAGGAGAAGGGCAGGGAGATGTTGAGGGCGTTGGCCCGGCCCGGGGACGCTGTCCTCTTCCTGGCCTCGAAGGCGATGGTGAGGTCGACCCAGGCCGCTGGACGCTTGGCCTTGAAGCTCTGGACGAAGTCCTCTCCAAAGATCTGACACAGCATGGCCTCAAAGGCCAGGTCCACGCCCACGGCCCCGTGCGGCCCACCTGAGGAGAAGCACAGGTGTGGATAGTGTGAGGAGCTGACTCCGCCTGCAGGGGCGGAGAGTCCAGCTCGTACCTGAGGCCTTGTAGAGCTCCTTCAGCGTCCCCTGTGGCTGCTCGATCTGATGGACGGTCAGGTCAACGGTCCCTCCTCCGCAGTCGGCCACCACGTACCTGTCACCTGCACACACACCTTTGTTTATGGAGCACCAGGCAAGAGGATGCAGACAGAGTAACACACACACACTGAGGGCCTGCTCTGTGGCTACAGTCTGACCCTCCTGACAGACATACGGACAGACGGACAGACTGGGCCTGATCAGGTGGATCCTGTTGGAGAGCTGCGGGCCTCCTGCAGTGGTTCTGTGGTTAAAAATCTACCCTCAGCCTTTGAGCCTCAGCACAACACCAACTGAATAAAAACCTCTAGACACAACTCAGTGTGGGTTTTATTAATTTCTGAATATTATTTTGAAAAGTATTTTTTTGGTAGTAACAATTAAGTTGGATCAGATTTATCCTTCAACTCTCTCATAAAGCAAATTTCAAGAACAGCCTTTTTTCATCTTCGTAACATCGCTAAAATTAGGCCTATCCTGTCCAAAGCTAGTCCATGCTTTTGTTACCTCTAGACTGGACTATCGTAATTCTCTTCTTTCAGGCTGTCCCAGTAAGTCGCTTAAGACGCTCCAGCTGGTTCAAAATGCTGCAGCACGTGTACTGACTAGAACTAGGAGAAGAGACCACATTACTCCTGTATTAGCTTCTCTGCATTGGCTTCAATAAAATATAGAATAGAATTCAAGACTCTTCTTCTCACATGTCTTCAGCCTGTTGGAAAGTGTTGAGATCACACTTGTATGAACTGGAGCTGTGCAAAGAAAGACTGTTTGATTGATATTGATCATTTCTCGATGCCATGCTTTTAGTGTGTGTGTGTGTGTGTGTGTGTGTCAGCTGACCCTCACACATAAAGTGTGTGTGTTTTTAATCTCCTGTGAGATCAGGGCTGGTTTGGCTGATGTCAGGTTGTCGTGTTATTTAGCTGAAGATCAGAGCAGAGAGATGGATGGGACAGGAGATGTAGGAGAGTAGGATAAAGAAACGACCTTCTCTCTTTTGTTTATTTGCAGGGCTGGAGCAGAGGGTCCCACGGGCCAGGTCCTTCCTGAGTGTATTTGTGTGTGTGTCGGGGTTGGGGGGCACATTATGGTCAAGGGCTCAACAGAACGAAGAGGCTTTGTTTAAAACAGAGAAGTAGGGCAGAGTTTGTGGACCCTCTGTTGGACGTCAGGTGGTTCATTTTGCAGTTTGACAGAAGGATGCTTTTTAGCCTGGGAGGAGCATTTCTTCAACATCTGAGACGAGACCATTTAAAAACAGTAGAGCCAACATCACAGACAAACTTTCACTGAGGCTAGGTTTCCACACACAGCAGCACAGCAGGGCCACGTGCTGACTGTAAAGCTATACTGCGTTATTGACTGACTTTGTACAGAAGGACCTTAAATAAGTCTTAATGGCGTAACTGAACACACTTACATTTGTACTGATCTCTTTTTGGATTGATCCCACTCTCACAGTTTGAGATCCTAGATTTTAGATGTTCATGTGCTGTGAGAAGCATCTTTTAGATATTTCTTATTAACTGGATCAGAACACTATACACCTCACCTACAGCCACAGTCATTACTAACGGACAAACTTCCCAAAGCTTCACTCTTCACAGGGGGACCAGGCAAGGATGCCCACTCTCTCCCTCTCTGATCACCATTTTCATTGAACCCCTAGCAGCAGCCATCCATCAGAACCCCCTCATTACTGGAATCCAAACCCCCAACATGCACCATAAAATCAGCCTCTATGCAGACGACATTTTACTGTTTATTCAGAACCCACAGCCATCTCTATCAGAAGTAATCAAAGTCATCAACTCATTCTCCTCTCTCTCTGACTACTCCATAAACTGGAACAAGTCCTCCATGCTCCCATTAAACACCAACAGTCTGGATGTGGCAGCCCTTACAGCACCCATCCCCTGCTGCACAAGCCACATCACTTATTTAGGCATCCACATTTCCCCCAGGCTGTCAGAGTTGACCAATCTGAATTTCACTCCTTTACTCAAAACAATAAACGATGATCTCCAACGATGGATGAACCTTCCACTATCCATACTAGGCAGAATAGCAACAATAAAAATGACAATCCTCCCACAATTAACTATCTCCTCTCAATGATCCCCACTCACCCACCTCTCACCTGGTTTAACTCTCTCAATTCATCCATCAACAAATTCTACTGGAAAAATAAACCCCCAAGAATAAAACTGGCCACACTTCAGACGCACCAAATTTTCACCACTATTCACTAGCAAATCAACTTCAGTACATCTACAAATGGACCCACCCCGCTCAGTCAGACAACACTTGGTTAGACACAAACAGTTAGTAAAGACATCCATTTAGCAGATTTACCATTTCTCAGTCAGACTATTAAAAAACACCCCTGTTTCCAAAACCCCACAATATCATCGACTCTGACAGCCTGGTGGAAATTTCACAACATTACTAACTCCACTGTGGCACCCTCACTCTTCACCCCCATCTGGCACAACCCGGACTTCACCAGCAATAAACAATCTTTACACTGAGGCTCCTGGGTAGATAAGGGGATCACTCACCTCAAACACATCTTCAACAACAACACCCTGGTTCCATTCACGCTCCTGGTCCAGAAGTTTGGCATCAGGAACCAACAATTTCTACAATACCTACAGGTTTCATCATCCATCCAATCAGCAATGAAAAACAGAAATATAAACCTAAACCTCCCCCCTTCAGCCTCTGCACTCATTAACATCTCCTCTTCAAAAAAACTTTTATCTAAAATATCCAAACTAATATCACAGGCCGATACATCACCATCCATACCCTCAGAGAAATGGGGGACAGATCTCTCAGTTGCTCCTGATGTCGACTTCTGGTCCCAAATCTGCAAGAACATTTTCTTCATGACAACAAATGCCAATTTACAACTCATACAATACAAAATCATCCATAGAACTCATCTGACAGGACAAAAATGCAAAATATGGGCTTCTCATCATCTGGAAACTGTTCACACTGCACACAAAACTGCACAGATACCTACATACAAGCAACCTGGCACTGCACTCCTGTCCAACACTTCTGGAAAAACATTACAGACGTCTGATCACAGATCATGGGCTGCCACATCCCACTTTCCCCCACCCCCTGTTTGTTAGGAGACCTGTCTACATTAAAACTTGACCAAACACACAACCGTTTACTTCTCGTGGCGTTAACTGTCGCCAAGAAAACTATCCTCATGAACTGGAAATCACAGAACTCCATACACATCACACACTGGAAAAACCCGCTCATTGACTACATCTCCCTAGAAAATACAAACTCCTCTGACACTCATCACAACCCTGTCTGGCACTGCAGATTTATTTTATTTTATTTTAGTTTTTTTTTTAATTTGTTTATTCATTTTACTCATTTTACATTCTGATTCTCCACAAAGGTGTGTGGGGTCGCCCCTGGGTGCGTTTGTGGATGTGCTGCTCCACCATTATAAAAGAAACTCAACAGCGTGTCTGCTCTATGACAAGCTAGCACGCTCCTCAGGGTCTGGGTGCAGTTTGTTGAAAGAGACTAAACTTCATTTAAATTGTAAAAAAAAAAGATTTGTCAAAATCTGAAAAAACACAAAACAAAACAAAACAAAACAAAACAAAACAAACTCTAGAAATAGGGCCGAGCCTGTTTCTGACAGTCAGGCTTCCTCCTCTGGGTCTGGGGGCTGTGTGTCTGGGTCCAGGCTCTGCCCTTGGCAGCTGATGAGTGTCATAGCAAATAAGAAAAACAAAATCAAAAGAAAGAGAAAAAGTATGAGAAAAGTATGTTTATCTTCAGTGGTGCTGTAGTGGCTGATTTATGGATGTGCTTGGGGATGGCCTTGTTGCCGAGGGTGTGTGTGTGTGTGTGTGTGTGTGTGTGTGTGTGTGTGTGTGTGTGTGTGTATGGGGGGGGGTTGGCAGTCCCTTGGTGGGGCGCCGCCGTTGGGCTACGGGTGTGGGTGGTTGCAATAAATAAGCTGATAATTAAGGGGACGGGAAGGAGGGGGGAAAAAAATGTTGACAAAGACAATGTTTTTCTGATAAAGAACAAAAGACACACACACGCACACGCACACACACACACACCGACACATATACACAAAAAAACAGCTCACTCCTTTTTGTATTTTCATAATTTTTCTATTTTGTTTATTTTCTTTGTTTTGTTTTTGATTGGTTTCTCATTCTGTTTTGTCTATTGGTAAAACCAGTTGATCAGTCTGATCAGAGGGTTGTCTGGCTGTCACATGTTGATGTGTCCTTGGGCAAGACACTTAACCCAGAGTTGATCCCACTGCTGCATCAGTGGTGTGTACATGGGTGTGAAAGAGCATGAATGTGTTAGTGATAATGATGGACAACTGACAGAGAAACTCCAGCCATCAGAGAGTCAATGAGGGGGTGAACTTCTGTGGAAGCTGTTTTGAGTCAAAGACCAGAAAAGCACTAAATAAGCTCAAGTCCATTCATCATCCTATTTCTGATATCACTGATTACAAACCAGCAGAGTCTTCAGCAGTTTGTTAAAACTCACACTGCAGAACAGGCACCAGTTTATCTCAAAGAGCTTGTAGTGCCGTACAACCCCTCTAGAACATTACGCTCCCAAAATGCTGGCCTGCTCGTGGTTCCATCAGTCTCTAGAAGTAGTCTGGGAGGTAGAGCCTTCAGTTATCAGGCTCCTCTTCTCTGGAACCATTTACCGACCACGGTTCAGGAGGCAGACACCCTCTCTACCTTTAAGGTTAGACTTAACACATTCCTCTTTGATAAAGCTTTCAGTTAGGGACCAGCTCATAGTCCATAGTTTAGACACATAGTTAAGATGCAATAGGCTTAGACTGCCGGGGGGATCTGGCACATTGGGCTCTATCCCTCTCTCTCTCACACTCTCTCTCCATATCTGCCTCTGCCCCTTTCTGTTTGCTCCTGTACTCGTCTCTGGCTCTGGTCTTGTAGGGGGTCTAGGATCCTTGGTGGAGACTGCCTGCTGCTGTGGAGTCACGAAGCCTCAATAACTACAATTACAGATATCTGTCCTTTCCTTTAGCTCCAGTCCATCATCATTACTGTTTCTGATATTAACGTCAGAGAGATCAACTAAGTTAAATCCATGGTAGTTCCTGCAGACAGCACACATATATTAGTCTGACCTTGAATAACAATCATGGATGACCTGCTCCACTCCATGTGCTCTATCCTGCATCAACCATCAACAGAAACATCATTTAACATAAGTTCATGCTTTTAGACCAGTTAAACCATTTTGATGTCAGATCAGCTAGATGCTGTTATATTAATTAACATCATTCCTCTCCAGATTATATTCATTATAGATATTGTTAATATTAGATTGATCTCTCTATCCATGGTCGTATTGATTATTCATCCATAGCAACTATCAGACATGAGGGCCCTCTTGAAAATAAGATGCCACATCTCCAGGGGCTTACCTTTAATAAACTGATATTCAACAAATATGGTGCTTTATAAATAAAGATTGATCGATTTAATCTATATTTAGCAGAGACAAATGTGGTTTTAGTCTTTTTGTCTCTGCCTGGATGGATGGATGTGTACATACAAATATATTTATTACATGTATTTGTATAGATACAAAGAGTTTGTCTTCAGCCTTCTCTATTGTAAAGTGTCTTGAGATAAAAGGTGTTATAACCTGATGCTATACGGATAAAGATTGATTGACTGACATGAACACACATGAGCACCACCTTACCCGTCTGCAGCTCTGACCACAGCTCTCCTGTCCCGCTCTCCACCATGAAGGTCCTGCTGTGTCTGGATCTCCTCAGCTGCTCTCTGGCTGCACAAACACAAACAAACACAAATACAATCACAATCACAAACACAAACACAATCACAAACACAAACACAATCACAATCACAAACACAAACAAAATCACAAACACAAACACAAACACAAACACAATCACAAACACAAACACAATCACAAACACAAACACAAACACAATCACAATCACAAACACAAACAAAATCACAAACACAAACACAAACACAATCACAAACACAATCACAAACACAAATACAATCACAATCACAAACACAATCACAAAAATAAACACAATCACAAACACAATCACAAACACAAACACAATCACAAACACAAACACAATCACAAACAAACACAAATACAATCACAATCACAAATACAATCACAATCACAAACACATATACAATCACAAACACAAACACAATCACAAATACAATCACAATCACAATCACAAACACAAACACAAATACAATCACAAACACAAACACAATCACAATCACAAACACAAACAAAATCACAAACACAATCACAATCACAAACACAATCACAAACACAATCACAAACACAAACACAAACACAAATACAATCACAATCACAAACACAAACACAATCACAAACACAAACACAATCACAAGCACAAATACAATCACAAACAAACACAAATACATCACAATCACAAACACAATCACAATCACAAACACAATCACAATCACAAACACAAACACAAACACAAGTAATATTGAGCTTATCTGAATGACACTCAATATTCAGTTTCTGTATATTTTAAGCAAGTACTTTGTTCTTTTATTGAGTAGACCAGTAATTTTACTTCTGTTCAAGTACATTTTAAGGTAAGTATCTGTACTTTTACTCGAGTAAAACACTCTTGCGCTCTCTCTCTGTCAAAGGCTCAGTGTGGTACTGCCCTCTAGTGGCTCAAAGATGAAGATAAACATTTACCAACTGAAAATGGATCATTTTGCAAAAGGAAACAGAAAATATTTTCTAGAAAGATGAAATACCCATAAAATGATTTAACAGTGACATTTTTTTTATGTTCAATCCATTATTTTTCATTAAAAAAAAAATGATTGAAGGAGAAAAAAAAATCCACTCGTGTGAAGAAGAGTGACCGTGATTAAATTTTACTCAAGTGGAATTAAAATGAGCACACAAGTAAAAGTAGCATGAACTCTGTTTAAAGAGTACTGGAGGCTCTCCTCTGAGTCCTGTCGGAGGGACAGTGGTTAACTGCGGCGTATAATAATATTTATAAAAATAATATTTATTCCACCGACAACATGCACTGATATTCCACATACTTGAAATTAAATGTAAGATATCAAAGAAAATGTATGCATAAACTACGATTAATGGTTTGTTATGTGCACACTGAATTTGACTGTGTTAACACTGAATACCAACTGCAAACAATACACTGTAACAATGACTGAATCACTGACACCTAAATGAAGATGTATTTTTATAGATTTAAAGCTGGTCACATGTCGGCCATTCCAAACCAAAGCACTGAGGATTTCCTCCTGTTTATCCGTCTGCTATTGGGCCGTCGTTTCAGCATTAACTCCAACTTTATCATCATCCTGAAGGAGAGTAGGTTTGCAGCAGACATCAGCACAGGGCTACATGATGAAACATAAAACAAACATAATGCATCCATGAGGAAACTCCAGAGCATGACGCAGAAGGACTTGGACCTGGAGGAGGCCGGGGCTGAAGGACCAGTGATTAAGGAGCAGCAGGTAAAATAAAGAGTCATGATAAATAATCCAGGGAACGCAGATTAAAGAGAATAAATATATAATCCATAAATACTTAGGGACTGCAACCTAAAAATCAAGAACAAATGAAGAACAGTGACACATCAGACTTTCTCCTCCCCTTGAATGCTTTCATGTAAGGCTGGAAAAAAAAACATGTCGCTGTTTCTACGTGTAAAGCTGAAGTTTTTAAATGTGGGCGGGATGAGGCAAGTTTTTCAGAGATGGATCGTTGAATTCAAAATATGAAACAGCAGAGGCCAGATTCAACAGAATGATGCAACTTATAATAAATGCTACTAACAATTCTGAAAAAAAACAAATACATTCCCTATGAAACAGTTCCTCTTGGTGTTAAAGGTAAACCCACAACGGTCATACAAATAGGAAAATAATTCATTTGATGTTATTCCATCATATTAGAGCTTAAAAAAGGCACAACATGATCCACCCTGAGCCATGGCACAGCCTAACAAAGACAAAGCCAGACATCAACAACACCCAGAAACTCTGGGCCGAGCTCATCTGAGATGGACTGAGGCAAAGTGGAAAAGTCTGCTGTGGTCTGAGTCCACATTTAAGACTGTTTTTGGACATCATGGACGTGGTGTCCTCCAGGCTAAAGAGGAAAAGGACCATCCAGACTGTTATCAGAGCAAAGGTCAAAGGCCAGCATCTGTGATGGTATGGGGGGGTGTTAATGCCCATGGCATGGGTAACCTGCACATCTGTGAAGGCTCCATTAATGCTGAAGGTACATACAGGTTTAGGAGCAACATACGCATATCAACATGTGCTGACGTCTTTTTCAGGGATGTCCCCGTTATACATGATTTTACAACACGTGTCACATGCTATCATCAAAGGTATGGGCTCTGACACTTTTATTCAGACACAAAAAAACTGAAGAAAACATAAAAATATACATGTTCACATACAAATCCTCAAAATAACATAATAATAATAATAATAATAATGATAATAATAATAAAATCTCAACATGTCCTGTGTCACAATAATCTTTGTTCTTGGTTGCTCAGTTTTCATCACTGTGGGAGGCAGTAATTTCTTTCTAATTTAACACGAACAGTTGCCCAGCTCTATTCCTGTGTTGGAGATATAGGGTTACAGATGATACATAAACTAAGACCAGATCATTTAAAGAAAATGAAGCCTGTCAGTCATGATTGTGGTGATCCCGCCTGTAGAGAGCAAAAATACCAGTTTTCTTATTTTAGCTTTTACTCTATGACTTCATATGATCCACTGGTGCAGCGACAAAGAAAAACCTGAACATGTATGACCATAAAAAGAAGAAGAAAAGCAGGACAAATACAGAGAAGAGGGTTTTATGCAGGAGCATCCAGGGCATACATGAAAAATAATAAGAAAGTTATTTATTTAAAGATGCTCATGGACAGAAATATAGAAAAAAATATGATACAAAGTTAAATTATGAGGTTTAAACTGAAGAATAAGTAAAGTTGGAATAATTAAGAAAAAATTATGAAATATTAAGAATATGTTAAAATAAATTTTGAGAAAAAATTAGAGATGTAAAGAAATAAGTCCAAATATTGAGAAGTGTTGTCTTCTTATTTGAACCATATTCTAAAATCCCAACTTTTCTCAACATCATTACTCTTGTCTAAACATTTGGATTGTTTTTCCTCAAAGTGCACAATAAAAACAAGTCCCTGTCCTCTTCAGCGTGGGTTTAGATTTAAAGTGTAAAGATGTGATGGTCTGATTCTGCCTTAACACAGCTGTGAGTTTGTATGAGGCCGAAGATTTAGACACAAGTCTGGGAACAATTTTCACACAATGTGGAGCAGAAAAGAAAATATATGCCTGTGTGTTTGAGTGTGCATGTGTGCATGTGTGTGCGCGTGTATATGTGTGCACGTGCATGTTAATGACTCCCTGTGCTATCTTTGGATCTGAATCGGGCTGGAGGAGCTAAAGATAGTGAAAACTGAGAATGATGCCAAGTGTGTATTTCCTTGTGCATTACGTATGTTCTCGTATATGTGGAGACACTTTAGGCCTGTGTGTGTGTGTCCTTTTCTGTGTGCACACTGGTTACAAACTGTACGCAAACTAAAGCCAGTTAGTGAGGAGGAGGGAGAAAAGCCGAATGAGTGTGAGTGAAGGAGCGGGACATGCCAGGAGGGGGTGAGATCATAGTTACTGCACCTTGTTCCAATTACACTGTCCTCAGTGTCTTTGTGTGTCTTTGTGTGTCTTTTGTGTTCACAAATGTCCTCAGTGTGCGTCCATAAATGCATATGTACATGTGAGCCTGTGCAGGGGATTTTTTTCATGGCACATTCATTCGCTGGATTCAGTTTTTTTCAGCCAAAGTTGCTCTTTTGTTTCATTGTTCAGCAGATTTTTGGGGTTGCTGCTCCAAACCCAAGTGCTTCAGTTACAGTTTCAAAGTGGAGTTTTTGTGTGAAGAGCTCAGTTAGTTCATCAGTTTCTGGTTCTCATGAGTATTTCCATTAGAAAGTTTTCTCCCTGAGTGGAGTGACTCTTTATTCTTCTACACACCAGGTTGTGTGGCTTTAAGAAAAACACAAACACATCACCAAACTCTGCATGCAGCCTTACTCTCCTGTTTTCTTTAGTTTACTTTGCAAGCACACAAGTTAGGGCTGGGCCACATGTGTTAAAAATCATATGTCTATGACAGCATTCAGTTCATCTGATCATTTTTAATGTAAAGAAAAAAAAAAGAAAAAATTCCACTGACCCCTCGCCAAATGTCAAGAAGGTCCTTTAATCAGCAAAGTGAGTCAAACTGAAGTTAGAAAAACCTTCTGGAATAAAATTACATGAATCAAATGAAAACTGTCCACTGACTGTGTTCACGGGGACACGAGTGCCCTGGTTGATCAGGATCACACAGGACTCAGCGTCCAGCTGTCTGTCCAGTGTCTGCAGGAAGTAAAGTCTGGTTTATAAAATCAAGGACACCTCACTGTCCTCATCTCTTAAATCAGGATTCTGTGTTTACAGCACAAACAAACAGACAGACAGACAGGCCCACAGACAGACAGACAGACAGACAGACATACAGACAGACAGATAGACAAACAGACAGACAGACAAACAAACAAACAGACGGACAGACTAACAGGCTGACAGACAGACAGGCCGACAGACAAACAAACAAACAGACAGACAGACAGACAGACATACATACAGACATACAGACAGACCGACAGACAGACTGACCGACAGACAGACAAACAGAGAAACAAACAAACAGACAGACAGACATACAGACATACAGACCGACAGACAGACAAACAAACAAACAAACAGACGGACAGACAGACAGACATACAGACAGACCGACAGACAGACAGACAGACAGACAGACAAACAAACAAACAGACAGGCTGACAGACAGACATACAGACAGACAGACAGACAGACAAACAGACAAACAGACGGACAGACAGACAGGCTGACAGACAGACAAACAGACAAACAAACAAACAGACGGACAGACTGACAGACAGACAGACAGACAGACAAACAAACAAACAGACATACAGACAGACAGACAGACAGGCCGACAGACAGGCAAACAGACAGACACACGGACAGACTGACAGGCTGACAGACAAACAGACACACAAACAGACAGGCTGACAGACAGACAGACAGACAGACAGACACACAAACAGACAGGCTGACAGACAGACAAACAGACAAACAAACAAACAGACAGACAGACCGACAGGCTGACAGACAGACAAACAAACAGACAGGCTGATAGACTGACAAACAGACAGACAGACATACAGAAAAACAGGCAGACAGACAGACAGACAGACAGACATACAGACAGATAGACATACAGACAAACAGACAAACAGACAGACAGACATAAAGAAAAACAGGCAGACAGACAAACAGACAAAGAGACAGAAAGGCCGACAGACAGACAGACAGACAGACAAACAGACAGACAAACAGACAGAAAGGCCGACAGACAGACAGACAGACAGACAAACAGACAGACAGACAAACAGGCAGACAGACAGACAGACAGGCTGATAGACAGACAAACAGACGGACAGACAAACAGACAGGCCGACAGACAGACAGACAGACAGACAAACACACAAACAGAGAGGCTGACAGACAGACAGACAGACAAACACACAAACAGACAGGCTGACAGACAGACAAACAGTCAGACAGACAGACTGTCCAACAGACAAACAAACAAACAAACAAACAAACAAACAAACAAACAAACAAACAAACAGGCAAACTGAAAAACAAACAGACAGAAATGCTGCTCTCAGTCTTTAAGTCTGAAACACTTTCTTTTCTCAGATCAAAAATCATCTTTTAAGTCCAGAGGCCACAAATCCAATTCAACCGTGAAGTGACTGGAGGTGTCCCCAGGAGTCCACAGCGTCCTCTCCTCAGTCCACAAACAGACCTCCAGCTGAAGCGTCCCTCTGCTTCTCATCAGCATGCTTCATAGATTTACAGATCTGAGGGAAATGCCCTCTGAGCATGACCTGAGGTTCTGCTGAGTGAGCTGAAACACCAGTTTCACATCATCAGGGGACACATTTCTCATCCATCCATCATCCTGCAGACGCTGTGAGATGTACAAATGAGTGAGGTGATTGAACAGGAGTTTGATGGTCACATTATTTCAGAGCTAACCCACACCAGAGGGTCCCTCTGAAGGTGGATGTGCCTCAGCACGTGATCTGAACACATTCATGAGATGAAGAAGACTGTGGGGAGACAAATGTCCTTCTGTGAGACAGTATGTGGAGATGGCCATAGTTCAAGCCCAGCTTCAGCTTCACATGTCCATGTGTCCTCGGGCAAGACACTTCCTCCAGTATTGCTCCCAGTGTCATGTAAACTGAATGAGTGTGACTGACACACACACACTTCAGCCTCGGTGTGACCTGTGATGTTAACATCATTAGTCACTAAACTAGGTTAGGTCACCGTCTAAAATCCTCCTCTCGCTGATGTTATCCTAACCTGTACAGTCAGGTAAAGCTGTTTTGTGTGTTGCTGCCACCTTGTTCAGGTGTCTCCAGTCAATGAAGGTTTTACCTCAAAGGGACTTCATGGTGAGGAAAAGAAGTAAAGTGAGCTGTGAGTCAGGGCTGGAGTGTTTTACAAATAAACACTGTTTCAGCTTTGATAACTTTTTGATCCTATTGTGGAAATTATCCTTTTTTGATGGATGTCTTAATGTCAAATGATGCTGATGATAATGTATTAAGTTATAAAAATGTAAATGAAAAGTAAGTTTTTATAATCTAATGCCTCTTTGGGATGATTTATTTACTGTAGGGTGAACTCTACTGGACCATCAGTCCACAAGAATGAAAAGAAGCTGCTTCTTTAAATGCTCTCCTCCTTTTTCACACGAACACCAACAGTTCATCCTTTGCATTACCCACAATCCCCCAGTGAAATGAAACCACAACATTTCCAGGAACACTGTGGTTTCATGCCTATGCTAATGACAAAACCCCAAAAACAAAGCACACACACTTAAACACACACACTAGAGCTGGGTAACTAAAGCCGTTTTAATCTGCTGTTAATGCTTTCTACAGTTATGAAAACTGTGTCATTAAAATAAAGGATGACTGTGCCACATGACATGCTGGACATCATTATTATTAGCCCGTTCTTTCATGCTGAAAATGACACTGTCAAAGCCAAATGTGTTCAATGAAATCAGAGTTTCTTTATCGTGATCTTAAACATCTATCAAAATAATTGTGACTTTGACTTTGCCATAATCGAGCAGCCCTAGCATACACACACTCATCACTACCTTGTCTGAAGCTTGAGTCGAAAGGCCGAGACCCGTCCAGGTCGAGGCCGTTGGTGAGTGGCTGCAGGCTCAGGTCGATCACCTGGTGCAGGCGCAGCTTTCGGCAGTAAATGGACGCGGCTTCAGGCTCCAGAGCGATGAGGAGCTGCTCGGGACAGTCTGGAGAAACAAGACCAGCCTGCGGGAGACGACAGAGCAGAGAGAAACTATGAGGGAATTATTTGAAAGAATTCAGAGAAACCTTTGATTAGACAGAGCCAGGTTACAAACATTCATCCGGCCCATAATGCATCAGGAGTGAAGCTGAGAATGATTAATGTGAGTGGGAGTGCAGGGCGGGGGTCTGGACACCACTTCCTGTGTTTGTACGCCGGTCTCCCTCATTGTTCACTCCTGATGACATCATCGCCTCCAGGAAGTACACACACCCCGACGACTCAAACTGGGAGCCAGTGCAGGGTGTGTGTGTGTGTGTGTGTGTGTTTGTGTGTGTGTGAGCATGCGAAAGGGCCCGTGCACTCTTTCATGTTGTAACCTGACGAGAAAAGGGCAAAGTGATCACACTGCACACAAAATCTGTGTGACCATGACGACCGGAGACTCTTTTATTTGTAACAACATAAACTCTTTCATTAACTCTTCAAAAGTAGATCTCTTCAAATAGATGTGCAATGACTTAAGACGACAGAATCTGACACAGCCAGAGGCAGTCAGGAGCAGCCACCATGTGATAAAGGCCGACTCAAACTAACTTCAGATCAACCAGCAGACACAGAGGTCACAGATAGAACATGTGGCTACCTGACAATCTGGTGTCTTTTGCTACTTCAGCATTGGCTTCATTTTTCACGCTTGGTATTGGCACTGCACCCAAATGCTCTCCAATTCTAATACATCTTTTACTGCCTTTTGATCACCAAAATAGACATTTCTTAAAATGTTCTTAATGATACAGCATGGGCCCCTAACAGGATGATGCAATAGTCAAAACTTCAGGATCTCCTTATTTGTACGTATACCCATGACACACACATCCCCCTCTGCCAAAGTGCACACTGAAAACAGGTTTCTGTCAATATTACAGTAACTTACTGGCAACGAGATGCCAGTAAGTTACTGTAAATGTCTTTACAGAAACTTTACTCTATTTAATTAACAGCATAATTACTGGGTTTTCAAAAACACCATCCTTTCTGTATTTTCATCTACAGTGTCATTGCAGTTAATTATTCTACAACGTCTTTAATGGATTTGAAATTACAGTGAACTTGCTGTTTTATCATTTATTTAACTATACCTTTAGCTATTTAAACAATCATTAACTGTGATATATATATATATATATATATATATATATGTAAAAAGAAAAAAACATAACAACCATGTTCCTACATTTCCATTAAATCAAATACTTTTCTCAAGCATTTTTCAAAGAGGTAAAAAAAAAGTCAGGGGAAAATGGAATTTTGGTAGTAACTAACTTTTTCTCTTAATCAATTAATCAACTAATCATTATTTGCATGGTGCCAAAGCATGACAAATGTTACCTCAAGACACAATGAAGTAGACTGAAGCCATGTTGCTCCATTTCCCTTTTCAGATGTTTACTGTATAGACCTTTTACAGTAGGTAGCTGTAGATTTTACAGTACAATTCTGTTACATTTACAAACATCAGTTCCAGCGCAGGGCGGCAGTAATTACAATTTAAAACTAATTGGTCTTGTTGCTTATGGATTGATTGCCTTTACAGGCAAAACTGGCCTCAACACTGATGTCAGTCTCTTTCATGAGCACCTAAAGGCTGAGGAGCTTTAGTTTAATGTTTGTAGACATGAGTATGATCTTACTCTATGATGATTTAAAGGATTTAAACCCTCTGCATTTTATTTGAACCCTGTCACTTTCTGCTCAGCGTAAAGAAGTACGTGCATGTGTGTGTCTGTGTGTGTCTGTGTGTGTGTGTGTGTGTTCCTACCAGGTATGCAGCCTCTCTCATAAACTGTTTTGCAGGTTGTCTCCACACAGCTGGGACGGTGATGACCCATCTGATCTCATCCCCCTCCAGCACTGACGATGACTGGTCCTTCACCTCCTGAGACAGGATCCATTTGATCAGAGTGGAGTTGGAGATATGAGAGCCCAGAGCTATCGGTACACATGTTAAAAACAGTTACGCTCTGGCTGTAAGTGTACCTTTAGAGCATGCTCCCTGAAGAAGTGCAGGGCGTGAGCGAACACCTCAATGGCTCTGACCCTCCGGCCGTTGACGGCCTCCAGCTCTGTCTCCATGGTTAGGTCCTGCAAACACAGTCAGACTATCTTCAACTGATAATGAGACTTGTTTATGGTTGTAGAATAAAACAGTTAAATGGAACAGTTACAGCTCAGCACTGCACCTGTGTTACAGATTAAAGTTTGATTCATGTGGGATTTTTCTGTGACTTGTTCTAACTCTGATAAGATTGTTTCTCGCGCTCGTTCTTACACTCGTACTGTGGATTTTCATCTTGAACTTGTCAAAGTACAGCCAGTGCCGGGCCTCCTCTGGGTCGAGGTCGTGGTAGAAATCCCGGGCTGCGAACCCGAAGCTGTGGAATCTTAACTCTGGAGTCAGCAGCAAACATGTCGGGCTCTTCTGGTTTGCCACCCCGGGGTCGCCCCCCTCCCAGCGCCTGTGGGGTGTTGCAGAGGTCAGGAGCAGATAAATGATTCAAAGAGATACTGAGGAGAGGCACAGAGCCTTACTTCATCATGTGTATGGCCTCTGAGTCCTGCGTGAAGCTAAAGGCATAGCCGCTCGAAGTGGTCCCAAAGTCAATCGCCACCACAACAGAGAACGGACAGGCCATCCTGGGTCTGACCTCTGCCCTCTGAAACAGCAAAAGTAAAAAGTTAGAGCTGGTGTTAAAATGTACTGATGCTGTGTAAGACCTCAGCTCTGGCTCCTCTCAGCTGCTGCCTGTAAGATAAAACTGATGAAAATACAAAACTACTGAAGGTCAAACAGTTCAGAGTATTCTGACATTTGACCTTCAAAATCTGATCGGTTCACCCTAAAGTCCACTAAATTAAAAAAAAATGATCATAAAGATATTCTGATAGGTGGCAGGGAGCAGGTAGTGCATGGGCCTCACATTAAGAAGGCTGCTGGTTCGATCCCCGTGTCGGTCAGGGCCTTTCTGTGTGGAGTTTGCATGTTCTCCCCGTGCATGGGGGGGCACTCTAGCTTCCTCCCACAGACCAAAAACATGCTCATTAAGTTGACTGGTGACTCTTAGGTGTGAGTGTGAATGGGATTGGTTGTCTGTCTCTCTATGTGGCCCTGTGATTGGCTGCTTCAGGTTGTATTCCGTCTCTCTTTGTCTCTTGTTCAGTAAAATATGTAACGTAGTTTGAAGGCTAAAGGTCTGGGTTTATAAGCCTTATTTTCAGTCCATGGGCTTTTCTAGACACCCTGGGGGCCCCAGGCAAGAGGGACCACAGAGGCCCTGCTGGCCCAACAGCACCAGCACAATGATTCAATCCAGAAATCTTTAATTTTAAATTACTAAGTGCAAAATTATGTAAATAACCAAGAATAAAAAAACAACAACTTTAAATTCAATATATAAATGACAAAACAAACATAACTGATATGTTCAAGGTCGTCTGAACGACACAAACACAACAAAGTAAAAACAAAGTGTGTGGTCTTTGGTCCTGGATCCACATCCATGTCCTCTGCACTTTGTTTCTAAAACCTCTGTTTGTGGCCTTCTCTTGTGAAAATGCAGCAACAATGTCTTCTATATCTCATCTTCTTGTTTTTTTTCTCTTTTTGCAGCCCTGAGGGATGTGTTCGCTTCATTTTTCACTTCGGTTTGGCAAGATCCACAAGTACCGCTGCTGCTAAAGGCTAGTAGGCTAATAGAGGGCCCATCAGGGAGATTCCCGATGTGTGGTTGCAGTGTCTATGAGGGTTTCAGCTTGAGTCGTTGATATAGATCAATATCAGCCGTGTCTCAGGAGCGGTGCCCCTCAACATTGGCCAGCAACAGCTAGTAAGGGGCCTCGATGCATCAATGTTGCAGTATCTAAAACAGTTCAATCATTTTGTCATTGATATGGACCAATGTCAGCCATCTTTGGGGCCCCTTCCAGCTGGGGGCCCTTGGCAGTTGCCTGGCTTGCATGCCCTGTTGTGACATCTCTGGTTCATTCCCACTTTTGAAAAGGAAATATGTCGAGGTTTCTTTGATGGACTTCACTCCTGAGTTTCCCCTCTGACTTAAGGAGGACTTGTTTTTAAGGAACAAGGTCAAAGGTTGTCGTGCCTCTTGATCATTCTGCGTCTAAACTCTGTAAAACTATCCACTCTGACTCAAAGAACGACTGATTTCCCCGATTTATTCCTGTAAGGTCAAAGTTCATCAGCAATGACTTGTGAAAATAAAGTCCAGGTCAAATGTCAAATGTCATGGAGTGTCATGATCATCTTAAGTTAACCCCCTCCCCAAACACACACACACACACACACACACACACTTCACTGCCTCCCCCAGTTAAACCTGCAGAGGCACAGAACTGACTCCAGTCATGAAGTGTTGATGTTAGTCTTCAACAGGGACTCTCCTGAGCCCAGGCTTCACTCTAAACCAGGACCATGTCATCAAACCCTCTAATCAGAGCCAGAGGCAGACGTGGGCTCCCAGGTTGTGTTTAAGAGCTCTATATAAAGAAAATAAAAGTCAGAGTGAAGGGTGTGGAGGACTGTCTGTGGTGAAAGCAGGTTCACATAGTTACCGGAGAGGCAGAGGGTGTGAGAGGTGCTATGCTGCAGTCGTTTCTGGAGGTGGCAGGAGACGAGGGGACGGAGAAGTTCTGACCTGGAAATGAAAAGAACAAAGCTCAGACAAAAAGGGAGTATAGACTTTCATTTAACCAGCATTAGAGTCAGCAAACAGACAACAAACTGTCCAAGCAGTTTGCAGCAGTGATGAGGGGAAAGCTGTGGCTCACATTCACATTCAGAAAACCCCGTTAAGGAGCGGAGCGGTGAATATTCAAGCTAAAGATGTGAAATGGATCATTTCGGATGAGCTGGAATGACTGGAATGTCACAGTGGAGTGTAGAGTGAGTGATATTCCCAACTGGAACATGGAGAGGTCAGTTTGTGCTCACAGAAGATAAAGAGAGAGGGAAGTGAGTCATTATGAATGGGTCACCACGGTTACGGAGCGTGAGTGTAAACTGTATACATATCTCACCAGGTATCTGCAAGCTGCTGGCGTCAGGCTGCACAACATCGGCCATCTTTACAGGAGCCAGCGTCTGCAGGGAAACAAACATGAAGCTGCTGAGATATCAGGCAGTCTGCATGTCAGCACGTCACGTCAAACACGTCACCACCACAGAGACTGGGCTATTTATCCTGGACTGATGACAGTAAAGACAGAAGTTACATCAGCAGAACTCTGGCAGATCCATCTGTGAACCTTTCATACACATTCACCCTCTCACTGAAGGTTCATCAGCAGCTCTGAAACACTGCAGCACGGAAACATCATCACTGAGGGGGGCATCACTCCTCTGGCAGATGGTCTTTAGGGGTAGGAGCTCTTCTTTGTGATGAAGCTGACCCGGCAGAGACCAGGTCCTTGTCCTGTTATAAGACTGGACTGGTTCCCTTGCAGGTCAAACTGAACTTGGGTTTATGAATTTTGTCTGCTTGCAGATCATTCAACAACAGGCTGTGTGGACATTGACTGAAAAACTGCCAGTGTAAAAGAGAACAATCCCATGGTTAACCTTCATTAATAACAGCCACACACAACCCTTTAAATCAGAAACATTGTTAAATTAATTTCTTCTTTCAGGGCATCATTTTTTCATAAACTCTAGTCCTGTTCATTAATTTTAAAAATTAGAAATTAATCCTTGTCAGTTTTTGTACATTTTGTCCCCATTAAAAATAATTTTCCATGAACAAAATGCAGAATGAAAACATTTTAGTCCTTAATTAAAGAGAAATCTGCTGCATGAATCCCCAGTTGATCACCAGGAGAATTATATAATTTTGCCACAGGTCACTAAATGAGAAAGTGGGGAAATCTGTTGGAAACTGTCAAAAACTGCTCATCTGGACCCTGGTTTGTTAACTGAAAAATAAGACATTACATGTTTTCATGCCTCAGGGTATATATAATCAAAAACCACAGGTAACAAGTTAATATAATATGATATGACATAATATAATATAACAAAATATAATATAGCATTAATAAGAAAGAAATAAAATAGAAAGACACTAATAATTCAGTATTGATTTTCCTATCACATTAAACATGGACTCACAGCTTCTAAGATATGAGTGAAAAACACCATTTAACTCAATAAATGATAAGGGTAATGTGACCACCACATATATGGAGGCAGAGAGAGAGAGAGACCCACCCAGACGTCTTTAAAGAAGTATCTCTGAAGACCAGTTTATGAAAACTGACTCAGTGAAATCTGAAACATACCAGACAATCTCCAAATAAGGTCTAGCTCTTAAGTTTGAGTTTAAAGTTCTTAATTTCGCTGAGGGAGTCTTCCCAAGGGATTAATAAAGTTCTATCTAATCTAATCTGATCTGGTCTGAAAAAAGAAGCTGATGATCGTGTGGCTCACTGTGAGCCTAAATGTGGATAATTAAGAGAATATCTGTTAACAAGGAGAGAGCAGAGAGTGTTTGTCAGGGAGGAGAGACTCTGTGGTCAGGAACAAACAAACAAACAAACAAACAAACAAACAAACATGCGTTCTCATGTGTGGTGTTTTAGTTGCCTTGTTGCTTGAATCTTTGATGTATGAAACACACGATGTTGAAATATGAAATGAGGTGATCTCCCTCAGGTGGACATTCACTGTTTACTCAAATCCGTCTGTTTCATTTGCTTCTCACATCAGTTCTATAGAAAAACTGTTTGTCCTCTCAGAACGAGAATAAATGATTGCAGGCTTATTTTTGGGTGTGAGTAACTGAATTAAAAATTCATATTCATATCTGCTTCACAGTTTCCCTGCCACATCTGTGTGCAGTCACTAAAAGGTTTTAACGTAAGCATCAGGCCATTCCCCCCCAGGGCCTGTTATCATCTGATGATAAATCCAGAGGCTGAATCTCATCTTTCCTGCTCATTCTCCCTCACACATACACGCTTTGTTGGCCTCTTTCTGCCTTTTCACTCTCGGCCACTCATCGTTTTTCTATGCTCAGTCTGCAGTGATTTACAAACCCCCCACCCCTGACTCTTTTCTTCTCTTTCTTTCTTACAGTGGAAATCAAGCAGCAGCCCTGCCTCCTCAGAGACCCTACACTGAGGGCAGATTGCACAACACTCTACTTTAATGCACCATTTACAGCACAGCTTTCACAGGGCTCAGATCAAATCTTTAAATATGTCTGCTTCAAACAAGAAGGGCAGAACTGATTAGACTGCATATTTAATGCAAACTGCACAACAGAATCAGAATTTTAAAGCCAAACTATAAAGATCACAGACAATTCTTTTTTTAATAGTACACAGTATTTAAAATATGCTTTATATAATAATATAGTAATATAATAAGTGCATTAATCCTAATTATTAACACATTATCAACTTAAAGTGCAGTTTTATTTCTTTTTTGTGTTAACTTACCTCTTTAATGTTGAACTGTGCTCTTGACTTGTTCCTGCCTCGTTCAAAGTCTTCCCACTTTCACAAGTCAGAGGTTTGGAGTCTGCCTCTGGTGCAGGACATGGACAGAGAAACAGAGAAAGCACAGGGGGAAGAGGATGCCTCTCTAGAAATCCGTTGTTAAAAAGCCGACTTTCCAGGAGACGACCCCAGGTTTGGATCCAGAGCTCACTGGGGCACTGAAGAAAGAAAGAAAGTGTAGCCCTGTCTTCTTTGTCACAGCTTGTCTGAAGGTCCACAGTCGAACAGCGTGTCTCCTCTGCAGCCGAGCTCCCTGCCTCTCTGCTCTCCAGAAGAATGTCAGAGAGCAGCGGTGACTCTCTCACAGACCAGAGGCAGGAGTGGGAGGGCCGGGACAGCACATGCGGGGGAATGCTGGGGGATTTACCTCAGTGGAAGTGTGTATAAACTCAGGGTGGAGTACTCAGAGCTCAGTCGTTTACCCCCCACCCCTCTGTCTGACTGTCACTTCTTCCTCTTTTTGTCTTTCACCTGCAGCAGTTTTCTATTTTTACTGTTTTTGTCTATTTTTGTTTGTTTCCTCTGAGTTCTTACTCTGTGAAGCTGATTCCTCTTCCTCTCCACCATCCAAGGGATTTTCATAAACTCATTCAGGATTTTCTAACTTCTACCTGCCAACTGAGTTTTTTCAACATTTTTCCACGAGTTGTTTATTCTTGTTTGACAGAATTCAGACTGATTTAAGAGTCCACAGTTTGCCTCATGCTGTTTTAAAACCTGCTTCACACTGAGCACCCCTGATCCTCTCGTATTCTCTCTCTGTCCTAGATGCTCTGTTAGAGCTTCTGTCACTTTAAGGTCCCCTTCCCCATGTGTCCCTCGTCTACTCTGATTGGACGACAAATCTGCTCTGTGGTGATTGGTCAGCTCAGCACTGCTCAGAGGCTCTGCAGTCCCTCTACAGTCTGCTCCACATTGGGGTCACTACTCTGAGCCAATGGGCTCGAACTGCTCACTGAACAGTAAAACAACACGCTACTAGATCTATTTACATACAATGAAATCTATTAACATACTACTAAATCTATTTTCATACTAAGACTAAATCATTTGACATACTTTGACGTGGAAAGGGGGAACAAGCAGTTTCAGGCAGGTTCTGTTTCTGTAGCAACAGGAGAGAGAAAAGTCCAAGTTTTTGTCTTGTGCATAGAAGTACTCTATAATGCAGCGGAGACATGCAAACACTCCAAAGTGTATATTATGCCTGTAAAAGCATAATTTGGGCTCTCAGGACATAAAGCAATGGAAGCTGTGTTAAAACAGGGGTACAGTTTGTCCAACTCTTCCTGTTTCCACTTGCTTTGATTCTTGGTGAAAAAATAAGTGAGCTTCTAAATGAATGCTCAGATTGATCAAACTGACATGGGAGTGCTCCAGATGTTTCCATCTGAGATATGTCACGTGATTCATGCCTGAAAATGTTTGACTACAATGACTGAGCTGTGAAAGGACACTGGGGGTCAAAGAAGGTTTGAGGTGATTCCCTCTGTTGTGAAATCTGGTTTCTGTTTTGATGCAGCTGATTTTTGTATTAAATGATTACAGAGTAAGTTCAGAGTATGAAGGTCAAATTGAATATGAAATAAATAACAGTTATGGCTCAGTGACCTTTGACTCAGTCCATTTGAGACAGCAAAGACCCCCTTAAAAAACCAAACAGCCGATGTCGCTCATGGGAAACATTCGATAAGCCTGGTGGTGTGCTATATCATCAATCGAAAGGTTGAGGGTTTGAGTCCTGTCACATGTTGATGTGTCCTTGGGCAAGACACTTCATCCACAGTTGAACCCACTGCAGTGTAAATGGGTATGAAAGAGTGTAAATGTGTTTGGTGATCCTGGGACAGAGAGTTCTGAGGCATCAGTGAGTGAATGAAGAGTGAACGGGTGTGACCTGCAGTGTGCTTTGAGTCAAAGAGACCAGAAAATCACTGATGAGCTCAAGTCCATTTAAATAATAATTCATTTTTAAGACGAAGTATTGACATAGAGACGAGAGATGAGGTAAGAGCAGCTCAAAACAAATCCTGAGTAAACTATGGTGTGTTCACAAACACAGGGTGGAAGGACAGATGTACGAAGGAACAGACAGACAAACTGAAAATGTGACCCCTCGATGTCCCCTGCAGGGAGGTATGAAAATCAACCAAGACCCTGACAAAATAAATCAAGGCTTATTCCAGACATATTTAAAGAGGTCAAGGTTTATTCCAGACATATTTAGATAAGTCAAGGCTTAGTCCAGATAGATTAAAAGAGGTCAAGGCTTTTTCCAGACATATTTAGATAATTCAAGGCTTATTCCAGACATATTTAGATAAGTCAAGGCTTAGTCCAAATAGATTTAAAGAGGTCAAGGTGTGAGGATACCCCTCCCCTCAACATCTAGGCTGAGGTTTTCTGCCTCCTGTGAGGTGTTTTTGCTCCTCTGCCTCTCTGTCTTATGGTGACTGGGTGTGGTTTTCCCCTGCATGGATTCACTGCAGCTCCGCACCTGTTCCTAATCACACCAATCACCTGCACCTTCATATCCTACACACTGATGCTTCTCCAGTGCCAGACGATTGCTGCTTCTCCTGTGGTTTGTTTTTGAGTATTACGAGTGTTGCAGTTAATGTGTGTTTCTTGGCTTTTTGCTCTGTGCCTCTGTGGATTGTGTTCTGTGCCTTACCTTTGTGTTTTGCTCCTTTTTTCCCAGTGTCTCCACCATGCCAACTAACTTCAGTCCCCACTCTCTTCATGGATTCCCCCACTTAAAATCCCCCATAAAATCACCTTGTTAAGCCTTTACCCTGCCTCCAGTTTTCAGCTTTTGGGTCCTACATTAAAACGTTGGCTTAGTCCCAGTCTACCCTCACTGGCCCTTCAGATGCTCTTGAGACCCCTTAGCCAGCAGAACTAGCTCAAACCTTAGTTTTAATAAGCTGTAAACATTTCTCAGATATTTGGTTTTATATTGACATGATAGCTGCAGATTTGGCATGCCATGCTAACCTCATATTCCAGATCTGTTGACCTTAGAGGTCATATGAGAGCAGTAAACTCATTTCCATGTTCATGAAGCATCTGCTAGGAGGTTGGACATGGTCAGTCAGAATATTTAGTAAGCTGTGGTGGCGTTTTAATGATGCTCAGTTGGTCCTCAGGGGCCAAATACTAATGCTGCAAAAGATTAATTTGGTTACCAAGTATGAGAACCCAAAAGAACTTTCATTTAACTGAAGCTGAGTTCTTCTCAAGAGAGCAATAATTTAAAGCATACATTAACCCCAGAGCTTGAAAATGAACACCCCCCCCCCCCCCCCCCCCCCCCAACACACACACACACACACACACACAGCCCCACACCCCATGATCAGAGGAAGTCAGCCCTCTGGAGTGAGTGAAAGAAAAGGCCTCAGTATCTACACACATCCACACACACTCAGTCTCCTTGTCCTGTCAGATTTCCAAATCAAATTAGGGTGCGCGAGTGTGTGAGTGTGTGTGTGTGTCTGGAAACCATTACCTGGCATGTCTCCCTTCACTGCCCAAAAGCTAAGGGGCCCCATATGGACCCTGCCATCACCTCTCTCTCTCTCCTGCATTCGTTTGCCTTACTGCTTTTCTTCTGTGTTTCACTTCTGCATCCAGACCGTATGTTTGTACTGTATCTTTGTTCACTCTGCTCAGTCCCACTTTATTCTGTATAATTAGTTATTGGCTGATATCTGTACCACAGAGTTTTCAAGTACCCAACTGTAATAATCTGCAACACATCAGCAGCTTTGCATCACTCGTGTTCCACATTTTTACGTCAATTTGAGACGGTTATTCTGACTCTGATATGTGTAAGCCTGCTTTAAAAAAGTGTTTCCTTTGCCTAAGAACCTCTAAGCTATGACCCTAAATACTGGGTTCAGGGTAAAGCGTGGCCCTTCTCCTTGGAGGTCCAGACACAGGAAGCTCTACAAAGGAAGAGCTGGGGTCAGGTGACAGGAAGGAACCCATGTGCAGCATTCCTCTCATGAATTCCACATTATCTGTGGGACCCTGGAAGTCCTCGAGCAGCGGAAACACACCCATAACATTCACATTCAGTCAGGCGTGCAGACAGACACATGGTTATTCTGCCAGTTCATCCAAACAGGCCTCAGCTGTGTCTATGTAGGTGTGAGGACCTGTTTCTTCTCCTCAGGGGGCCTCCGAGGCCTCACTGCTGAATCCTGCTTGGGCAGTTCAACGTATCAATGACCAAATATGACTGGTTTTAATCACATCCCATCATGTTTCATCACATATTCATGGCGTTAAACCAACACATCATTTTCAGGCATAAAAAAATCAACAGGTCAACTTAGCATTCAAATCCAGGAAGGACCATCTCTGCAGGAGCCAGATGAAGCCTTCACTTCAGCGCTGAGCTCCTAAACCACACAGACCCTCAGACTCCCTCAGACTCCTCAAAGTCTTCTCATCTCTGTTTTTCTTTAGAAACTGAACATTTTGTCGACATCAGGCGTTTAATTTCACTCTTTTTTCAAGTGATGTTTAGACAAGTAAATGAGATTCCTGATCTCAATTAGGTTTCCCTGTTAAAAACATTGCTCCTCCTGCTCCTCCTCATGCTGCTCTTGCTGCTCCTGCTGCTCCTGATCCTCTTGCTGCTCCTGCTGCTCCTCCTCCTCCTGATGCTGCTGCTCCTGTTGCTGCTGCTGCTCCTCCTGCTGTTGCTCCTCCTTCTCCTGCTGCTGCTTTTTTCTCATTAATAATTATTTTCTCATTATTTTTCCCTATTTGGTTTTACTGTTTTTTCTACTTTTGGATGTGATTTCTGATTAATTGCACTGAGTGCTTTTAATTTGTATGTTTGTTATTGTTTGTTTTGCTATGTTTATCAGTTTGTTATGTTATTTCTGTATTTGTATAGCGTCAGCTCATAACAAGTTTATCCTAAGGCACTTCAGTCAAGGTCACACTAATATATATGTGTGCTGTCTGCAGGAACTACCATGTATTTAATTTACCTGATCTCTCTGAAGTTAATACCAGGAACTATAATGGTAATAGAATGCGGCTAAAGGCATGGACACATAATTTGTAACTGTGGTTATTGGAGCTTCATAAGTCCGCAACAGGCAGGCAGGTCTACACCAAGGATACCAGGAGGCCTACAAGACAAGAACCAGAGACGAGTACTGGAGCAAACAACTAATTTGCTTTTTGTTTTCTTTTCTGATTTGTTGTTTTGTGGTTTTATCTATCACTTTGTTCTCTTATTTGTTGTTGTTTTAAATTTATTTGTGGTTGTTTTTAATGATTTGTTGTTGTGTTTTCTTACTTGTTATTGTGTTTTGCATCTCAGAGCTCCTGCATGTAGTTCCGTCCATCCGTCCATCTGTCTGGAGATCTAGGAGTCTATTTACACCAGGGTGCTTGTTCAAACTGATCATCTGTTGGCCTGTTTCTTGTTGAAGTGTTCACAGCCCCTCAGTGCTGAGTGTTAACCTTTGACCTTAGACAATGGGCACTTAGGTGTGCAGGGATAAGAAGTTTGCACAGAAAATATGAAAGGCAATATTGTACCTAAGTGCGTGCTAACATGCCTCTTCCTGTCCATGAGAAGGAAAGGGCGTGTTATATGTTCAAGTGTTCGTATGTGTGCTCGCTCTCGTGTATGTGCCATTTGACAGCCTGGGTGGGGATACAGAGCCACAGGAAAGGCTGGGGCTGAAGAAACACACACACACACACACACACACACACACACACACAGTAAACATGAACGGCCCACTGACATCAGGCTGGGGCCATTGTGTAATATAAAACATAAGGAAAGCTTGGGAGAGGGAGAGAGAGGCACAGGAAGGGAATTTATGATTTATGATTTAATAGCAAAGACTAAGGGGGGGGGGGGGGTTACATGGAGAGAGTGAGTATGTATGATGAGATTTTTCTGTGTACTCCCTGAGGCTGTAATTTTAACCTTCAGTGTGAAAGTGCTCGTACCATCTATTCTCCATCTTCTCTTCTCACTGTCCAAAGGCCACAGTTAAAGCCAAGAGACCCAGAAATATGACGAAAGTGTGATATAAGCCACGAAATACATTCTCCTACTTTTTGTTTTAATAATTCAGCTTTAATATGCACTGTCTACTCCATGAGTGTTTCTGATCATATGAAAAAGTCTATTCTGTCATTTTAGTTACAAAACCCAAAACCAGTGAAGTTGGCACGTTATAGACCTGTTGTTAAAAGGAAAGGCGATGTAACACAGTGGTAAAAATGCCCCTGTGCCAACTTTTTTGCAATGTGTTGCTGCCATTAAATTCTAAGTTGATGATTATTTGCAAAAGAAAATAAAGTTTCTCAGTTCGAACATTAAATATCTTGTCTTTGCTGTGTATTCAATTGAATATAGGTTGAAAGGGATTTGCAAATCATTGTATTCTGTTTTTATTTACGATTTACACAACGTGCCAACTTCACTGGTTTTGGGTTTTGTAGTTTTACAGGCAAGAATGATGCAGGTCAGTTTGTGTTATTCAAGTGAACTCACACATATGTTGGAGTGGTAACATCCAGAGGTTTTGAGTTCTAACTCCCTGAGCCCTCCTAAAAACACATTCAATACAAACATGTAGATCTACAGAAGATGTGCAGGACCTGATGATGAGCCTTGTTGGTGACCATTCAAAGCCGAGCAGAGGAGTATAAAGTCTGAGGGAGAATCTGCAGGATGTTCACATTTCATTTATTGCAACAGCACGAAAACTTTTCAGATCTGTTCTTCGCAATTTACTGATAGACAGTGTATGAAGCAGAGCTTAATTTGAAGATCTTTTTAGCCTAGAACTGGTTAAAAACAAGTGAGGTTTCTAAATATGATTGATCTAGTTTGGTAGTTTGGTTACCCCTCAGCGAGGTCTTGCTCTTAAAAGGTCTTTAATAACTAAAACCAATACTAACCACCTTACTTTTACTGACATAAGGAAAGTCAAGACTAATTATTTTACCAAACTCACTGTAGAGGCCAATGTCAATGGTTCTAATCCGTGGCAACATATAAATAGACAAAAAAACTTTTAATAGTTTTTTTATTAAGTCTGTACAAGATTTAGCAATTCATTTTAGATCTACTGAGTCATCTCCTGATGAACTTCACCTTGCTCACACAGACTCCTTTTACATGAAAGAGGTATCCCATGATAAAGTTAATTGCAAACATGAGCAACTCCATGTCTAAGGCTATCCATAACCTAAAGGCTGTATTTATCAAGAAGTACCTGAGCTGTCTGTTGGAGACCATTATGTATTTAATAAACCTGTCAATACAAACAAAAGTTTTTCCAGAGAGCTGGAAAACTGCAATAATTACCCCAGTTTATAAATCAGGTGACAAAGATTTAGCAGGTAATTGCAGGCCCATTGCCATTCTCCCTGTAGCCTCAAAAGTTCTGGAGAAGATTGTAGCTGAACAGTTAATTAAATTATCATTAAACACTTAGAGTTTAACCAACTGCTTCAGCCACAGCAGATGGATTTAGACAGGAATATTCTACAGAAACAGCAAACAGTTGTCAAAGCCTCTCTGGATAAAGGAAATGTGGTCTGAAAGAGGCCTTTGACACGTTAACCACAGTATTTTACTTAATAAACCAAATCAATTCAAAATGTCCTCTGCAGCTCGAAGTGGTTCAAATCATACCAGGGCAGACAGCAACATGTCAGGGTCAATGGGTGAAGTCACATGTGAATGCAAACAGCATAGGAGTATCACAAGGGTCTGTTCTTGGTCCACTGTTGTTCACGACGTATATCAATGACCTACCAAGCTGCTGTCCAGATGTCAACTGCCAGATGTACGCTGATGACACCGTCATCCACGTGTCCGCCAATACATCCAGCCTGGCAGGTGAGCATCTGACGCAAGCCTTATTGAACATCTCTGAATGGCTCGAGTTATCCCATCTAACTCTTAACATCAAAAAACTGTATCCATGTGTAATAGGCCCGCACATGATGTATTTGAGGTCAGAGTTAAGAAGGAAATCATTGATGAATAAATGAACTTAAGTACCTCGGCATCATCTTAGAAAAAAAGTTTGATAGTCAGGTTAAGCACATCTGCAAGAAGGAAGGACCAAATCTTAATTGCTTCCCTTTTATCAGAAGGAACCTGTCACATCAAGCTGATAAACTGTACATGCATGCACTGATTTTTACTCATCTGTCATATTATATCACATCCTGGTCACAAGCTTCTCCAACCACATTAAAACCATAATATAAACATACAAGCAGGTAATAAAACTCATGGAGTAGAAACCAATGACTGCTGCATTTTAAGAAAACACAACCTTCTCACCTTTGAAAATCTGATGAATTTTAGTCCAATTGTTCTTTAAATGTCGAAAGAATCATGTGCCACTGTTTTCTGAACTGGTCACCAGGCATCACTGGTCACCAAAGATCCAAGACTTCATTCTGTCAGTCTGCTCTGTCTGTAAAATCATATAAAACACTGATCTAAAATTAGAGACCAACAGTAATTGTTCAACAGAGGACTCAAACAATGGCTGGTTGCCTTTGCTTTACAGCTTATGTATATATTGAATCTGAAAACCTGCTTCTGATTTACTGCTCTAATGTTATTGTAAACTGCATTTTTTCTCTTTCTTTTCATATTACTTTTATTATTTTATCATTTCAAAGCCTCCTGTGGACAAGTGTTGTAAATTAGCTCATGTGCTAAAACATTCAAACAATGCATCTAGTTTGTCTGATTTAATTTTGATGTCCACATCAAATAAACTATAAATAAAAAGTCATGCTAACAGCTTTGGTTAACTCTGGATATGTTATGCACTTAAATAACTGTGTGTAAAATTAAAAAGCTTAAGTTCTGTCTCCATTAGATAATTTTAAAACAGCAGGAGCAGACTGTGGAGGGCTGATCACACTCTCAGTATCATTTTTAGCAAAGAAAAGCAGCACATGAGGCCCTAAAGTTCTTAAACAAAGTCTCTTTCTCTAGTTAAACTGATTAACTGTTAATCCTGATTTATGTGCTCCTCAACTGATCAATAGTATGGGACCAGGTGCCTGAACATCTCCAACATCAGTCATGCTATGAGTCAGGCTACAAGCTATAAATGAACCTGCAAAATACATCCCCAAAAGCATACTCAAGTAAAGATTTAAGGTCAAAGTATCCCTTTGAAAAATACTCAAAAAAGTACAAGAACATTGAAAAGCTTCTCGGTTATAGAAACTTAAAGGTCCCATGTTTTGCTCCTTTTCTGCAGTTTAACATGGTCCAAAAAGCCTGTGATTAAAGCACAGCTGCATTCTTTCCACGCTCACATAACCCCTCTGTTCAGAACGGCTGGTTTTGAGGGCAGTCGCCTTAATATGTTAATGAGCCAGAGCAGAGCCGCGTACATACGTGAATTCACGATAGACCTGCAGCGTAACTCAAGTGAAGCGGTGTGTTCTGGCCCTCCAGCCACAAGCTGCATACAGTCCTGAACACACACGAACCGCAAATTCATGCCGGTTACCAGATAACAGCGAAGCTTGTTTTCCCTAAACATCACAGGCTAACACACAACATGCTAACTGCAGTGGGACAGCCGCAACGTAGCTTACCTTCCGGGCTCATGTTAGCAGAAACAGAGGGGTAATGGAGTGGGTAAAGGACTGATTACATTTAGCCAACAGTTAAATTTCTCTTGACTAATGTTAGAATTTTCATACATTGAAGTTCATCCTTCAGACTTTCAACAAGTAACGTGAACATTGACGAACATGTTGTGCAGTTACCTCTGGTTCATTCTCCCGGCTGTTAGCATTAGCTCGTAGCAAGGAGCAAAATAAATACTACACAGCATTAAAATACTCACATTTCCATCATCAGGTTTGGTGGCGGATTGTTGGTACTGAGCCTGGATTCAGGAAAAGTCTAGTTCCCAGTCCTGTGTTGAACTGACTGAAGTTGAAGAAGCAGTCAGACGTGAAGTGACTGGCACACACATACAGGTTTTAGCCGACTGTAGCTGCTCATTCCCTTCAAAATAAAATTAATCCACTGGACCCTTTGGTCCTCTGAGGCCGATCTCTCGCTAAGAATGTAAACAATATGGTGGCACTACACTCTGAAATTTTAGTGAGGTTGACGTAGGCTTATGCAAATAAAATGCTTTACGTAACAGAATATCCACAGACTCAACAGCTTAACTTATACCATGGGTTTACATTCATGCAGCCTGCTAAATACAGGTTTTGTTGTCTACTATCACATTTTGTGGGCTGGGAGGAAGGACAAATACCCAAAAATGTGTTCAAAAGCCTTAAAAAAGTGTTTTGTTTTTTTTAAATATGGGACCTTTAAGTAAATGTAATAAGCTACTTTCCCTGTCTTCTGACAGCACAATAACAGTAAAGCGGGATCAGGGGGCCCCAACACATCAGTCCACACTGAAATAACATGCTTCAGGTCTCTGCTGCCTGCAGTCGCCCCCTGCTGTTCTGGCCTGGTATTGCAGCCTCTGTCACTTTCATGCGTGGATCAGGACTTGTCCTGGATTTACTGTTGGCTTTTGGGATTTCATAACGAAATTCACTTGAAATTCAGCGTGTTAGATCAAAATGATTTCTTTTGTCAGTAACGTGGCTCTGTTTTCTCCGTCTGCCTTTCTCTTCTTGTTTTTGTAGGTCCTTCATAGACACAGCATGAGCTCCAAAACTAGAAACACACCCCTACATGTCTTCAGACAGAACAGAAATCATAAATCCTCTCAGCTGATAACGGATCAGAGCTGCATTAAGTGTTTCTAGTTCGATCTCAGAGGTTTTTCTCTAAATCTGATCTCTCACTGACAGACTCGGTCATTACAGCCACGTGGTCAAATATTAACCACCGTGTCTCTGAGTAGAAGGGACACCGAGAAATTGGGTTATATGTGTTTACTTGTCTACGTGAATGGAGAGCTGAGGCGGGGCAGGCGTGTGTCTGGGCCAATGGCAGAGCTCACAGGTGATTGACACATCATCCCACCAATGAGTGCCTCGAGCAGCTGGACCGACGCTACACGACACAACATCTCCCCCCTCGACGTCTGAGCGGAGAAGAAGTGGATTTCCTCGGTTTTTGGTCAATAACGCGGGCGAACTGTCACAAACTTGGCCTGTTTACTTCACAGGCTGTAGATTTATAGAGTCATCCATGTGCCGTGTTGACCTCTGGTGACCCCAGGGACCGGAAAAGCGGCGTTTCCCCCCCAACAGCTGGTTTGTGGATCCATCTGCCGTGAAGTTGAGTGGTGAGTGCTGTTGTTGGTGGAGTGGAGGGGAAGCTCTCTGGGCGCCCACAGATGAACTAATGTGAAGTGGAAGAAGGAAAGAAACATGGCAGTAAGACAGACACGGCTAAAGATGAACTCTGTGCAGCAGTCTCCCTCTGGACTGCATCAGTGTTACGGCCAGTGTAACCACGACATGCAGCCTCTAACGTGGACAAACATGCAAATGCTGCAAAAGATGCATTCAAACTTCTCGAATACCCCCCTCGTTATGACTAGAGACAGAGAACAAGAGCTTATGTCAGTGAAATACTGCAGAAGTGATGATAAAACAATAAGAAGGTGCACGGACACTCGCCTGTCTTATGATCTGTGTAAGGCTCTCATCGTTTATTCGCCATATGATTAAAACCATTTTAATTTTTTTTTTTATTTCTGTGCGTTTCTCTATTTCGCGTTAATCAGTCAGAAGCTGTCAAAGTGCTTTAAATTGTGGAGCCACGCAGGCATTTATGTTTTGGAAGAAGTCGTGGAGCAGCGGCGGGGCTGCAGATATGTTTGTTCACGTGTTGCGTTCAAGGACCTCTCCCCAGCCTCGGTTTTACAAAGTGTTTGTGACGTGTAATTTGAAACAACCGAGCGTATCAGCTCCCTGATGCAAACACTTCCGTCTAAACCATAAATGCTCTTATTCCCCAGGCTCACTCGGGCGCTTGGTTGGTTGATATGTTAGCAATGAGACCAAAGAGAAATCCTTAAACTGGCTTTGAGGTGTTCAGGCTGAGGGCACCTCGTCAAACACTGTCCAGGGCAGAGGAATTTCAGCCTTTGTGATAAATTTAGTAGTTTGGTAAAATTTCTGTCAACTTCCAATTGCTTTCCGACGTTCACAACTAAACTTATTCTAATTGTCAAATGTAAGGATCACTCCATTAATCTTTATTACGTACATTTTTCCAGACACTTTACAAAAGCCAGTCCAACTCTAGTAGCACAGACCCAGCCAAAAGCCCCCATGAATCAGCCTCATAAAACACTGACCTAACTTTAGCAGAACATGTTTAACACTCACCTGCTGAGGCTGGAGGGAGTGTGTGAAGTGCAGAGGGAGACATGCAGAGAAACTGAATAAATCAATGAAGTCAAATAGACATTTCTGCATTGATTTTATTACGAACACCAAACAACAGCTTAAAACGTCAAACTATTCAAGCATTTGGATTGTTTTTCATTTTCTACTTAAAAAAAAAATCCAGGAGGTGGAAAAGCTCTGATGGTGTTTTTGTCTGTGTGAATAAAAAAGAGGTTATGTGGTTTGTAGTTGTTTTTCAGACTCTAAGTGGAACAGAGCTTATCTTCATTATCAGATAATGAAATAATTACCTCAGAGGGGCAGGAATTGAAATCCTGTGACCAGATGTTGTGTTGTATTGTTTTTATAGTTTCAGGACAGCTTTTTGTTTTTTCATCACTATGAATTTGTTTTTTGTTCATCACAGTAATGGGAATTAATCCTTAAATTAATTTTATGTCGCCGTCTTTGTAATCGGAGTTGTCCACCCCGTTCCAATGTAAACTTTGTGTGCGAGTCGAAAGAGTGGTTATAATTCCCACAGTTCAGCCGGAGGGCGAACGCAGCACCAGCCCACGTGACCCACGCAGCTTTCTAACGGTAGCACGGAGGCTAACAGGGTTTAGCTATCTTCAGCTACGTCGCATCGCACCGTGGAGTAATCCTTCAGGGAACGACGCAGTTTTCGGAGTGAACCTGCCCCGCTGTTGTACCGTCAGGCCGTGAGCAGGATGCCAGGTGAGCGCTGCAGCATCTGTCCCGGCGGTTACGGTGAGGAGGCGGAGGGGCCGCCGTGTCTCCGCGGCTGGAGGTGCCCGCTCCGCGGACGCTGCCATGCCGTAGCAGCGTGCTAGCTCTCGGCGGAGCGGAGGACTCTGTCCGGCCCTCCGCCTCCAGACGGGACGGAGCTTTGACCTCAGCGGGCAGACATAGTTCTAACGTCCCGGCGTGTGTCCCAGGTGTGTGTCCGTCGTCACACCTGGTCAGGGCTCGCGCTCGGCAGGTGAGGTGTTTAGTAAACAGCAGCCTCTGTGACGGAGCCTTTGTTGTTGAAGCGTTCACCTTAGGCCCTCCGTCTGCAGCTAAGGGGCTAGCCACCTAGCTTTACTCCGACTACACCGTCCAGGCACGAGCCTCAGGTAGGCCTGGACACCTGGATTAGCTGTTAGCCATCCCATAGCGTTAGCAAGTGCTAATATATATATAAGCCCTACGACACGGCTGCTGTTACAGGCTGTACACAAACTGGGGTTATATAACCGCGAGGAGCTGCCAGTCCGACTCACCGCACGGCGATGCACCTTCACCCATTTATCTGACTTATGTGATTTACCGACATTATTGATTTGACTGATTGATCTGATTTACTGATATTACTGATATTAACGTTTTTACTGATTTTACTGCGAGACTCTAGACTATAGATCCTCCAGAGGAACAATAAGATCTATCTATCTGTGTGTGTGTATATATATATATATATATATATATATATATGTATATATATATATATATATATATATGTGTGTGTGTGTGTGTGTTTGTTTGTGTGTATGTAAAATCACTGATGCTATATCATCCTCTCATTTATCATTTGTATTGTTACCTTAAACAAAAACGTTATCACTGATTTATCATTTTTGTATACATATATATATATGTGTATATAATTTTTTATATATTACCTCAACAAACACATCATCCTCCGATTTATCATTAATACCATTACCTTAAACAAAAGTGTAATCACTAATTTATCATTTATATATAAGAATTTATATCATTACCTCTAACATACATATAATATATTTATATTGCTACCTTAAATATACAGTACTTTGATTTGTCATTTATATCATTACCTTAAATGAGTAATCACAGATTTATCATGTATATCGTTGCCTTAGTCTACAACAAAGGTGTTTACAATTAAGGTGGCGGTGAATAATCTTTTCTGGTGAAACCATAGCAGAATAGTATTCACTGTTATTGGTAAATACAGTCAGGCTCCTGTAGAACTGACTGAGTTAAATCACATTAAAATATCAGGTGACTGAAAATGTCATTCCTGTTGATTGATGTTCTTTCCTGAGGCAGTAACTTGAAGAGAAATTCGCATCCAACGAGTTAGAAATGGAAAATTCATGTTTTTATGTAATAGAGAAATTCTATTTCGTGCTTTACAAATAATTCAAGACAGTCAGCATTGCAAACGTGTTAACTGCCAAATGATCAGGAGCTACAAATTTAATGCACAAGTTTTAATGGTGTTAAGCATTAGCTGAAGAAAACCGATGTTAGTGATAGAAGTGCTGAAGGAGGCAGATTCATCTGAGCCTAAAATTCTTCAGTTTATCTCAGTAAGTAACATTTAGATGGTGCTTGTTTCATTTTACCCACATAATCACCTTCCTGCCTTTATTCTTCTCTCACATCACTCTGAATGCCTGTCTCCGCGTGGTGGACACTGGACTCACTTATCTAAATATTACGTGTTGAGCAGCACACGCTTATGCCACGTGAACATGTTAACATGTTAACATGGTTCAGTCCACCCTCCAAACATGCAGACACATGCTAACAGTTACTAGAAGCTGCAGCTGGAATAAATAAAAAAATCATCATTTGAGCCAGTGCCGTTATCAGAGGGTGATGTACTGATCTGATTATTTTAAGTGAGTGAAAATGGAGAAACAGTCCCGTCCTCATCTCGTCTGCTTCTCCAAAACGATAGACGACGATAAACACTGAAATGGTTCATAAATCAGCAGATCTACTCAGAGGACTGAGCACTCTGCTAAGATATCATTTTAACCACTTGTTCTTTGGTCAAACCTCTGATAAACTTTTCCTTGTTTTAATTCCACGTCTCTGATGGGTGCTGAATCCGCCTTGAGGATTATTCATTCACGTGGCAGGTTCACTAAACTGACCCTCAAAGTCTGAAGACAGAAATTAACTCAATTCCTGTGGTCTGAATAATTCTGCACTTACTGAAGGCTTGTGTGACAGGTTTGAAATGATTTTTTCTTTTTCTATTTAAAATGGCAGAAAGCCCACCCCCAGCAGTTTGCTCTGCCTCAGGTCAGCTGTTGCACTGGAAGCTTTTATTATCCTGAAATAAAGTGACAGACACATCCCTAGAAGTCCTACTAACCTACTAGATTATGCATGCTTGTTCCCTGATAAACAGAGGTGGTGTCCTGTGGGAGAGCTCCAACAGAAATCAGAAATCAGAGCGCGTCCTCCAGCTCTGATTTTGTCTTTGGCAGCATGAGCAGCAGGCGGGTCTCATCATATCCTGATTTTTATATTAGGTGTGAGAAGCTTCTTGGTGTCATGAAGTAAATAAACCTCTGAAGGCTGTAGCTTTACTGCAGGATTGATGTGGTTAACGTGTTATTCTGTATTAGTTGTCAGAGGTGGGGATCTTTTCCAACCTCCGAAGGGGACAGTTTAGTTCAGAATTGATTTACGATTGAGACTGATTAACAAATCTCAGTCCAAGCTGTTTTTGTTTTAAAGGGATGTCGGGGTTTAGTACAACCTGTTCAGTGTCTGATGTTGAAGCAGCTCAGAAAAATGGTTCTAAAACTTAAAGTAAGAAAAATAATATTTAAATAAAAGCTTTCTCATCTGAATGGACTTGAGGAACTGCTTCTCTCTTTATCTTTTAATTTTTTAAATTTTTTGTGGCTTCAAAGATTTTTTTTCATTGTTTTACTCATATGTGCCTTTTCCTTCTGTCATGTTCTGATTTCATGTGTGAAGCACTGTGAATTCAGTTTTGCTGAAAGGTGCTGTACGAATTCATTTGACCTTGAGCCTCCGTCTCCAACGCTGTAGGGCCAGTGTCTACGTTTACATGCAGTCATTAACCCTTTCATAACTGGAATATTCGCAATAACCCGGTTGCACACGGCCATGTAAACACCGAAAACCCTTTTGAAAAAAACAGAATATGCTCATATTCTGGTTTTTAAAAACCCGAAAATCACCCCTGGGTTACTACTTTTCTAACCTGAATATTTGGTCATGTATACGCTGATCGGGATATCCTTATTGAAAGAAACATTAATTTGTGTTCTGCGCAGGTTCTTTTGGCAAGGAATCTTGGTCTTTTGAGTACAGAAGTACTTGTAAAATAGCACAGCTCCGGCTCCATTTCCTAATTCTTCACATTCTCGTCTTCCATTAATGAAGAAACTGACAAAGAATAGTGTCAAGTACTGGTGGTGGGTCAGTACCAGCACCAAAGTGCAAACGAAGCCGACTGTTAGCTGCTCCGGGCCGTTCATTATCTGATGTGCTGCTGTTGTTGTTGTTGTTGCTATTGGATACAGAAAGAAGAAACCGAAATGACATGCATTGCGTCATGACATTCTCCTCGCGTCGAGATGTTGTACGTGTGTCGCTGTTTTGTCCGGGATACCATGCATAGAGGAATAACCCTGTTTGCTCACGCATGTAAACGGGTCATTCCGAATGTTTCAGAAACGGGAATATTGATCTTAACCTGAATATTTCCTGCATATAAACGTAGCCACTATTAATTTTGACAGCACTTATTTTAGTTTAAGTTATAGTCTTTTGCCTGAAATATACTGTAGCTTTAGTCATAATTTAGTCTCTAAATTGTTTTAATTTTAGTCTAGTTTTAGTCGATGTGAAATCTACTGTAAATTTAGTCGACTAAAATATGAAGTGTAAAGAGTAAGGCATTTTTTATGTTTCCTTGAATTTCTGAAGTCATGTTTAACACTTGGATAAAATCAAACATCTAATAACCCTTTATTGAATGCTAGTAAAGTCTGAATGTATAAATGAACAGAAACAAATTGAACTTTTGTGTGAAATGCAGTCACCTTTATTTAGGCTACCTGGCAGAGCATCTCAGTTACAATACCAGAACTGACAACAAACAGTGAACCTGCTCTACATGAATATATCAATTCATAAAGAGAGGAGCTCTGATTGGATCGCTCCACAACTTATCCCACCACCACCAAGCTAAGGCAGCTGTGATTGGATGTCCCTCTAAACTCATCCAACATTTCCACACAACCAAAGTAGCTGTGATTGGATATATTCCTAACTTGTCTCCACTTTCTACATGACCAAATTAGGTCTGATTGGATTAAGTCTCTGTCAGACATTTTAGTCTAGTTTTTATTTGTTGATGAAAATGTCAGTTAATTCAGTTTTAGTTTTTGTCCTTGTGCACTTGTTTTTATTAGTTACTGTCTAGTTTTCCTCAGAGGACAAAGGTTGTCGACAGAAACTATGATGAAAATAATTAGTCAACAAATGAACACTGGTAGGGCCGTCAGTCTTTGTAATGTTTGGTAAACTGTGCAGCCTGTGATGGTCAGTAGTCAGTGTGGTTACTGTTTTGCTTCTGCTAGGGTGATGGTGTGTAAGGTTTGTTCTAACATCTCGGTTTGCAGAGTCGGAGGACATCATGCTAAGCTCTGTGTGTCCCGGGACATTGTAGAACCGAAAATGCACTCACACACTTGATGTAAATGGAGGGTACAGGTTGGATTTTTCCTTTAGCGCCGTAGAGAAACCTCATGGACACAGCGAGTTAACGTGCTAGGGAGCAAGCTAACAGGGAGCTGAGCTCGTGTACTGCAGAAGCAGGAACAGTGTGTGTTCAGGTGCTTCAATAGGAGGACAGATGGCCTCATTAATATAAATTTATAAAAGCACAGTAAATTTGGCCCTCAGATTGACCTCTGGTTGACCTCTGAGGTATTTAGTAAATGGACTGGAGCTTTTCTGGCTCTTCTCCAGTCTCTCTGGCACTGGTTCCAAGAACTGGTTCCAGTTTGAAACCAGTTCTGGATGTAATAAGGCTCACGATGGAGGGTTCCACTTCCTGCCCTGAACAGGTCATTTTCTCTAAGGACTAAATGTCAGTGAGATAACTGCCGCCCATAAAATCTTTCCATAGCTCTGAGGACCTGCTGATTTGTGGAGTTGGGGGTTGATAAGATATTACTGATACCGATGTCATAAATTAGCCAACACAGCCCACGATGGAGGCACCGTTGAGTAGGGATTAGGGCTGAAAGATTTCTTGTATTCAGATTGAAATCGCAATTTCAGACAATGCACTCATGTGATCGCCAAAGCTGCAGTTTTTTGCAGTGCTCCTGACTGAACCTGGGTCTGTTGTGTCGACTATTTCACACAAACTGTTGTACTAATTTGCAGGTAATTTGCATTTATGGAAGTGCTGCTAAGCAGGTCAACAACACAATACTCTGTTTAGGAGTAGAAGTTGGAGTATCCCTTAAATAATGAAAGCAGATTATTTATCATCAATATTAGATGATGAATAATGTGTTCTGTGCTTTTGATCATTGATTTCCTTACTGTTGTCTATACTGTATACAGTGAATAATGCACTGAAGCCTGATTTGAAGAAAATCGTGAATTGAATTGAAATCACATTATCAGCCAGAAAAATCAGAGTTCGATCTTTTCCCGAAATCGTTCAGCCCTTGTAGGGATGCTGGTTGTCATAAGTTGTTGCTGATGAGTTTCACTGAAGAATGATTTTTAATGAAGTCGTTCCAGCTTCACGTTGTTTTCAGGAGAGAGACTCTCACTCCTCTTCCCTTCTTTGTAGACAGCAGAGAGTGACAGGAGAAGAGTGAATCTGTGGTATGTCCAAAACCTCAAAGTCTGGCATTTTTTCATCCTCTACAGTAAAAATGAAGGAGTGAAAGGTCCATGCAGTTTGTATTGTTGTCAGAATGGAGTCTTATTTGTGTGCACTGAGGTGACACTGCAGGGCTGTGGGCTGATGTAAGGGCTGACCCTGTCACTGTAACGCCCCTGCAGAGCATATACAGAACAATAAGGGCATAAATTAGATATACCATGGAGACGGGCAGCGTCCTGCGCCAGCACAGAAAACTAAATGTACATCCTGACATTACTTGCAGCCAGAGATTAGTTTTTCAGCGCCCTGTTTATGAAAACCTAACTCAGACTTGTAGTTATCTGTGTCCTCAGTCAGCTACGGCCAAACAAACTCATAAAAGGATTATCTTGATATTTGCAAAGCAGTCGTTCACTAAAGCCCAAATTTACTCACATTCATAACCCCTGACTTTAAAAAATATTCCTATAACCCTTCTGTTCAGCCATTCCTCTTACTGAAGTATTATCCTTTCATATTAAATCACCATGAATTGTATTTGGAACAAGACAATTTTGGTTAGGTCCCTGAGCTCTTCAATGTAGGAGATAATTAATAATAGTAACAATTGTAATAAATTGTCATATTTTTGGGTACAACATAAATAATAGGATCACAAAATAATGGTTAGAGCCATGTAATAATTTGTCAAACCCATCTGATCCGTCCACTGATTGACCCAATAATTCATGACTGGTCAACAGTAGTCACTGGTTGCATCCCTACTGTTGAAATATTTCCTTTTTTGAATAAGGGATGTGCAGGGTTGACAGTTAAACCGTAAAATTGGTAAAAGAAAATGGCTTGCACCAGATTCACAAGCAGGTGTAACTAGTTCTCTGCTCAGTGATTGTTTTCTGTGTGCCGTATTAACTAAAGAACAGGCAGATTCATCCTTACTTGCCTTCAGCTGGATTTGAAGTCATTTTCAGAGGCACATCCCTACTTTGAATCCTCCCCACAGCTGGAATAAACTGCTTGTGAACTCTGGCCGTCGTCTTCTGTCTCTGCTCAGTGAGAGGTTTGGTTGAAGGATGTTGGTGTGTCCGTAGTTTGATCCTCGGTTATCGTTGTGTATCATCTGAGACGTTCAGTAATGCTGTAAATCATGCTGTGTGGAGTAAAGAATGCCATCTTAATGAAACCAAACCCATCAAACTGTTGGGTGATAAATTATTATTAGGCTCACTCCAGGCCAGGGGAGGAGAGAGGAGGTTTACGTGAACGCTCGGCAGACATCAACAATGACGGCCCTCATCGTTTCTGGAGTTATGTAAAGCATTTGATGCAGAGACTGTGATATACTGAGCCGTACAGTTAGGTGTTAAATAGGCCTCCACCTTCATACCTGCGTCTGCTCACAGCAGAGGCTGCTTTAGACTTTCTGGCTGTCTGTCACAGACAACATTGTGAATTTCCTGTCATGCTGTTGTTTTCTGTCATTTTTAATTTTCCTAATTATTTTTTACACAGAAGCCGAGCGTTTCTCTTGTCATATTTCTGCATGTCAGTGTCACCTCATCCACCTCACTGTCTGCAACATTGACAGCTGAGGCAGATGACCTCTGACCTGACACATCAATCAGTCAATCTTTGTACAGCGCCAGTTCATAACAAGAGTTATCTCAAGACACCTTACAATAGAGCAAACTCTTCATTTTGTAGATACACATATAAACATAAATAAAAAATAAAAATATCCAAACTCAACATGAATCCATCATGAGTGCAGCACTGGGCCAGTCAACAGTTCACTGTATCTCACTTGTTCAGTAGGGATGTTACCAAAGTTTAACCGACTTACGTTATACGTCAATACGTGACGTGAGTCGGTTAGTTCTAGATAAACTATTTTTTTCTGAAAAGTTAATGCACTCAAAAAGTTTCTAGGTAGCGTACTCCTAAACTGTGGTATTATTTTTTGATAGGAGTTCTTGTAGGCAGAGAAAATACCCTCTGTATTTGGTACAATACTTCCCTGTTTGTGGCTGGTTCTGCATAACAGACTCTTACAGACTGTGTCTTACTGAGGGAGAGGAGAGAACGCTCTACTGCATCTAATGTACTTAGTGGACATATGGAGCTCATACAACCCCTCTTCAGAAAAACTGAACTATCCCTTTAATGTTTATCACCCACTTTCCTCAGTCATGTCACACGGATCTGTAAATACATGGGGAAACTCATAAGCAGGAGTGTTACATGATGCATGTATTTCAGTTGAAGTCTAATGACACTCATTCTTTATTTTAGACATGATATCATGTGAACAGAATATTTAAGTATGTAGGTTTATCCTTAGTTAACATAAGTAAAACTTGTACCTGGGTCCCACAATATGCATTAATCCTCACCTAGAAAATTAAATATGATCCAGTCTCATTTCATCAGAAATCTGAAACACAACCTGAAATGTGCATTTTATTTGTTTTCAAGCACCTCATGCTCCAAGATGTAAATTATCTGTGATGAGCATGCCTGTCTGTACTGGAAAAAATTAAACAGGCCGTCATTTTCTCACACCTGAGTAGATGATGAACATATTTTCCAGGGAATAAAGATGAATGTACAGCAGTGTAAATCATGTAACACTGTACATTTTTGCACCATCTAATTATCACCACTCACTGATTAAGCGGTCAGTACTTCAGATGAGAGAATAATTGAAATGTGAATTAATTTTGTGATCCATAGACAAAAAAATGAAATGCCTGGTTTTTTTGTTCTTTTGTGATTTTAATATTTGTGCAGAACTTAATGGCTAAATAATAATTTAGTTGTCATATTGAAGAAGACAAGGTCCAGAGCTTTCATTTGGTATATCATACGTTTAAGTCAAACAAAAATTGAGCATTTGATGGGGCACTATATACATGAGGTGTCATGTATCGCTTCACACAAACTTCAGTAAGCCCAAAAATAGTTTCATCCCTAAATTTTTTGTGTTAACTTTCATAATCGTTTTCAGTATGATTTTGGGCTTCAAAAAAGTTGGTTTGGTTTGGCCATGTCTGGCTTGGACCAAAGTGTGAAGACCGGGTCAGAACATCTGCAGATCTGCAGCTCTTGATGGAGTTGTTGGTCTGTAGATGGTATCTATCAGAAGTGGTCCAGGGAAGCAGGAGGAGGTCTAAGGCTGTGTGGTCTGATCCATGAGCTGTAGTTGTTAAAGTAAATGCTGGTTCTGATGAAATGGGTCGGACTACACTGTATAACCACTGACCAGGCCAGCAGGGGTCAGCGTGTGTCTTTGAAATCGTTCAAGAACTTGCTTCAAACTAAAATGTTAAGTATTAATTTGACAAATAAACTGAAGTTTGAGTTCCAATAGTTTCTAGCTGTTCCCACAGACTTGCTTTAGCTGTTCAACAGTTTTCAGATCAGTCCATCAGCTCCAGGACTCCAGAGTCCTTCCTGTTAAATAGTCCCTGCTCTGCTCTGAAGTCCACTGGGGGCCACTGTCTTGATGGTATATGAACCCAAGACCCGCCAGATTTAGTCCAGAAGGGACATCATGATGCACTAAGATGTGGTGGTCGACGCTCTTAGATTCACCGTGCATGTTTGACGGTATCGTGTACGAGAAGTCAGAAATTAATCATAGCATTCAAGCTCTCAAACGACTGTGTTCAGGGATTAAGTAAATAACTATAACACGACATCTTAATCAAGAAATAGAAATGTACTTTGCTATTCTTTCTTTTTTTTTGTATAACATTTCATCTGAAAATTCATGGATAATAATAATAATAGTACCTTAGCATTAAAAATATTTCAATGAAAGAGCTTCTTCATACACAAAAATCCATCTGCATATTTTAAAGCTGCATTACTCCACAAAGTTTTTTTTTCTTTGTATAGTTTTTGAAATTCTGAACATCTTTTACTGAATATCTGTAGAAAAGATTAAAGTTATCCTCAATTCCAGAGCACTCATAGGACTTTTTCAATATAGAAGATAAAATATTTATGGATAATTAAGGTAATTTTTTGCTCTAAAGATTTACTATTCATTTTATTTTACAAATATAGCTAAATTTAAACTAGGTGATTCATCTAAGAGATTTTAAAAGAGAAAATATACCAGATAAACCTTTTTTCTTTTTGCAAAGAGAATGACAAATGCCTGTAATCAAATAGAAATATTTATTTTTTCCCATAGGATGTTTTTCTCCTTTTTTGTCTTTTACCAGTCATTGATGTTTGATTTTGTCGTGTGGAGTCATTGATTGCAGAGTAGATGGATGTAGTGGACTCTTAGCCTCATGAAGAGTGATTTAATGACACACGCAGTGGTCGTTTCACCTGTCGTGTCCCGTTAGTGGATTTGGGGGCCAAACTGAGCTGAACTCTGCTCGGGGCCAAACTCTTCCCACCATGTGGTGCCTTCCCCTCTGAGACTGTTGGGCCATCCACATGGAGACCAATCCAGGCACATCGCACAAGTTTAAATGCATCGGCGTGTCGTCCTCACAGATCCGGCGTTTTGAGGACATCATAGCCTCGCCTCTTCCTTTGAACACATGCTCTAAACCCCGACAACAACAGTAACGATGAACACGACCTCTCGTTCCTGCTGCAGTAGCAGACAGTTTGTTTACATTTATCCTGATCTCTGGGTTGGTGTGTCTGCAGCAGTGTTACAGCGCCACTTACAGGCCTGACATATGTACCATGGTGTTTCGTTTGGATGGACACGTTTTTAAACGATGCTGTCTTTACAGAGAACTTTGTAAAAAGAAAATGTTTCTGTTTCTGTGTGGACAGGGACTTGCAGAGCCTTTATGATGCTTTTTCAGATTTGATCTGCCCCTCAGTGGGTTTCCATTTTCCCTGTGTGTGACGGTCCTTGCAGGCGGATCTAGGATTTTTTAAGTTAGGGGCCATCAAGGGGCCACATTTCTCACAGGGGGGGCAAGTATTTGTGTTTGCGGGCAGATTTTTGATGAAGCACACCCAGTCACTCCTTTTTCAAACACTGTGATTAAAAAATGCAGACAATAAAACTCATTTTTAATTTCACATTTGAGGATGTGAGCACCTTCAAAGGAAATAAAGTATTCAAAAATATGTTTCACAATGTTGTATTCAAGAACATGCGCTTTTAATCTTACATTTTGAGTTCAGTCTTCTTCTGTCAGCTTTATTGATGGTGGACCTGCCTATTTGGCATACTAGTGCCACCAGTGGTTGGGAATGGAATGACATTCACCTGTAATCTGATTGTCATCCTCTAGCAAATCAGCAGATGAGTTACAGGACAGGGCCACTCCAGGGGCCAATTAGATTTCTGATGGGGCCAGTGCCCCTGTGGCCCGGCACTAGAACCGCCTCTGAGTCCTTGTATTCATAAGACAAAGGGACTTGTCCCTCTCCCGTGGCTACAGCGCAGACTGAAGGACTGTGTCCAAAGTTTCTGCATCAGACGGTGTAAACGTAGCAGAGTTCAGGCCCAGTTTGGTGTGGAGTTCTTCAGACTTCAGATTCTCAGCTCACATATTTTTGTCTTTAGAGGAGACTCTTCTCTGCTCTCTTTTTGACCTGCCACATTAACCCTGATCATTTTTCACCTCTGTTTTAAACTAGTGAAACGAAATGAGGCAGTTTTGTCATTATTAATCCTGTGACTGTTTTCCCTGTGCAGAGCCGGCTGAGATGAGTGGTCCAGAGGTGGCTAAGACACCGGGAGGTGGAGCTCCAGGGAAGGAGGGAAAGGAGCCAGTGGCCAATGGGCATGCAGGAGAGGGCAATGATGCTAACCCATTTGCTGAGTACATGTGGATGGAGAATGAGGAGGAGTATAACAGACAGGTATGTGCCCCTGATGACTGTTACCTGAATTCAAAGCAAAAACCATCCTGATCAGATCTTCTTCTGTTAGACCTCTGCAGTCTGTCTTTAGAGCAGATGGATCCTCATTAGGTCCAAAACTGCCTCAGCATCTCATTGTATCAGATTTGGTCCTGAATCACACCTGACCTGAACCCCAGAACCCTTCGGTCCTTTTCTTACCAGCCTGACTTGGCCTCATTCAGCTCCACTGGACTCCCCTTCTCTCAGTTGTTGGTTTTCCGTTGAGGATTGTACTTGGACCAGCACAGTCTCTGGTTTCACTTCACCCAGGTTTACGAGTATGAAACACCTCCTGTTGTTTTCTCTGAACAGTGTCTGACTCTCCAAACTTTCCTCTGCTTTGAAATCTCATGTTTTGCCACAAACCTGTGGTGGGTGGCAGCGTTATCGCATCAGTTTGTGTTGGTGAGGATGTCGGCCATAGACGAGCTGATAAATGGAAGAGCACCGTTAACGTGACCGCTGAATGACAACCGTTCAGAATTTAACAGGCGTGTTTTCATCGCCTTATCCCACCAAATGTTCATTTTTGTACATTTTTTTTCATTTCTGAAGTTGTAAAAAGGGAAAGATAATTTTTTGACACCAGACTTTAAAAAGATGCAGTAATATCAGTCAGTGTATTAAAACCAAACATACCAAAGCTTGTCAGACAGATACAGGATCTGATTTTTCAACCCAAGGCTGCAAAGATGAACAGTCAGAGGTAAAGTGATCCTTCACCTGTCAGGTGACTGGGTTCAGAGGTCAGAGCAGAAATGTGGGTAGAATACAAAGAGGACATGAAAGTCCAGCTCTGAAAGTGACTGAAGCAGAAAAAGAGAAGGCAGAAGTGTTCTATTGAGTGTGTTTTGCATCTGTGGTGGATGCAGAGGGAAAGGCAGCAGGCTGTAAGGAGCTGGCAGCTGGCTGAACATCTGATGGACAGACATGCAGCCTCTGCTCCGAGCTGAAGTCAAGGCTGTGCTGTCAGATTTAACAAGACTGCAGTTCAGGTCGTTCAGACCCAGTGCCCACACTGATCTCTGTGTTGCAGAATAACTTGACATGTCCCCGTGTGTCGAGCAGGTCAGCTTCATTCACTTTTCTCCTCTTTGGTTCCCAAAATGTTTCACTTTCCTGTCATTTCTCTGAAAATCCATGGAAACTGATGGTTGTCCTGCCAGACTGTGACACCCAGATAAATGCTAAAGTGAAATCCATCAGACCGACACCTGTTCAATGGAGGAATAAAAACACCTGAGCAGGTGGGATAGGTAAGGGTGGGCTGACTAGGGATGCACAATATTGGTTTATTTTTCCGATATCCAGTAACGATATGGAAAATGATATTTTCTGTCTATTTTTGACTGATAAAAGCAGCAGCCTGTAGAAAGAGTCTTGGGAAGGCTAAAACTCTCTGAAACACACCCAGAAGATGATGGAACAATTGTTTTGCCCATGGTATTCAGGCTGCAAACATAAAATATCAGAAGTATCTTTTTTCAAGAAATGCCTTCAAGTGTTTGTAGTTGTTTAAAGAAATGCTGTCCAGGTCTGACAGAACTGCTACTGAAGCTTTTAGCATCTATGCTAATCTCTGTTTTAGCAGTCCCCTTGTTGTCGTGCTCGTAGCTCTGCCTCTTCCTGCCTGAAGGGCCGCTGATTGGACATTGCTTCTGAGGACAGAGCTCAGTCATTCTGGCTTTGAGCCTTGCAAGATGAATCTGATTACAGACAATAAATCAGACAGATCCAGCTGCACTGTAAGGTTACCAGTACCAATGACTCCTTCATTAAATAAATCAGTAAATCAAATACAGCAGAACTGTGTTGTGACAGATGCCATCAGCTAGTTGGCGAAGGCTGTGATGTATATGAACACAATAACCAACAGGACTGTGAATCTGAGGCTGACTCTCTTTGATTCAAGGCTCAACATTTCACTCATTTGTCAAACTTCCTGCACAGTGACTACAAGACCGAGCAGAGTTCAGCTCAGTTTGACAGAAAGATATTCAGACTTAATTACTTTATTACTGCAACAATCATCGTCATGGTAATACTTCGTTATGTCATGTTATGTGGAGGTAAGAAGAGCCCCTCTGACCTCCACCTGAAGTTTTCTCCCTTTTGTTGCTAGTTGGGTGAATTGCCGGCTGATCACTGAGTAAATCTGCTTACCCCTGGTCTTTATATGTTTGCCCTGTGATTTATGTCCCTCTCCTCCTGTCACTTTACCGTCCCTGACCACTCCAGGTGGAGGAGGAGCTGTTGGAGCAAGAGTTCCTGGAGCGCTGCTTCCAGGAGATGCTGGAGGAGGAGGACCAGGACTGGTTCATTCCTTCACGCGACCTCAACACCCAGGGGGTGGGGCAGCTGCAGCAGCAGCTCAACGGCCTGTCCGTCAGCGATCACCACAGCAACTTGGAGGAAGTGGCGGTCAGTCGCAGATGCATGTTGTGGATTTTTCTCTGTTAAGGAAATGATTCACCTGGGTGTTGGGTTTAGTGAATATTAAGGCCTTTAAAAAGCAGTGAAGTGTTATTAACAGAGTCTCGTGTTTAAGTTTTATATCATGAGTTTTCATGTTCATCAGTTCAGTTTTCATCACACACTGACTAACTGTTTGGCTTATTCAATGGATGTTGGTCTGTAATGATCTTTTCATCGTTATTAAAGTGAACCTTGTATTTGGTAAGTCACATGACCCCATGCCCTCTTCCTACCCAATAATCAGAATCATGTGCTGATCAGTTAAAGGTCTTGAAATGCTGTTATTTAAATGTTGTACCTCCAGGGCCATAGGCGGCCTTAAAAGTCTTTTTAACCTGAGAGATGACTTGTGAGAGTTTTGTGGCACTTTGACAAAGAGCGTCTTCATCAAACCTTCAGGGCTGCGTGGGACTTATAAGGTCACAGTGACAAATCAAACTGAAGTAACTAAATTAAACAAATGAGGGGTTTTGCACATGATAAAATAGTGGTGTCTCTCATTATGGATCTTTATAGGTGTACCCTGAATTTGATTTTAAAGTGTGTTTGATGGAGTCTGTACAGACTGAGACTTGTTCTGTCTTCTAGTCAGTGAAACATGTTGCTAATGTAACTGGTGAGGTGTGAAGAATGAACCGCGTCACCGTGTCTGTTTCTGTCTTCTCTGCAGAGGAAGAGCATCTTGAATCCTGAGGCGAAGGAGTTTGTCCCGGGGAAGAAATACTAGGAGTCCCCCTCACCCCCATGGAGCCTGGACGCACATACATACATACACCTGTCCTCACATACTCTCAGAGACTCTGGCGGCCGAACCCGCACACACACTGATTCACACACACACACACGCAGGCATGAACACACACATCTACACACTTGAAGTCAATGGCGTGCTGGCAGGCCCAGTTGGGGGGTGGGGGGATTTCTTTTTCGTTTCTTTAATCTTTTTATTTCCTGTTTGTTTCTTGTAAACTGAGGGACTTTGGGAACAGGGGTGGGGAATGGGTGTAATACTAGCACGGCCCCCCTGAGGGCGCTAGCTCATAATTGCATTTCAGATGACGCTGTTGATGTCTACAGAGCATGCAGAACTGTTAACGTCCCCTGGAAACTGTGGCAGCTACCAAGGAGTGATGCCAGAATGAAATGATAAAAACAAAAGTTCACGTTCTTGTAAATTAGTTTGCTGTCAGATTTGATAAACTCCCATCGTCAGACGGAGGGGTTCACAGCAGAGAGGTGAGAGGGTGATAAACATCCAGGGGACTGACAGTGTGTGCCGCTGCTCTGTACTCTCATCACAGCAGGTCAACATTGTGCTGATCGTGACATCGTAAAGTTCCCAATAACATCGCAGATCTAGTCTATCTAGAAATGCTGGTTCCTGTTTTTATGTGCAGTGGCTCTGTTTCAAATCAAATGTAGACCCCACCCTCCATGCTCAGTTTTTTTCTTTTGCGTAAGGCAAACGCCAACAGATCATGGCTCAGAAATGATTCTCCTGGTTTACCTGGAGTCCAGCAGTTTTGTTTGTCAGCCTAAGCTAAGTGGGACAGTTCTTATTTTACACAGGAAGTCAGATTATTGCACTGTTTACAAAGTCAGTTGTCATTTTTCTGTTATCCTAAGCTATTATTTCATTTCAGTTTACGTGATGCAGTGAACAAACATATTAAAGGGGAATATTTGATCTGGAATGATGCCACTGACATTTTTTTGCCGGGAAAACTTGGCTTTGTCCAGCATCAGATCAAGTGTCCATATCCAAATCAGGTTTTCAGGTATCCTCTCCTCCTCTATTTTCTTCTTTTTGGTAAAGTTTTGAGGAAGAGGCATTTGTCTCTACTGGGTACAGTAACCTGTGGTGTCTATTCAGTCTGTTATGAGGGATGACTGGAGGCCATGTTGTAACAGAGTATGGAACAAGTGGCTGACAGTTGGGCCTCCTGGCTGTTCCTCCTGTTGTGGGTTTACGTCTTTGAGGAAGTTCCTCTTTTTAACCATGAGTCTTGTCCTTTGGCTCTCCTGAAGCATCGCCTCGAGGTCCACTGACCTGTGAGCTGCTTGGAAAGAGTTGTATATTTGATGATGCCTTTAAGGACACCCAAATTCTGACAGACCCTGACCATGAATTCTGGAGTGGTCTTTTATAGTTCCTCGCCAACTTGGCTTATAACTCAGAGGCAGTTTTGCCATGAGGGAACATTCCACATTCTTACTGGTATCATGGAATATATGTGATATGATAATAACTGCACCAGCGATAGGTGGACACGAGCTCTTGAAACGAGAGAGTCTGAACGGTTGAAGCCCTTCTTACCATCTGTGGGCTTTGTCAGGGCTGAGGTGTGTCCTCAGTGATGTTGGGTAAAACTGAACTTCCTCACAGTGTTGGAGCAGAAGTGTTGAATGGCACCCTGGTGAAGCCATTAGAAATGTCCGCCAGGTGGATTGTACAACATGAAATCATTTTTGGTGATTTGTTTAGATGAGTTAGATTACAGAAGCCGTTAAAAAAGGTCCAGAAGACACAGAGTATGAGTTTCATTACAAATAAAAATAATGAAAAAAGATGAATAAAGATGTTAAAGACAAATGCCCTCGTCTGTCTTTTATTGGAGTTTCTGTCCAGTTTTGAGTCACAGCATGCACAACTTCACGGCTCAGTTTCATTTCTAATTTTGACCCAAAGCCTGTTAATAAGTCTTTTTGGAAACACCGCAGAGCAGGTGTAAATCTTTAAAAGCATGTTAAATTAAAATTTATTACAAATGCTCTGTTGATGCATCAACACAGAATCAATTGTAAGGCATTAAAGATTAAACTCATCTGTTTACCACTTCTGATTATATATATATATATTAAGCAATTCACAGGGTTAAAATGTTTTATTGATGAATCAGTATTAATGAAGTTTAGGGTTAGAACAAGGGTTTAGAATTAAATTATTGATCAGAGACAAATTCATTACTGTTTGCAAATGTAATTTATAATCATAAATGCTTTATTGATGATCAGGTAAGTAATAACTGATGCTCCTCTAATGTTGACGCTCCACATCAACAAAACACTGGACATACTTAAAATCACATGTTCATGACGTATAGGTGGTTTGTCAAATATTAAATAATTTGATATAGCAATGTCGTATTGATATAGCATCTATAACTGTCAAAGCATATTTACTCATGCTTTATCAGGGTTCCCACGTGTCCTGGAAAACCTGGAAAATAATTGACCAATTTTCCAGTCATGGAAAACATGGAAAATGAGGATAATAGTAAAATGTCCTGGAAAAACTTGAATTGTGCTGGAAAATTATTTAACTTCCTTCTACCTTGTTTGTGAACAAAAATCAAATATAGGAAATGAAGTCAAAATGTAGATAAAATAATGCAAGTTAAGGAAAAACATATAAAAACTGAACACTGGTGACAAAATAAAATAATAAAAATGGTAAATAAAATTCAGGCTACTAGTAAATAAAGATTAAAAAATAATTTCAAACCATTAATTTATAATAGTAAGACACTACATAAAAGCCAGACTGAGAAGATAGCTAGCAGAAAATGCTTATGCCCGAGAGTTAGAAATAAATAAATTTTAAGGTAAATATGATACGGTGGAACTAGCTAGAGATATTGATCATCAACCTTTAATCTTGTTTTTTAGAAGGCTAGATTAACCTGAGAATTGCCCACATCAATGTTGTAACTGCTGAAAACGTCCTTAAAAGGTCCTGGAAAATGATTTCTTGAAAAGAGTGGGAACCCTGTTTATGGATCATCTGTCAAGTATTAACTAATGCTTACTGCATAACTAAAGCCTCATATTTTATGGTTATATTTTCTTCATCTAAAAGAAAAACCTAGAGGGACAGGGTGTATCGTGGTGGGTTTTTACCCAGTGTGCACTGCTCCAGACGAGGACCTTCTTTAACCGGTCAGACACCGCAGCAGGAGAGGTTACCAACAAGTGGTTGATTTATACGTCTGTAACAAGCTGTGATAGTCCAGCCAAGTGTCTAGATCTGTAAGTCTAAAACTTAGACTTACAGATGTTGAATGTTCACGTCAGACGGACCAGCATGAGTTTTTATTTTTTTATTCTTGATTTAGCTCTTCAACACCCAGACCTCTTTTTCTTATTATATTCACAGACTATCTGAGGCTTGATTTGCATTTTTAATTTGTCAAAATCAGACTTACTTGATATGTCAGAGAAAATGTTCAAAGATAACTAAATTAACTGTACTGTAGGCAATGCAGGAAATTCTTCCACCATCATCACCATCATCATCATCATCATAGTATGTAGAAGGGGGTTCAGTCTGGTGAAGCACTCAGAGAGCACAAACCTCTGCCAAGGTAGCTCACATAGCCTACTGCTGTTACATGTGGAAGCAATAGTTTCATGATGAAGTTACCGTCATAATATGAATTATATTACCCTGGAGAGTTGGGCCATTACCAACATTGGAAAAGGACCTCTTTCACAAGACATGTAATTTTGCCCACAGCCCAATTTTTTGTTTATTGTGTGGTATTTGTAGTACACCCAGAGACTCCCAAGAGTATACCTTTAGAAAATCCAAAAGTCATCCAGGGCCTGTACTATGACCTATTTTATGATCATTGCCATAGGTGTGAGCCAGGGTGCACACTTTACCCCAAAACTTACTCAAACACAAATAATAAATCATCAAATTGGGTCAAATCACCTTCACTGAAGTCTGGTGCATCTTTTGAAATCAAATGTAAAGCTAAGTATTACAATTGAAAGAAGTTATTGAATTTAAACTGGAAAAAAATTAGTTTTTTTTATGATTTTTTCAACAAATTCAATTCTTTGGAGATGTGTCTGACCAACTTACAGTTGCTGTACACCTAAAATACTTACAAATTATTTGGCCACATATATATTCTCAAAGTGGGAAAAAAATCATCAAATTCTGAGACCGGTAAAGTTGTTCAATTAACAGGTTGGGTTACTGTGGTAGAATCAGGATACTGTTCCATGTCTTGTATTATATCAAGGGTAATGTTTTATTTCATGCAATTTGCAGCAAATGAATGTTAACTTCAATTTAGTATTGTGCATTCAATTGAATTATATTTTTTTCAAAATGTTTTTATTTAAAACAGAAAAGGTATGCAGGGCCTGTAATTCCTCTTTTTTAAAATATCATCCAGCGCAATGCTAATCAACACTGCAATACATGCTATATATTTCAAATGAATAAATGGGATAGTGGTGCATCTCCTTGTATGATAGAGTAGTACGTTCAAGCTGAGGCAATATGCTATTGTTGACCTTCACGCTTGTGGTCAAGACGAGTTTAGTCAGTTCTGCCATTCTGTAAAGAATTGTTGTCCAAGCAACATATGTCCCGAGCTAGCTAGTATCAATTTGTCATTTGAGTATAAACAACATATATTCTGCTGCAAGTGTTATATTCAGCAGATTTCTTTTTAAGTATAGCTGTTCATATACAGTGTCTGCTGTTACCACAATTTAGTGTGCACACATGTACATTTTATGAAAAAATTGTGCATCTAGTACAATACTAAGTGGTATCCATACCTATAACTATACCTTTTTGTTGTTAGTGTATTTTCCAGGTTTGTTTCCCTGAGAATACCAATATATATTTAAATCCTCCAGATAATTTATTTTCATATTGTTTGAAGTTAAAATGGACGGGGTTTGTATTATACCCGATTGCAAAACCAGGTTCAAAGATAAAGGGAAGAACTTAAAATCTGGAAGGAGTCTAGATTCTCCCAGTAACAACTGGTTAAAGCAGGTGCTTAGTAAAGAAGGATTGAATGTTGAGAGTGGAAGTAAGCTGTGTCTAAAATGCTACATGAGATATCTTAGAAAAAGGCCACGCCCTGACTCAAAAGAAGACACTCACAGTGACAATGAATCCACAGGCATCTGTGATTCATTTGAGATTGAGGATAGCCCCACTAATCCTGGAACTAACCGATCTGTTATACCTCTTATCCAAATCAAAGATTTGAAGTATGCTTCCTCTTCACATCGTAAGTGTTCTTTGTGTTTAGAGTACAATGACAACTGTATAAACATTCCTAAGTCTGTTCGTCACTCTCTTATCATTGAATGTTCACTTTGGTGCCCGCCTGATGCTCGTGTTTGTTCTGAACACCTCATCGGGAGTTTTCTACACCCTGACACAAAGATAAATATGCACAGTCGTATTCCTCTGGAAAGTAAACTGAATGAATCTATTTCTCCAGTTGTTATTAATGATTTGCTTGAAATTGTACATGAAGTATCCAAACATGAGACATCACCCAAACTGAAGTTTGAAACCTTGTCAGATTCTGACTGCCATGCATTGACTGGCTGGACATTGGTGCAATTTAAGAACATGTATGACATGTGTGAATCTGATCTTGTTTCAGGTTCAAGTGATAGTTCCAGAGCAATAGATTTGCTTCTTTACTTTTGGGCAAAACTGAAAACAAACCTTTCATGGAATCAAATGACCATGCTTACTAATCTTTCCCAAGCTACACTGTCAAGATATTTTCATACAATTGCAGATATTTTGAACACAATAGTTGTTCCCAAATACCTTGGCACAAATCATATTTCACGCCACAATGCCATAACTCACAACACTGTCTTTACTAAAGCTTTTTATGGTGACCAGGTCACTCTTATCTTAGATGGTACGTATATCTACCTCAACAAATGCAGTGATCATCAGTTTCAAAGAGCATCTTACGGAGGACAGAAAAAACGAAATTACCTAAAATTCATGTCAGTTGTACTGCCTGATGGATATGTTTTAGACACTATTGGCCCCTACCATGGTAACGTAAATGATGCAACAATAACTCGGCTCATCATGGAAAAAATTGAAATATTGAAATCTTGGTTAGAAGCAAATGACAATATGATTGTAGATCGCGGTTTCAGGGATGCCTTAGATCTTCTTGCTAAGTTGGGGTATGATGCTAGAATGCCGTCATTTTTACCAACTGGTAAATCCCAATTGGATTCCTCATCAGCCAATAGTGATCGTTGCTGTACCAAAACAAGATGGATAGTAGAGTCCCACCACGGGCGTTTAAAGAAGTGGATGTTGTTTAAGGAACAACTTACCTCAAATTATTTCGTTGAGGTCATTGGCAAATTAGTGCGCATAGTAACTACATGTCTCAATGCCTTCAGAGGACCAATATATGTTTCAGATCCAGATCGAGAGGAACGAGATACTAAGATGGCTCAGCGTATGCTTTCACTTTTAAAAAAAGACAATGTTTTAGCAAAACGAGTTGCAGAAGACCCAAATATGTCACGTAGAGCTCGTAGTGAATGGCAGAAGCTTGAAGCATCTGATATCTCGTTCCCTCATGTGGATCTGGAATACCTTGAGACCATAACATGCGGTACATACCAAATCAAACAGTCCCCTGGCTACATTGCTGAGCATCAAAAAATGATGGTGACTATGAGATTTGGGTTTACCAGCATGATGCTGATCTCATTAGGGGACAGATTCATTCTCGTCACAGATCTCAAATAAAATACAATGTTTGGATTCAATTTGACAAGAATGCATCAGATGATCCTGTGAAGGCATATTATTGTCTCTGTCCTGCTGGAAAGAGAACCTCTGGCATGTGTGCACATGTTGCATCTGTAATCTATTATTTGGGATATTATAAACATTTTCAAAATCAGAAACCCCTCCAACCATACACAAGCAAATTCAAAGACTCCATTCTATGAAATAACCAGCCAATCATACATCTTATGGATTTCTCAGATCCCCTTTCCCTCACTATAGTTCCAGTCTACAAATTAAAATTGTCCAAGCCGTTGCTATGCAAAAAGACAAGAAGGCCATAAAACAGATTACATGTATATATAAGTACTAGAAACAGAAATTGACAGAAGTAATGTTTATGTATTGCTGTCATTGTAGATATATACAATCTGATCACAACAATCCAAAACTGCATCGGTTTTTACTTGTATCGATGGCTCATTATTATCTCATCACAAAGGCATAATATACAGGCCCTTTGTGGCTGTTCAATATTAAAATGAATAACATTTCATGTGAAATGTTTGTTTTGAATCTAGCATTCAAATTCTAAAAGAAATCATACTTAAAGGATGAATTCTGAACAAATCTTTAAAGGTTCCCTGATATACAAGACATGGAACAGTATCCTGATTCTTCCACAGTAACCCAACCTGCTAATTGAACAACTTTACCGGTCTCAGAATTTGATGATTTTTTTCCCACTTTGAGAATATATATGTGGCCAAATAATTTGTAAGTATTTTAGGTGTACAGCAACTGTAAGTTGGTCAGACACATCTCCAAAGAATTGAATTTGTTGAAAAAATCATAAAAAAAACTAATTTTTTTCCAGTTTAAATTCAATAACTTCTTTCAATTGTAATACTTAGCTTTACATTTGATTTCAAAAGATGCACCAGACTTCAGTGAAGGTGATTTGACCCAATTTGATGATTTATTATTTGTGTTTGAGTAAGTTTTGGGGTAAAGTGTGCACCCCGGCTCACACCTATGGCAATGATCATAAAATAGGTCATAGTACAGGCCCTGGATGACTTTTGGATTTTCTAAAGGTATATTCTTGGGAGTCTCTGGGTGTACTACAAATACCACACAATAAACAAAAAATTGGGCTGTGGGCAAAATTACATGTATTGTGAAAGAGGTCCTTTCAGCAAAATCTGTCCAGCAGTTTTTGCATTATATTTCTAACAGACAGACACTGGCAAACACATAACCTCCTTGGTGGAGCTGATGACGAGTATTGGACAGGGCAATTATTCCTTGATCACATCACTAATTAAATTACAAGAAGAATGAAACATCACAGACAAAACTGAATCTAAAATGTCTTTAACACCTTCAACAAAAACAAATAATCTCTGAATGTAATGTATTTTTGAAAATGTTGCTGCAGCTGCAGGCAGATGTTTGGATGGAAAATGGTTGTAGAAGTTTAGACTAAACTTCAGTATATTCACCTAAAAACAAGTGACCAGTGGTCCCCTCCTGCACCAACAGCTCTTCTTTTGTACAACAGTCATCTGAATCTGTGGGCAGGTGTGGATAAAGGAAACCTTCAGCATCAGAACATCACCTCTCTGTGGTGAATGACTCCTCCTCAGCCTCTGAGGCAGGATGAGAATCACAGACACAGACCTGCAGCCTGAGATTTTCATTCAGCAGCTCTTTCTGCCTGAAAAGTGTAGCCTGTTAACATTAACAAAGTTTTGTTCTTGAAATAATGTCTGACAAAAACAAGCTTTTAAAAGTCAGTGTATTGAGACAAAGCAGAGTACTTGGTGAAGGTCTTCGTGCCTGATCCGAGGTGGGGCCACTGTAAGGAAACAGGACAGATGAAATCCATCTGCAGTGATCCAGACTGTTCACTGACCCACACTACCCTTAAAGACCCGAGAGCTGCAGCCTGCCTGGTTAGGCAAAGCATTGCTGCTGCAGGGGTCAAAGGTCTTGGATGATTAAATTAGTTTGCCCTAATTGGGCAGAGCTAAATAGACCCCAAAACAAAAGTTTTCATTTAATTCAAAGATAGATGATGTCTAAGGAGTGAAAACATGTAGAAATGTCTTCATAACATTTTCTGTTTTTTTTTAAATTGTGACCTTTGACATTAGGACATCATGCTTTGTCATATTTGAACATTGTTCACCTTGCTGCTCCTTTGAAGAGTTTATATGACCATAAACAGCTTTGAAAGTCACATTAGACATCCTTTAGTCTAAAACAATGTAAGCTTGTGTTTTCCAGCTGTGACTGTGATTTATGGGTAATTAAGTCAGCAGCTGTGCATGTCCTCATGGCACAACAGTTTTAGGCTAAATGCCTCAGAAGTTTTTAAATAAGCTTTGATAATCAGAGTAGAAGTCCAGAATAAACAGCTGGGTCTCCTGAGGTTAAAAAAGTCTCCACTCTCATGGAAATACATCATTCAGATCTCTCACTACATCAACCATCACAGTTAACCTGCTAAGTTTGTTTTAACTTTCATTTTAGTTTAACAGACGTTCACAGGGTGATGCAAATAATGAAATAAAAACATTTAATGATGCTTATCACCCACACATGAATACACACACACATGTGTCACCTATGTATTACACATAATCCACAAAATAATGGTTTGAACCACGGGTTCCTCTCATGTTTTTAAGTGTTTTGTTTGGTTGTTGGGACAGGTGGCCCCCTGTGGTCTGTCAAAGGTGAGACTATCTTCACCTGTCAGTGCAGAGCATTTATGAACGAGGGTTTTTTTCCTGTTTTGATCACGTATGCAGAGCACGAATGAGAGAGCTCTTCATGAAAGGTTTAACATGTAACAGGTGTTCTACCTGTGAGTGTGACGGGGGACCCCGAGGCCACAGGAAGGCAGAGCTGGGCCTTCAGGCTGCTCTCTCCGTAGACACATCTCCTCTGATCCTCACTACAGGCTGGACAGACCAGGGTCAACACTACCACCTCACCTGATTCTGAAACATCAGCTGGCTCAAACATGGATTTGAAACAGTCAGAAATCCCCAAAAGAAAGAAAGAAAGGGTGGAGCTGGTGTTTGAGACGTGAGAGTTGGGCTGTTTTTATCTTCTCCTCACCTTCCTCATCGAGAACCTCGAGCTCCTGCTGCTTCTCCAGTGCTGCCAACAGTGAAGACATGGAGTGAGCACCTTCAGCACACAGCCTACAGCAGACCTGTGTGAACACTTCTTACCCTCCGCCCCAAGAACACAGCACCGCTGACCCCCACCCCACCAGCCACAGACCAGGTCTCCCAGACCCCTCCTGTGTCCTGGACTCTGTCGGGGTGGAGCTGATGGCTGCAGAGGCCTCAGGAACAGAAGGGGCAGGACCACCAAAGGGGGAGGGAGGCTCTGAGGGAGGCTGGAGGAGGTGAGACTGATGGCAGGAGTGAGCAGTTTCTCAATGTACAATGTGGTGGTCACCTGGAAATACAAGGCCGAGCCATAGATGCTGTTGGTGGTCTTGTAGAACGTGGGCCAGATGTCACTTCCAGTCTGCAGACACAAGACAACAGTGACCTATGACCCTGTCATCATCACTGTGCGTTAGGAAGGACAGGCTGACTGACACCTGCATGAACATCTCCAGAACATCCTGAGATCAGACACTCTCTCTCCTGTTTCTTACAGGAGCTCTAACAGCATTTCTGTGGTTCTCCACTGGCTGCTTTCTTCACACAAAGAGAGCTGACCATGCCAGTCTGCTGTGACCCTGACCTCAGGGCCTGAGTAAGTCCATCTGGGTCAGCTCGACTCTTTCTGTCTTTACTGTTTGGAAAATAAAAACAAACTCTGACATGAGAGTGATTGGTTAGGTTTTGATGCAGCTTAAGATATTTCATCTTAAAGCTGGGTCTCTAGCTCTGATGAGCCTACAGCAGAAGTGTCTGTGAGCCGTTAGCTGCTGATGTGCCCTCGTGTTTGCAGCCTGAACACAGACACAGACTCACAGTCCTTCACTAGAGTCAAATACAGAACATTTTAATATCAAATCCAGAACATTTTAATATCACAGGCTCAGGTGTTTCTGTTCTAATGTTTGTGGTAAAGTGTTCCAGGTGAAGCAGCAGAGAGGATAAAGGCTGTTTTTTGTCTGTGGAGCTCTCAGCATCAGTCAGAACATGTTGATGGTGACTGTCAGACTGATTTAACAGAGATGTGACCTACAGACACATTTAATCAACTTTATAATTAAGTAAAAACAGCGCCTGTCCTGTTTCACACTCAGGGTCAGCCCTCTCTATCTGATAAACATGGTGAGTGGAGTGACTGTGAGCAGTGAAAGATCTGAGTGAGGAGTGGAGTCCAGAGGTTTGAGGACTTCTGATATGCAGCAGTCCTGCTGCTGAAGGTGCTGAAGCCACCATGCAGTCTGAGGTTCAGGTCCAGCCCCGAGGCTGCAGACTTCATGAAGAACAGCAGCAGTGTTTACTGTTATGACAGTTTAACCCTCAATTCAATTCAAAAAAGACTCAAACTAATATACGATGAATAAGACACACTTTACCATCTGCAGAAGGTTTCTGATGACTCTGCAGTGGGGGGTGCATAAGAGATGGACAGGAAGAGGAGTAAAGAGCGCTGGGGGACAAGTTTGTGGAGTGGATGGGGAGAAATCAGCTGCTGTTGAATGTGGCCAAAACCAAGGAGATGGTGGTCGACTTCGGGAGGAAAGGGTCAGCTTCACCACCGCTGCGTGTCCTAGGTGAGGAGGTGGCTGTGGTGGAGGAGTACAGGTACCTCTGCGTCAACACTGACAGCAGGCTGAACTGAAGACCAACACTGAGGCTGTGTACAAAAAGGGAATGAGCAGACTCTATTTTCTGAGAAAGCTGAGGTCCTTCAATGTGTGCAGCAGGACGTTAGAGATTTTCTATCAGTCTGTTGTGGCCTGTACTTCGCAGTGGTCTGCTGGGGGAGCAGCATCAGTGCCAGGGACGTGAACAGGCTGGACAAACTTATCAGGAAAGCCGGCTCTGTGATTGGTTGCCAGCTTGACCCGTTCCTGGTGGTGGCAGAGAGGACACTGGACAAACTGTTAACCATCAGGGATAATCCAGACCACCCTCTGCACCAACTGCTGGAGAGACAGCGGAGCACCTTCTCCAACAGACTGGTGCAGCTCCGCTGTCTGAGGACAGTGTGACGGCCTCTTCAATGAGCTGGGCATAACAACAGGTACAGGAGGTCCTTCCTCCCCAGAGCCATAAGCCTGTACAACAGCTCAAGGCTGTCAAGCAGCTTTTTACCCTGACAGTTCAATAATGACGGGAAAAGCTGCACTTTCATCCCTGCAACTTACTCTGCCCTGTTTGTACCAAGTGTTAATCAGTAAATCAATAGTGGACACTTATTGCCTTATTTTCCTTTATTGTGTTTAACATATATTGTATATTATATTTTGTTAAGATCCTTAGTCTCATTTTAGTGTACATGTTATTACTTCCTCTGAAACCAACTGCTGTAATAACACAATTTCTCAGCTTGGGATCAATAAAGTACATCTTTCTATCTATATCTATTTATGGGGAAACCTTTTAGATCATTAGATTTTGAAAATAAACATGTACATTCCCCCTAATTTCTAAGGTTGCAATGATTTGTAATAAAAGTGAAAAACAAGCTCATGGATGGCAAATGCTAGACTGTGATGATGACGGATGATGCTGTTCTCTTCTTTGGCTGAAGTGTTTATTGATTAAGCGATAAAGTGACATTTTGGGTTTTTAAAGATGTTCTGATCAGGGCTCCATTTTGACTGCACTTATGAGTGTACACACACACACACACACACACACACACACACACCCCCCCACACACACCTCTCGGTGAGATCTTGTTTTTGGTGTTTGTGTATCTTGCGAGCTGTGAAATCTTGCATCCATCAAATGCAAAGAAAAGGGTTAGGGTTAACCAGAGGAGTCTGTTCAGCCCCAGACTGCTCCTTCACAAGTTCAGGACCAACAGAGAAACTCTGTTGTCCCTCAGACCATCAGTCTGTACACCTCCTCACTGGGAGGAGGAGGAGTAACAGGAAGACAGAGCACGGGAAGGAGCAGTAGCCACATCTTTATTTTTTATTTTTATTTTGTTTATATCTATCCTTTTCATATATCTTTTTTATCTACTTTTCAAAAGGCGACTGGAAACCTAATTTCCTGAGGGAGTTTCCCAAAGGGATTAATAAAGTTCTATCTAAATGAAACGAGAAGATAAACTGACATCAGAAGTCGTTCACTGAAGACTTGGCCTCCCAGGCAGCACAGGGGTGTGCACTTCCCATCATGCACACATCAGACTTTAAAGACACGTTCACTGTCTGATCCTGCAGCACAGCCTCTCTATGGTCTGTGAGGAGGTGAGGGGGAAATTAAAGACCAGTGAGATCCAGTTAATCTCCCACAACCAATGATAAAACTTAGTCTACAAATACAAACTAAATAGACAATAGATCAGCAAATGAAGGACAGTGGATCAGGACTGGTCTTCAGATGCACATCAGAAAGTGTGGAAAAATGGTTATTGCAATATTGATAACAAGGTTTAACAGTCACAAGAGTCAGAGCACCAACAGTGGAGAAAGCCTGCAGGAGAATAATTCAAGAGCAAACTTTTCCTGGAAGGTGTTTTTGGGTTTCTGCTTCACAAATATCTTCGGGCCCAAAGGTCAAAAAAGTCATGTTTATTCCATTTTCTTTATTTCAAATGTAAACACATTTTCTGGAAGAGCAGATGTTTGCATTACAGTACATGGACAGCAGAATGAAATGAAATCTCATTATTTAAGCAAAATGTCTTACATAATCTCATACCCTTCGTCTTTCTTCCCTGGTGGCTTTCATGCAACTCCTGTGTACATGTCTGCAGCTGCACCAATTATTAAGATCAAACTGTAAACAGCATCATGGCCTGTAATTAAACATAATGATACACGGCCTGATACTTCGCCCTTTAGCTGAACTGTGGCTGGTTAAAGGGCTTTCCCTCTTCACCCTCATTCACTTTGGGTAAAGGTGTGTTGATAGAAGATATTGGCATTTGCCTGGTAATCCATGGCTATACTGGAACCAATATTCTTGGCTCCTAGACTTGCACCACCAAGTGCTGAGGACTGCTGCAGGGTCAGCAGACTGTACTTCTGAAAACGGCCCTGAAATTTATCAGAGGCAGCCACTTCATCCAGGACCTCAGTGAAACCTGATCAGACACAAACAGACAAACTCTGATGGATTTACTCCCTGAAGTGTCCAGCTGATTTGAAAATGGTGTGAGAGACACTGACCTGGCTTCAGAAGCTCCCAGCTCCCCCAAACAGAGCCCACGCACAGGATGGGGAGGCCCGTGGTGCTGCTTAGAAGAGGCTGTAGGAGGGGATGGAGAGGAATGACTAGAAATAGATGTAGGAGATGTTTACAATAAATAAATCACAGCACAATGGCCCTCATTCATCAGGCCAGGGTAAGACGAGGTCCACGTGCAGATGGGCCTCTGTGACTCTGAACATGGGCCCTCAGATCCCTCACCAGGTCTCAAACTCTGTACTCAAGTCCTCAGTCCGCCTGGACTTTCAGCAGAGAGAGTCAAACCAAAGTGTCTGTTCAGACAGACAGCTTCACGACATTATCGTCAAATAGAAAAAATGAATTTCACATTTCTTCTCCTCCACCAGTCTCAGTGTGAGTTTCCAGGCGGTCTCTTTCCCACATTTAATGAACATGTCATATTTGTACTCTTGATCTGTTTATGTGGGAAACAGGCTGGTTTTATTCATTATTAAGGCTTCCATGTTAGCTCTGTGTGCTGCATATTTTCACAGATTTAAGGAGAAAATAAAAAACAGTGTTTATTTAACGGAAGACTTTGAGAGAAAACCACATTTTAAGAGGTTCATACAGTCTTTATTAAGAAGTCCTCTCAATAATATAGTACTGCTTATGGTTTGTTTAGGAAACATTATGTGACTACTGTTTTCTTAACACGTTTGTTTTTGAAGAAAAGCTTTCAAAAGTACCTCCATGCTGTGAGGAGATGTGGAAGAGCAGGAGAAGCACTGACTTTAGCCATGAGCGGCTCTGTAGTCGCTGTGGCACTCCTCAAATGTTAATCCTCTCCACACCGCTGTGTTCAGGGCCCACTGTGTTCAGGGCCCACTGTGTTCAGGACCCACTGTGTTCAGGACCCACTGTGTTCAGGGCCCACTGTGTTCAGGGCCCAGGTATCCACACCGCTGTGTTCAGGGCCCACTGTGTTCAGGGCCCACTGTGTTCAGGACCCACTGTGTTCAGGACCCACTGTGTTCAGAGCCCACTGTGTTCAGGACCCACTGTGTTCAGGGCCCACTGTGTTCAGGGCCCACTGTGTTCAGGACCCACTGTGTTCAGGACCCACTGTGTTCAGAGCCCACTGTGTTCAGGTCCCAGGTATCCACACGGCTGTGTTCAGGACCCACTGTGTTCAGGACCCACTGTGTTCAGGACCCACTGTGTTCAGAGCCCACTGTGTTCAGGTCCCAGGTATCCACACCGCTGTGTTCAGGACCCACTGTGTTCAGGACCCACTGTGTTCAGGGCCCACTGTGTTCAGGACCCAGGTATCCACACCGCTGTGTTCAGGACCCACTGTGTTCAGGACCAACGTCTCCACACCGCTATGTTCAGGGCCCACTGTGTTCAGGACCCACTGTGTTCAGGACCCACGTCTCCACACCGCTATGTTCAGGGCCCACTGTGTTCAGGACCCACTGTGTTCAGGACCCACTGTGTTCAGGACCTATGTCTCCACACCGCTGTGTTCGGGGCTCACTGTGCTCAGGACCCACGTCTCCACACCGCTGTGTTCAGGGCCCACTGTGTTCAGGACCCACTGTGTTCAGGGCCCACTGTGTTCAGGACCCACTGTGTTCAGGACCTATGTCTCCCCACCGCTGTGTTCGGGGCTCACTTCTATGTGCACCATCCACACTGCTCTGTTTCTGTCAAATATATATTTCTTTCATCTAGACGTCTGTCTTGCTTTATGTCTAAAGTTCAAACTTTATTAACCACTCAAAGTGTCCTGGCCAAGGCAAGACATTTAAATGAAAACTCAAATCAGTCACCCGGCTTACAGAAAACTCTACATCAACATTCCCAAACAGATATTACAACATGTTTTTTCTGAGCAGAAGGTCTGACTTTCTTGTGTTTCTCTCCAAACTGAAACTGGTTTCCACAGTCTCTGTGCTGCTTTAATCCTTCTGCTGATGCTGCCATAAAACCAAAGTATTATTTCCCCTCCTGTGTCACTGTCAGTCTCCAACTGAGAGGGATCCTCCTTTTTATAATATCTCCCCTGAGGGTGTGGCCAGCAAACCCATCAATGTATCATCTATCACGAGGTGATTAAATCCTTTTGTGGACGCCACAGTTATTGACCCCTGTTGTCCATACACTTGGTCAGATACACTGAATGAATCATATTGATATAGGGGTGTCAGTCTGAGTGTCTGATGTGACTTACCTCCTGTGCTTCAGGCAGCACTGCCTCCACATGTTTTGCCAGGACTCTACCGGCTCGTGCAAACACATACTGACAGAGAGCATCTCCTGCTGCTGCACCTTAAACACAACACATACACTTTTTAGGCCTTCAATAAGTTCACCTACTGAACAGAAAGAGAAAATGACCTACCTTCTGCCAGTATCCTACAGAACCCAGCAAAGTGAGACTTCTGGAAGTTTGTGTATAAGTGTGGCAGCATGCCCATGAGGCCAGACACCTGAGACAAAATCCACATCATTTTATATCTTTATTTTTAACAAACACATGCCTGTACAATATACTGTACAACATTCATCAGCCCTTTGACTTTCTTGGCATTGGTATGGCTGCTGCTGCCCTCTGACCTGGAAGTATTCCTCCATGGCTTTTCTGATGTATGTCACATCGTGAGGAGGAGACACCAAGTTGTCTTTGGCATCAAACACCATCTTTATCCCAGAATGAGCAATCCAAAATGCTGAGAGACAGGAAGTTATCTTTAGAGGTTGATCAAGTCATAACAGTGAAAGAAATGAATACTGTCAGCATGTTGAGCTGGTTACCTGATCCCTCATCCCCCATCATATGACCCCAGCCTCCACATCCAACCTGAGAGCCATCAGGGTTCACCAACTTGCAGTTAGAGCCAGTTCCTGAAATCAGCACTACACCCCCTATGACAAAAGTGACAGTGTGAACTATCTATTATAAATTATTTATATATACGGTCATATTTATAAGATAACAAGGCACAATCCACAACATGAGTCAGATGTTTGTGTTCAGTCCCGAGTTAATTCTTCTAAGTTTGTAATTATTTGGCTTATCTTGTGCTCTATACGTAGGTTATATACTTTGAAAGTGGGACATTTGGTCACTTCCAGTTGGGCCAGGTGTGTCAGCAGGCTGACTGCCTGTAGTTAAGAAGCAGAAGTCTGTGTGTGAAGCTCAGAGCACGTGCGCAAAAGCACGTGCCCGACAGTCTTTTCCCTCCATATATAGTGAATGCAACTGCACTACGGGCTGCATTTACAGACCTGCACTTCTTTCTTCTTAAATCCCTTTAAGACCATAAATATGAGCCCCAAGCAGAACGTTCAAAAGTCTTTCATATTCTTCATAAAGCCTGAAAATAAATGAGGTATGGATATTAAACAGAGACTGTGCTTTTGAGGACAAACTGTGTGGTCCACAGTCACACCATGTGTTCTGTAAAAGCTGTTTGTCAGTCATGTCTATGCTAGGACTTTTATATATTCATTAGCTTTTTTTACTTTAACATCTATCTGTCTGTCTGTCTGCCTATCTATCCATCTGTCTGTCTGTCTGTCTGTCTGTCAGAGGCAGATATTGTTTGATTAAATGACCGTTGCAGAGATACAGAGGAGGATGGTGAGGGTTTAGTTAAGAAAAGAAGATGAATGAGTGTGAAGTAGAAGAAGAGAAAAGCTCCAGACTTCATGATTGACTGTGGAATAACAGCATCAAGGGGGAAACGTTTCATTCTGTTAATTTGGGCTGCTGCATTATCTGTGGTATATGCATAATTTACTCCAATAAATGATTAAGAAGTACATTGATTACTGATCGTTAATCCACTGAGACCAAGTTGCCTAAATAAACAGAGTCAAACCCTAAAAGACACCTGAGGTATTTAATTTCTCTGTCAGTTTGAATGTAAATCATCAATATTTCTTATTAAATCATCACTCAGTGGAATCAAAATGATCAACATCCTTCTCTGTCATGTGCAGACATCCTATGACGATGAATGAAAGGATGAAACAGCTCTCTGACAAACTGGCCTGGTGGAGATTTGGGGTTACCAAATTCATTTCTATATTTAATACTTACAAGTAGTTGTTGCAATAAGTATACCCACAATTTAACCTGTGATTTATAAATGACTAAATTACTAATAAGTGACTGTATATTTGTATTTGGGGTCAAAGTTGAAATAACACTGAACTGGACAGGAGTCTTTGCTTCATCCACACATTCAATAACAGGTAAAAGAATAGAATAATGGATTTCACATCAGAGATAAATGAGCATTATTACTGTGGTTTCAACAAATCTCCTTAGTTTTTTGTTATGTTTGTTTTTTCAGTCCACTTCGTGTGATACTAGCATATGTTCGAAATAAAGCATTCATTCATTCATTCAAACATAGCTGATCACATGAACAGATGCAATGTTATATTGTCTCTTTACAGGTAAAGAGACTTAAACTGCTCTTTCGGTTTAATTAAGAATCAGACAGGCTGTCGTATTTTCTTCAAAGTCAGCAGCCTGCTCACTCCTTTAAAATCCAATCATCAAATCAGAAATGAGTATTCTTAAATGCAGGACAACTGTCATGTGTTTGTTATGAGACTGCCCTCTGTTTACTTTTCACGATTAGGAGGGCACTGAAACAAATCACATCATTATCATACATTATTTTATATTATTATATCATGTATTATCATACAACCACACCTCGGGGCTCAGTGTCGGCCCTTGGCCCGGTATGAGACTTCATATTTGTAATTTCAGCAGCATTGCTGAGTATCTTTCTGTCAGTATACAGATGATGCATAAACTGTCTGTGGGGAAAACAATTGGAAACATCATATAAAAATAATCTTTGCATGAATGAAATGATTGAAAATGTGTAAACACGTGACTGAATATGAAAAGTGACAGGTGTCTCCTGCATGCTGTCTTCAGCTCAGTCCAGAGCTTTATCTGTAATTATGATCATCATTATTATAATTATGATGCAGGAGGTGAGAGGAGAGCAGTACCACGATTGCTGGCTGTGGCCATGGCCCCGATGGCGTCTGTGGTGATGAAGTAGTGCTGGCTGAGGCTGGGGTACAGCTCCTTCATGTGAGCGATCAGTATATCGATGGCGTCCTTCTGCTCCCCTCCACTCAGAGACATCCCCTGCACACACTCACAGATCATTAGCTTTGTGTTCATCAATCTTCTCTATCTGTTATTAATGAGTTCTTATTTGACTGACCAGTGAGCACAGTGGAGTGTTTGGATCCAGCCCTGCCGCCACCTTGGCTCTCTGGACCATGTCATTGATGGTGGCAATAGATTTGTCCACCCCCACCAACTGTAGAAAAACATACAGAAGCTCCTCACTGAAACAGTCAAGTTCATCTCTGCTTATTAATAACAAACTTATCTGAACTAAAGAGGGCCTTGTTGTCCAAAACTTCTCCAACGTTCAGGCTGCGTGGTGAATAAAAGGCTCTCCTATAATCCTGAGAGCTAACAACGGAAAACCCCACATAATGCATGCAGAGCAGAATAAGGACGATACCCTTTAATCATCAAAATTCAAAAGAGAGCTCTCAGATTTTATAACCATTTAAAAGACAGTGACCCTGACACGCTCCATTACAAAGCCCTGACCTCCAGAGAGTCTTCAGAGAGCTGCCCCCCCAGAAACCTGTTTCTGGGACTGTACTCCCAGGCACAGCACTCAGACAGAAACCCTATCAGATTAAATGAAATTATTAAACAACAACAACAAAACTATTTAAGACATTGGACAGAATCAACCAAAAAACAAAGCAAGTTAGAGTGTTATCTGGATCTAAACAGAGATTACACAGTGGCAGAATATCTGAGCACGGGGACTGATCCAAAGCTGAGGAAATCTTTGACCAGGTACAGACTCAGTGATCACGACCTCGCCATTGAGAGGGGGCGCCACCGACAGACCTGGCTCACCAAAGAGGACAGAGTCTGCACCCACTGCACCCAGCATGAGGTGGAGACAGAGCTCCACTTTTTAACTACCTGTCCTCTGTATCAGGACATCAGAGACACTTTCTACCCTCTGATCACAAACACAGATTTTAACTTACTGACCAACAAACACAAACTGGTGTACCTGCTGGGTGAGGTACAACACTGTGCAAACACTGCAGCACGATATGTGAGATGCTGTGACCGGAGGAGAGCGTCCAACAGCTCCAAACCCCCGTGAACCATCGATTACACCTGTTTATAACTGTACATAGACAGACTACAGAGCTGTATGTCTGTTTTCTACGAATCATTAGTTTTTGGGTTTTTTTTTCCTTCTTTAATTTATATTTCTGTGAGTATTCTGTATTAATCTAAAAAAAACTATATGAAATCATTATTATTATTATCAATATTCATGTATTCTCTTTCTTCTTATATATATATTTTCTTAAAAAAAAGCTCTGTTAGTTAATCATTTAATCTGTAGTTTTGTCTAATTGTTTGTAATTCTATGTTTTATGACGACTTAAGCTTTAGCAAAGTCAACATGTGTTTTCCATGCTAATAAAGCTTGAATTGAATTGAATAAAGTAGCACTCAGGAAACTACTTCATCATCACAGAGTCTGATGAAGACCAAACTAACATTATCTGACATACTGATGAAGACCAAACTTACACAGTCCAACAGTCTGATGAAGACCAAACTTACACAGTCACACAGTCTGATGAAGACCAAACTAACATTATCTGACATACTGATGAAGACCAAACTTACACAGTCCAACAGTCTGATGAAGACCAAACTTACACAGTCACACAGTCTGATGAAGACCAAACTAACATTATCTGACATACTGATGAAGACCAAACTTACACAGTCCAACAGTCTGATGAAGACCAAACTTACACGGTCACACAGTCTGATGAAGACCAAACTTACATTATCTGACATACTGATGAAGACCAAACTTACACAGTCCAACAGTCTGATGAAGACCAAACTTACATTATCTGACATACTGATGAAGACCAAACTTACACAGTCCAACAGTCTGATGAAGACCAAACTTACACAGTCACACAGTCTGATGAAGACCAAACTTACATTATCTGACATACTGATGAAGACCAAACTTACACAGTCCAACAGTCTGATGAAGACCAAACTTACATTATCTGACATACTGATGAAGACCAAACTTACACAGTCCAACAGTTTGATGAAGACCAAACTTACACAGTCACACAGTCTGATGAAGACCAAACTATCACAGTCCAACAGACTGATGAAGACCAAACCATCATAGTCACACAGTCTGATGAAGACCAAACTTATACAGTCCAACAGTCTGATGAAGACCAAACTATCACAGTCACACAGTCTGATGAAGACCAAACTAACACAGTCCAACAGTCTGATGAAGACCAAACTATCACAGTCCAACAGTCTGATGAAGACCAAATTATCACAGTCACACAGTCTGATGAAGACCAAACTATCACAGTCCAACAGTCTGATGAAGACCAAATTATCACAGTCACACAGTCTGATGAAGACCAAACGATCACAGTCCAACAGTCTGATGAAGACCAAACTTACACAGTCCAACAGTCTGATGAAGACCAAACTATCACAGTCCAACAGTCTGATGAAGACCAAACTGACACAGTCACACAGTCTGATGAAGACCAAACTATCACAGTCCAACAGTCTGATGAAGACCAAACTATCACAGTCCAACAGTCTGATGAAGACCAAACTAACACAGTCCAACAGTCTGATGAAGACCAAACTAACACAGTCCAACAGTCTATTGAAGACCAAACTATCACAGTCACACAGTCTGATGAAGACCAAACTAACACAGTCACACAGTCTGATGAAGACCAAACTAACACAGTCCAACAGTCTGATGAAGACCAAACTTACACAGTCACACAGTCTGATGACGACCAAATTATCACAGTCACACAGTCTGATGAAGACCAAATTATCACAGTCACACAGTCTGATGAAGACCAAACTATCACAGTCACACAGTCTGATGAAGACCAAACTAACACAGTCACACAGACTGATGAAGACCAAACTTACACAGTCCAACAGTCTGATGAAGACCAAACTTACACAGTCCAACAGTCTGATGAAGACCAAACTATCACAGTCCAACAGTCTGATGAAGACCAAGTTTTCACAGTCCAACAGTCTGATGAAGACCAAACTAACACAGTCCAACAGTATGATGAAGACCAAACTAACACAGTCACACAGTCTGATGAAGACCAAACTAACACAGTCCAACAGTCTGATGAAGACCAAACTATCACAGTCACACAGTCTGATGAAGACCAAACTTACACAGTCACACAGTCTGATGAAGACCAAACTAACACAGTCACACAGTCTGATGAAGACCAAATTATCACAGTCACACAGGCTGATGAAGACCAAACTAACACAGTCCAACAGTCTGATGAAGACCAAATTATCACAGTCACACAGTCTGATGAAGACCAAACTTACACAGTCCAACAGTCTGATGAAGACCAAACTATCACAGTTCAACAGTCTGATGAAGACCAAACTAACACAGTCACACAGTCTGATGAAGACCAACCCAACACAGTCCAACAGTCTGACAAAGACCAAACTACCACAGTCACACAGTCTGATGAAGACCAAACTAACACAGTCACACAGTCTGATGAAGACCAGACTAACACAGTCCAACAGTCTGATGAAGACCAAACTAACACAGTCCAACAGTCTGATGAAGACCAAATTATCACAGTCACACAGTCTGATGAAGACCAAACTAACACAGTCACACAGTCTGATGAAGACCAAACTAACACAGTCCAACGGTCTGACAAAGACCAAACTACCACAGTCACACAGTCTGATGAAGACCAAACTAACACAGTCCAACGGTCTGACAAAGACCAAACTAACACAGTCACACAGTCTGATGAAGACCAAACTAACACAGTCCAACAGTCTGATGAAGACCAAACTAACACAGTCACACAGTCTGATGAAGACCAGACTAACACAGTCCAACAGTCTGATGAAGACCAACCCAACACAGTCCAACAGTCTGACAAAGACCAAACTAACACAGTCACACAGTCTGATGAAGACCAAACTATCACAGTCACACAGTCTGATGAAGACCAGACTAACACGGTCCAACAGTCTGATGAAGACCAAACTAACACAGTCCAACAGTCTGATGAAGACCAAACTACCACAGTCACACAGTCTGATGAAGACCAAACTAACACAGTCCAACAGTCTGATGAAGACCAAACTAACACAGTCCAACAGTCTGATGAAGACCAAACTAACACAGTCACACAGTCTGATGAAGACCAAACTAACACAGTCCAACAGTCTGATGAAGACCAAACTAACACAGTCCAACAGTCTGATGAAGACCAAATTATCACAGTCACACAGGCTGATGAAGACCAAACTATCACAGTCACACAGTCTGATGAAGACCAAACTAACACAGTCACACAGTCTGATGAAGACCAAACTTACACAGTCACACAGTCTGATGAAGACCAAATTAACACAGTCCAACAGTCTGATGAAGACCAAACTAACACAGTCCAACAGTCTGATGAAGACCAAACTATCACAGTCACACAGGCTGATGAAGACCAAACTAACACAGTCCAACAGTCTGATGAAGACCAAACTTACACAGTCACACAGTCTGATGAAGACCAAATTAACACAGTCCAACAGTCTGATGAAGACCAAACTAACACAGTCCAACAGTCTGATGAAGACCAAACCACCATAGTCACACAGTCTGATGAAGTTGATTCCTGACCTGCTCTTTTGATTATTTCAATACCATTAATTTGATAAAGAATTTTTTAAAATGTGAGTGTAATGTTATAATAATTCATTCATTCAATATACATTTTAAATTGCACACAGTGAAGCTAAGAAGCAACTGGTGAATTCTGAATTGAATTAGGTAAACATAAAGATATGTTCATTTTGTCCTTTTTCAGAGAAACAAGCACCAGCTTCACTGGTTGGTCTGTTTAATCAGTGGGTCCTTTTCCTTGTTTTATCTGAGGGTCCTTGTTTTATCAGTGGGTCCTGTTCCATGTTTTATCTGTGGGTCCTTGTTTTATCAGTGGGTCCTTTTCCTTGTTTTATCTGTGGGTCCTTGTTTTATCTGTGGGTCCTTTTCCTTGTTTTATCTGAGGGTCCTTGTTTTATCAGTGGGTCCTTTTCCTTGTTTTATCTGTGGGTCCTTGTTTTATCTGTGGGTCCTTTTCCTTGTTTTATCTGTGGGTCCTTGTTTTATCTGTGGGTCCTTTTCCTTGTTTTATCTGAGGGTCCTTGTTTTATCAGTGGGTCCTGTTCCATGTTTTATCTGTGGGTCCTTGTTTTATCAGTGGGTCCTTTTCCTTGTTTTATCTGTGGGTCCTTGTTTTATCAGTGGGTCCTTTTCCTTGTTTTATCTGTGGGTCCTTGTTTTATCTGTGGGTCCTTTTCCTTGTTTTATCTGTGGGTCCTTGTTTTATCTGAGGGTCCTTTTCCTTGTTTTATCTGAGGGTCCTTGTTTTATCTGTGGGTCCTTTTCCTTGTTTTATCTGTGGGTCCTTTTCCATGTTTTATCTGTGGGTCCTTGTTTTATCTGAGGGTCCTTGTTTTATCAGTGGGTCCTTTTCCATGTTTTATCAGTGGGTCCTTTTCCTTGTTTTATCTGTGGGTCCTTTTCCATGTTTTATCTGTGGGTCCTTTTCCTTGTTTTATCTGTGGGTCCTTGTTTTATCTGTGTGTCCTTTTCCTTGTTTTATCTGTGTGTCCTTTTCCTTGTTTTATCTGAGGGTCCTTTTCCTTGTTTTATCTGAGGGTCCTTGTTTTATCAGTGGGTCCTTTTCCTTGTTTTATCTGTGGGTCCTTTTCCATGTTTTATCTGTGGGTCCTTTTCCTTGTTTTATCTGTGGGTCCTTTTCCATGTTTTATCTGTGGGTCCTTTTCCTTGTTTTATCTGTGGGTCCTTTTCCTTGTTTTATCTGAGGGTCCTTGTTTTATCAGTGGGTCCTTTTCCTTGTTTTATCTGTGGGTCCTTTTCCTTGTTTTATCTGAGGGTCCTTGTTTTATCAGTGGGTCCTTTTCCTTGTTTTATCTGTGGGTCCTTTTCCATGTTTTATCTGTGGGTCCTTTTCCTTGTTTTATCTGTGGGTCCTTTTCCATGTTTTATCTGTGGGTCCTTTTCCTTGTTTTACTTGTGGGTCCTTGTTTTATCAGTGGGTCCTTTTCCTTGTTTTATCTGTGGGTCCGTTTTTTCTTTGCATGCATTTAGAAATCCTCTGTAGCAGTGGTTCTCTGAGTGGGGGTCAAACACCAAGAGTGGAGGGTGCTTTCCAAAAAAGGAAATATGTACATGAGTTTAGATCATTCGTATTTTTTATTTTATTTTTTTATTTATTTTTCATTTTTAAATACATAAGGTACAAATAGAACTTTGTTAAGTGACATAGTTATATGGCATAGAAAGAGAATAATAACACCAAATTACCAGTAAATGAGCAAATAAACACACAGCAAAAAGAAAAAATACTTTTAAATACATAAATAAATAAATATTTATATATACACACATACACACATACACATCTGTGTACGTATACATATACATACAAACACAGATTCTTATTCATATATACATAATGAAAATAACAATCAGTAAAAATAATAGAGTGGCAAAAAATAAAAATAAAGGAAATTAGCTACAGCTGCACATCGCATAAGTAAACTCACAGATCGATCTTATTTAAAAAACCAACACATGAATTGATTTTGACTGGGGCACTGATAGCCTCGTGGGTTATGTCTGTGTGTGGACACTCTTGCCTCAGTTTGGTTGGCTGGGGTTTGATTCCCCCTGTGGACTATTTCTGTCCCGTCTTGCTCCACTTGACAAGTCTATCAACTAACCCCCCCCAAAAACAACAACAACAACAACAACAACAACAACAACAACAACAACAAATCAATCAAAGTAAAAATCTATTTGATGGACTGTAAGACCATGATCATGATGTGAGAGTCATTCAACATAAAAAGCTCCTCAAGCGTCACAGAGACAATTCAACAAAAACAAACACCAAGAATGAAAAAATGAGCAGGAGTCAAAGATTATCCTGAAATGATTCAGCGTTTTAAGATCAGAATCCTGTTCCTCTACTGACAGTAAAGGTGAGGTCCTCTGTTGTGTTACACTTCATTCATATGTGAAAATGACTTCAGGTCAGCAGCGAGTGAGGAGGGGAGCTGCATTCTGCACGGGGCCACCAGTTTCCCAACACTGATTCAGTTTGAGTTCATTGGTATGGATAAAACTGATCTGGAGGTTTGAGAGAGCTCTGCAGAGACTTAGTGAGCCGGTTACTTCCATCTGAAGCCATGAAAAGAAACACCTGCACCAGGACTCACTTCACACAGAGGAGTCCAGACTGCGACTGTGCAAAGTCACATTTACAGACGACCTTGAGCTGTGGACGACCTTGATGCTCATGTCTGCAGATCGAAGTTCTTTTCGTGACCTTTGATGGTGCAGAGCAGCACAATGGATCACCTCCACACAGACCTATACACATATCTGATATATACAGTTATGTTCATAATAATAGCAGTGTGTTTAAAAAGGTGAGTAAACCTAATAATTCTTCAAATAAATTTTATTTTAATGCACACAAATGCATTGGGGACACTGCACATTCTATTTCAAAGCAAGAAAACTGGAAAAAGTAATTGAATTTGATAATATTTTACAGAAAGTCAAGAAATATAATGTTCAAAAAAATAGCAGTGTTGACATCTTTTTTTACAAACTCAAAAATGTAGTGTATAAACTAAGAATTGCTTGATGATTCAACTCTCCTGAGAATCATAAACTAATATTTAGTCGCATAACCACGGTTTCTGATAACTGCTTCACATCTGTGGTGCATGGAGCCTACCAACTTCTGGCACCGGTCAACAGGTATTGAAGCCCAGGACAATTGTACTACGTCCACAATTGCTCTGCATTTCTTGGTTTTGCCTCATGAACAGCATTTTTTATGTCAGCCCACAAGTTTTCTATGGGATTAAGGTCCGGGGATTGTGCTGGCCACTTCATTACTTGAATTTTGTTTGTCAAGAACCATGATTTTGCTCGCTTGCTGGTGTGTTTGGGGTCATTGTCTTGTTGAGAGACCCATTTCAAGAGCATTTCCTCTTCAGCATACGGCAACTTGACTTCTTCCAGTATTCTGATGTACTCAAACTGATCCATGATCCCTGGTATGCCATAAATAGGACCAAAACCATAGAAGGAGAAACATCTCCATATCATGATGCTTGCACCACCATGCTTCACTGTCTTCACTGTGTACTGTGGCTTGAATTCAGTGTTTTCAGGTCGTCTGACAAACTGTCTGTGGCCCTTAGACCCAAAAAGAACAATCTTACTCTCATCAGTCCACAAATATTGTGCCATTTTTTTTAGGCCAGTCAATGTGTTCTTTGGAAGATTGTAACCGCTTCAGTACGTCTTTTTTTTAACAATGGGACTTTGCGGGGGCTTCTTGTTGGTAGCTTGGCTTCACATAGACGTGGTCTGATTGTTACAGTACTCACAGGCAACCTTAGATCTTCTCTGATCCTCCTGGAGCAGATCACTGGCTGAGCCTTTGCCATTTTGGTTATTCTCCGATCCATTCGAATAGTCGTTTTACTTTGTCTTCCTCGCCTTTCTGGTTTTGGCTGCCACTTTAAAGCATTTGATATCATTTTAGCTGAACAGCCTATCATTTTCTGAACTTCTTTATAGGTTTTCCCCTCTTTTATTAACTTCTTAATCAAAGAACGCTCTTCTTCTGAAAAATGTCTTGAACGACCCATTTTACTCTGTTTTTCAAGGACAAATGCACAGCCAGCATATGCAGCGTCGGTTGTCTTGATCCTTAAGTAAGGGCCACCTGTTTAACACCTATTTTTTCACACAATCAATTACCTCACTAATTGAACTCAGCACTGCTATTTTTTTGAACACACCCCTTTCAGTTAATGATTCAGTTTCACAGAATCAGCAGCATGCACGTCATGCCTGTTGGGTCTGTTGGTTTTCTATACCTTTACTAAACCTTCTAGAAACTTACTTGCAGTGTAGAAGTTGAAATTCTAACAAAAACAGGGATTTATCTTGCTAGTGATGTGGGACTGCTTTTATTTTGAACACAACTGTACATATATACATGGGACACATACTCAGATGGGACAGGTATTGGTTTGTAAATACTTTGTATTTACAAAGCTCTGTCAGGACATCTCCCGTTACATCTCACCTCTCTATTGAATGTGTCCACTAACCATTATTATACTCACTCAAATGACTGGATAACGCTTGAAGTTCCAAGAGTAAAAACTAAAATTGGAGAAACATCTTTCAGCTACTGCGCAGCTCACAGCTGGAATACTGTACAGCAAACACTAAAACTAAGCTCAGTTATTAACATAAGGAAGTTTCAAAACTTGTTAAAGATCCACTGTGTTCATGTCTGTAACTGTTTTTAAACTGTGCTCTACCTATTCTAAAGTATCTATTTGCACTTTCATTCTTTTCCTTCTCTCTCCTGGCTTATTTATTATCTTGCATTTTATCTTTTACTGTACTCTGGACGTCACTGTATATGAGAGCATGCTCCCAATGTCATCTTGAGATGAAATAAAGGTTGAATCTGCTCCTATTGTGTCCACGTTATTCAAATCAAAGGAGACCTTCCAGGAGTGTCTGATCATTCATTTCTCCCAGGGTGTTCTTTCCCTGTCCACCCTGAACTTCCCTGAACTCCTCATTCTGCTCACCCAGTGGTTCGTGGACGGCCCCTCGGTCTCGGCGAGGATCTTCCCATCTGCTCCCACCAGCACGGCTTTGGAGTGGGTCCCTCCACTAGAAAAAAGAGAAGAGAGTTCAGCTGAAAAGATGCAGTTATTCCTGATAGTTACAGTACAGGTCAGTTTTCTTATCCAAAAAAGACAGTGAACTTTTTCAGAGCCCACGCTGAGAAACCAGACCATAACAATCAACCTGAGGAATGTAGAGCTTTTACTGTATTTTATCACACAGTGTGAAATTCTTACATCAGATGAACTGAAATAACTTTTCCTCTATATCAGGGGTATTCAATTAAAAGTCCCTGAGGTCCAGTTATTAAAGTTTCCTCCAATAAAAGGTCTGAACCAAAGTCCAGTTTGTGTCTTAAAGCCTTCCCCTATGTCCACATTTTCATGGTTCCAACATCATTTACTGTCAATTTTCAATGCAGGATATGTCTTATTGAGTGAACAGCTAGCTCTTTACCATAAATACAAGCAGTCCCAGGCAAATCAATTTTAGGCTTTTATTTCAGATTAAAGAAAACAAAAACATAATAATAAAATTTTACATAAGTGCAAACAGAGCTGAATAACCCTTTTCTTTTTAAATTATAGAGGTCCCAGGCTGAAGAATAGAAAGCCTACACTTCAAATAAAAAGTCAACATCTTCAGAAAACAGTAAGTAAAAGGGGGCTCTTAGAAAAACACAAGTGCTCATCACACTTAGAGCTGCACTGAGTAACGGTGAAGGGAAAATGTGTCTTTGTCTGGGATCAAAGATACAGAATAGCAGGGGGGACAAGGGGTGGATCAGTAGTTTAGGCTTGGTGCGGCTGGTGGGGTCCGGCCCTTTATGGCAGAGACTCTGTGCTGGGGAGCCCATCTCTATCAAGTGGGATGGTGTCGGTGGCTCTCGGGTGCGGCTGGGCTCCGGTGTTTGCAGGTGGGGGCCTGGGGCGGCTCCTGGGGGCCGGGTGCGCCCTGCTGGGTTTCATGTCTCTTGGTGGCCTGTGGTGCTGGATCTGTTGGTCTGTCGCTCGCTGGGGACCTTGGCGTGGGTTGTTGCTTTGTGCGGGTGGTCCGGATGGTCCGGGGGCCTCCTTGGTCCTTCGGGCATCGGTTTCCAGCGCTTCTCTTGGCCCTGGCTCCTCTGGGGGGAGGGGCGTAAGCTTGATCTCACCACCGCATGCCCACATCCCACCCAACCCGACCTTGCTGCAGCTGGGACCCGGACCAACATATGATCAGCCGCAGGCCTCCTTTCCCTGGGGGGGGGGGCTTGGTCCTGGGGGATGATTTGGCTCCCGGAGGGCTGGGGGCCCCTGGCCTGCCCTGGTGGCGTGGGGGAGGCTGGGTGCAGGGGGTGGTGGTGGCTTGGGGCTGGGTGGACGGGTGGTTGGTGGGGGCGGGTGCTGTCTGCGGGGGGCCCTGCCCCAGATCCCCTGGTGTTGTCCTTGGTGCCTTTGGGGGGGTGGGTTGGAGCCCCTTTGGGTCCAGTGGTTTTTGGGGCCCGTGTGGTGGGCCTCGGGTGCCCTGGTGGCTCGGGTGGTGCCCTCGGCCGTGGTCTCCCTGGGTATGGGCAACTACTTGGGTATTCGGTGATCACCTCACATGCATGCCTGTACAGATACTCAAGCTCCTGTCCAGACTTACCGTAAAGAAGTGATTTGTCCCGTCAGAACATGCTGAGTCGGGCATTCTCACACATTTTCTCACGTCCTGTGATGCATGCTCCCATCCCTGGGGGCCCACCCCCTACTATCAAGACCCCACATCTCTGGTGTCCCTGGTTTCTTACAGCCTTTACTTCCCTCATGAACTTAGATCAGCACAGCACTTGGACTGCTATATCAAATTAACAGCATTACCTGTCTGTCTTCCTCCCCGTTTGTCTTGTCTCGTCTTATCTGTCACTATTCCCCTTCTTTCACACTGTGACGTAACACAGCCCTCCCCTTCAGCTCACTTCGGGGGGTTTAATAAAGTTTGATTTGATGGAGTAGCCTGCAGGGAGGGCTGGCGATGGTCACTGGTATGAATCATATCAATCAATCATATATTTATATCTCTCACTGCAAAAAAAAACATGCATTGGTCTTTCCAACCCTGTCATTGGTCACAGTTCTCAGCTAGAAAGATAATGCAGACAAGAGGAAAAAAAAAAGAAAGAAAAACACAAGTGCAAACAGAGCACTGACTAAAAATGTTTCTCTTCCTTTTTCTTATATTAAAGAGGTCCCAGCCTAAAAAAAACTGAAGGCCTACACTCCAAGTAAAAAGAAGTCAACATCTTCAGAAAACAATAAACACACTTAAAAGTACAATCATCTGTCATCTGTCTGCTTTTCCGCTGAATTGTTGTAGTATAATGCGACAAGAAAGTGACTGGAAGATAAATATTTATTTGCTCAGGTGTCGCTTGCTTGCTTTCTCTCTCTCCCTCTCCTTAACTCTCTCTCTCTCTGTCGTTCAGTCTTCCTCTCTCTTTCTTTCTCTTTCTCTCACTCAAACAGCGCTACACGTATTGCATGAACCCACACTCCCATAAATAAACAACAAAGCTTGCTCGAACTGGCAAAACGTGAAACGTTCAAAAACAAACAATCGGGAAAAACCGTAGCACTTCAACAATGAAAATAACACGAACAAATGATCAAATCGATAAGTAAACAATTAGAAAATGAGCCTGACAAATGAACAGGATCAGCACCGCGAATTTATTAGAGATTGGTCAAGGGTCTGGGCAGAACCATCACTCGGTCCGGAGCCGGACCAAGGTCGGCCATGTGGTGATGCCTGCTCTATATTAAATAAACCTGAAAACCACCTTTCACACCATCATGGAAGCACCTTTTCTTTTGTTATCAGTTTGGGTCATTCTGGCATCACTTTGGTGTTTGGTCAGTGACAGAGCTCTGACTGTAGAGACACAAAGATCTGCTCGCTCCAGGTGATCACTGAGGAAAACCTGGAGGCTGCAGAATCACAGGAATGACATAGAGAGACACAGAACCATCCAGGCTCACACTCACACCTAGGGCAATGAGGAGTCACCAGCCAACCTAATGGGCATGTTTTCAGTCTGTGGGAGGAAGCTGGAGTGCCCAGAGAGAACCCACACATGCATGGGAAGAACATGCAAACTCCACACAGAAAGGCCTGAGGACCCGGGGATCGAACCAGCAACCTTCTTTTTTCTAAACCTAAAGCGAAGCAGATTATGAAGAGTTCTGTCAGACTAAATCTCCAGGAGATATTTTCTCTTTTGAAATTCAGTCAGAAACCCAAAGCGCCCCTGCACACCTGTGTCTGTGAGGTCAGGTATGGGCTTAGGTGCAACTGGGACTCTTCCTGAGATTGTCGGTGCTCTTTATCTATAAGGTCTTTCGACAGATGAAAAGGTCACGAGACTGACTCGCGCGTGCGCGCACGCACACACACACAGGCAGGCAGACGGTCTCCCATTGGCTGCTTCTCTGTTCGACAGTAAGAGAGAAAGTGGTCCAGGGCGGGCTCGTGCCCTAAACTAACGGGAAGTCAGAGTCTGAAACACATCGACCTCTAATCTGGAGGTACAAAATCATATTCAAAAGAGTTTTTCATATTTAAAGAAACATATTCTCACCCCTCGACACCGCCGAACACTGATGCCATGTCAGTTCCTGTTTTGGTCCGCTCTGTCTCGTTTGTCATCTCGCGAGAGCAGAGGCCCGGAGGTCTAAGTCTGTAATGCATGTGTTTGACCGGCAGGTGGCGGTGGAGCATCGCGCTAGAATTTTAAATCCTCGTCTTTGTCGAATCTGGAATAACTCACAAATTTAGAGCGGTAATCACGAAGAGCAGCAGAATGTTAAACTATAGAAAGAGGATATTTGTCAGAAAGTGACTTGAATAATTTTTAAATCTTCAGGGTCTGGGCCTTGACGTCACTAATATACTTAATAAGACTCAGAACCATTATGTACCGAGCAGGAAACGACGAGAGGAGTTAAACTGTGTCAGCAGGAGTGTGATACAGGACAGACCATCGGCATATTACCTGTGTCCCCACATTCAAGCACAATTCACACATATATATCTATATCGATATCTATATACACACACACTCACACACACACACACACACACTCATATATATATATATATATATATATATATATATAGAGAGAGAGAGAGAGAGAGAGAGAGAAGAGTAAAGCCTTTTGACCTGCTAATCTTTTATTTTGCAGAGGTTGATAAGGTTGATATGCTCCGTTACTTTGACTTCACAGTCTGTCAGACCTAAATCAGTTACACAAGAGTGAGGAGGTGGGAGGAGACGGGAGGTGAGGAAGTAGAGGAGCGGCTGGGTGCACGCGCTCGACACTCCTCCTGCTGTGAGGCTGCAATCAACAACCCTGAGAAACGACAACACTACATCAGCTGGACTTCAAAATAAGGTCATAATCCATGCTCCTGTTTTATTGATGGACCTCTGCTAAGCTCTAGAGCTGAGGGAATGTTTTAAACAGGGATGGTGTTCCTCTGCAGGGTTTTCCTCTGCACGGTTTTCCTCTGCAGGGTGTTCTTCTACATCACAGGTGTCAAACTGATCCAGTAAAGGGCCACTGTGGCTGCAGGTTTTCATTCCAAACAAGCAAGAACACAGCTGATGCAAATTATTCAATCAACTGGATTGTCTTTACACAGTTGATTTGTTGGATCAGGTGTGTTCTTGCTTGTTTGGAATGAAAACCTGCAGCCAAAGTGGCCCTTTACTGGATCAGTTTGAAACCCCTGTTCTTACAGGGTGTTCTTACAGGGTGTTCTTCTGCAGAGTGTTCTTACAGGGTGTTCTTCTGCAGGGTGTTCTTCTGCAGAGTGTTCCTACAGGGTGTTCTTACAGGGTGTTCTTCTGCAGAGTGTTCTTACAGGGTGTTCTTCTCCAGGGTGTTCTTCTGCAGAGTGTTCTTCTGCAGGGTGTTCTTCTGCAGGGTGTTCTTCTGCAGAGTGTTCCTACAGGGTGTTCTTACAGGGTGTTCTTCTGCAGAGTGTTCTTCTGCAGGGTGTTCTTCTGCAGAGTGTTCTTCTGCAGGGTGTTCTTCTGCAGGGTGTTCTTCTGCAGAGTGTTCTTACAGGGTGTTCTTCTGCAGAGTGTTCCTACAGGGTGTTCTTACAGGGTGTTCTTCTGCAGAGTGTTCTTACAGGGTGTTCTTCTGCAGAGTGTTCCTACAGGGTGTTCTTACAGGGTGTTCTTCTGCAGAGTGTTCTTCTGCAGGGTGTTCTTCTGCAGGGTGTTCTTACAGGGTGTTCTTCTGCAGGGTGTTCTTCTGTAGAGTGTTCTTACAGGGTGTTCTTCTGCAGGGTGTTCTTCTGTAGAGTGTTCTTACAGGGTGTTCTTCTCCAGGGTGTTCTTCTGCAGAGTGTTCTTACAGGGTGTTCTTCTGCAGAGTGTTCTTACAGGGTGTTCTTCTGCAGAGTGTTCTTACAGGGTGTTCTTACAGGGTGTTCTTCTGCAGAGTGTTCTTCTGCAGAGTGTTCTTACAGGGTGTTCTTACAGGGTGTTCTTCTGCAGGGTGTTCTTCTGCAGAGTGTTCTTACAGGGTGTTCTTCTGCAGAGTGTTCTTACAGGGTGTTCTTCTGCAGAGTGTTCTTACAGGGTGTTCTTCTGCAGGGTGTTCTTACAGGGTGTTCTTCTGCAGGGTGTTCTTACAGGGTGTTCTTCTGCAGGGTGTTCTTACAGGGTGTTCTTCTGCAGGGTGTTCTTACAGGGTGTTCTTCTGCAGGGTGTTCTTCTGCAGCAGATGTATGATTTTCAGATTTGATGCTGTGCAAATATCAATTCTCAGTTCTCATCTGGTGTAATGGTTCTTAGGAGCACAAAGTGAACAACAAAAGTATAAGTCAGATAATCAAACTGTCCTGTCCTGGCTGTGGAGTTCTGGTTCCAGATGTGTCCAGATGTCTGTCTCTGTCCTGAGAGAAGTTTAAACCACAGAGGATCAAGACAGCCCAATCCTGAGGCCACAGGGAGATCAGGACCACCATGCTGTCTCAGTTTGTGATCAGCTGGGTGATGCATCGTTGACAGTCTTCTACTTCTTCTACTTACTAAAGCTCTTTTATTTTGAAAGCGAAAACCGGAAGTCGATCTTCTGTGTTGATAAGACTTGACGAAGGTCCAGCCCTACAGTAGAAGTGAGAGGCGACACAGACAGCTCTCGGACTTTCCTGAAGTTTAACTCGACCACCGCAGACGGCCGCAGTCCTTCTTACCTGAGAGGTGCGCGCGAGCAGGACCACGTATGACGGTCTGAAGCGCGAGACCGGGACGGCCCACGGAGAGTTACGGGGGGGAGACCCGAGGAAGAGTTTTTTTCTTGAGTCAAGTTCAAGTCCAGTCTCGTTCTTCCAGAGGAAGGGTGGCCCCCAAGTCTTCAGGGGCATGGACACCCACGTGAAGGAGGGACAGCTTTATGTGCAGCACCAGAAGTTTGGAAAGGTAAAGGGAAACTTTCTCCGCTTCCGGTTTATGCTTGACTAAAGGTCTGGGCTCGGCAGAGATGAGCAGCTAGAAACCTTGGATTATATATAAATAAAAGATCTCGTGTTTGAAACGAGGACTCGGTGAATGTCGGTGGAGCTCTGACCCTCCTCAGGTCTTTGGTCTGAGGTACAGACTCTGTAGTTCCTCCTGAGCAGTGCAGACACTTCACAGAAAATCAGTTCACATGAAAACGGAACTGCCTCAAATACAAGAATACCTGTTTAAGAAAACTCAAAACTAAATGAAAATAAGATATCAGTCTATTAGTCAATCATTTATTTATGCATACATGCAGAGCTCAACAAATGTTTCAGACCACCTGTGATGAAAACGAAACATCTTTTAAACATCTTTTAAAACACTGATTAAAAACTGAAAATGTGTTTGTACATATATTTATAGGACAGGAACGAGGAATTTAAACTGAACTCACCTTTTTATACCCAAATCTGAGCCTCACTGGGCCCCTGAGTCAGGAATAAATCAAGTTGAACATTTATCACTGAAACTAATTATCGGTCTCAGCAGTGAAAGTAAATAACTACAATATGACTAAATCAAGAAATAATTATCTCCTTATTTATTTATTTGTTAAACAGTCAATTTGAATATTCATTGATACCAATAATCACGTTATTTTAGTGCTTTAATATCATTCCTGTTAAAGAACTTCTGCATAGGGGTGTGTTAGAAACAAAAATGATTTTGATCTGTTAGTTTAGGGCAGCTGTGCACAAAGCTCTCACTGTTATAAAGTTATTATTAATTTATTAATCTGTGGACACATGAGCTTGGCTCTGTGACAGTCTGCAGCAGAGATCCAGACAGGTGCTGCACAGCCAATCAGGAGGCTGTTTGGGTGCGAGTGGGCGGAGCAGTGATGACAGAAAGTGGTCATAATGTGAGGATCACCAACATCAGTTTGGATCATCACAGTGTCTGTCTGTGTGTCTGTGTCCGTAGGTGTGTCTGTCTGTGTCTGTGTCTGTCTGTGTGTCTGTGTCCGTAGGTGTGTCTGTCTGTGTCTGTGTCTGTCTGTGTGTCTGTGTTCGTAGGTGTGTCTGTAGGTGTGTCTGTGTGTCTGTCTGTGTCTGGGTCTGTGTCTGTCTGTGTCTGTCTGTGTGTCTGTGTTCGTAGGTGTGTCTGTAGGTGTGTCTGTGTGTCTGTCTGTGTCTGGGTCTGTGTCTGTCTGTGTGTCTGAGTCTTTTGGCTCTTACAGGGTCTTTGTCTTTGTCTTGTCTCTCTTTGGTCACATGACTCAGATCCACATCAGTCTGTCGGTGTGTCCTGTCCTGACATCCCTGATCAATAATATAACGTCATATCCTCTAAACAGTCTATATATATTATTCTGATTATAAAGCTCCCTTTATAATCAGAATAAACAGGAAAATAAAACAGAGAGACAGATCAGATCACTGCATTTGAAAAACTAAAACATCAGAGGAGCTTCAGGAGAACAGCACAGGAAGCTCAGTGTGAGGTCTGCATGGAGGTGGAAACACACACACAAACACACACACACACACCCCCACACACACGCACACACACACACAGAAGATGACAGCAGCAGCAGGACTTCTGTTCCTAAAGTTAAGGCTAAACCAACCTGAGTTTTACTCACACTCATGTTCTGAGATGATAATCCTAAAGTCTTCATCTGTCTTCATGAGTTCATGCAGCTCCCTCTCTCTCTGTAGTTTGTTGGTTCACTGCGCCTTCAGGGCAGTCATGTTGTAAGGACAAAACACCACAGCAATAGAAGAAAGCATTTAGGGCACAAACGTGAGGCAGGATGCCCCGGAGAGACTCTGCTGAGGCTGAAGGAGTCACCATGGGTCAGGGTTAAGGGTCAGAGTTCAGGTTATTCAGTGATAGGCTGTATATTTATTCAGATGTATGGACTCATGAGAACTTCAAAAGAGAATATTAAAGTGACTATATCAACGTGGAAACACTCTTAACAGTCTGGACTGAGAGGCCTCTGTCCATCTTTAAACCATGAGGGATGTCTCTGCCTTTACCTGTACCTGCCTGTCGGCCTCACCCACATGGCCCAGGTGCTCAGATATGCAGGAGGCTTCAGCCTGGAGCCTGATCAGGCAGGTTGTGTCAGAATAATAAATGAGACAGTCGTTTTGCACATCCCGAGGCTCTGTTTTTACATGCCAGTTGGACTCATGTTGCTTAATGGCTTAACCAGATTGTGATGTGTCTCCTCTTCATCTTTTACCACACAAAGATTCTCAAGCTTTATTTCACCTGAAAGTCCAGCCATGAGCTACTCCTGTTTCCACATGGAGGCCTTTAAACTCTAAATCAGCCTGAGCTGGAGCGTTGTCTTCAGACTGAGCAGAGCTGAAATCACAGAGAAAAAGGATGTAACTCTACTCTCGATTATGTTCAGAGTTGATCATATTCAGTGTTGACTTTGTTCAGTGTTGTTTATGTTCAGTGTTGATTAATTTCAGTGTTGATTATGTTCAGTGTTGATTATGTTCAGTGTTGATTACATCCAGTGTTGATTTTGTTCAGTGTTGATTATGTTCAGTGTTGATTATGTTCAGTGTTGATTACATCCAGTGTTGATTTTGTTCAGTGTTGATTATGTTCAGTGTTGATTATGTTCAGTGTTGATTAATTTCAGTGTTGATTATGTTCAGTGTTGATTTTGTTCAGTGTTGTTTATGTTCAGTGTTGATTAATTTCAGTGTTGATTATGTTCAGTGTTGATTACATCCAGTGTTGATTATGTTCAGTGTTGTTTATGTTCAGTGTTGATTAATTTCAGTGTTGATTTTGTTTAGTGTTGATTATGTTCAGTGTTGATTATGTTCAGTGTGTATTATTGTTCAGTGTGTATTATTGTTCAGTGTTGATTATGTTCAGTGTTGATTATGTTCAGTGTGTATTATTGTTCAGTGTTGATTATATTCAGTGTTGATTATGTTCAGTGTGTATTATTGTTCAGTGTTGATTATGTTCAGTGTTGATTATGTTCAGTGTGTATTATTGTTCAGTGTGTATTATTGTTCAGTGTTGATTATGTTCAGTGTTGATTATGTTCAGTGTGTATTATTGTTCAGTGTTGATTATATTCAGTGTTGATTATGTTCAGTGTGTATTATTGTTCAGTGTTGATTATGTTCAGTGTGTATTATGTTCAGTGTTGATTATGTTCAGTGTGTAATATTGTTGAGTGTTGATTATGTTCAGTGTGTATTATTGTTCAGTGTGTATTATTGTTCAGTGTTGATTATGTTCAGTGTGTATTATTGTTCAGTGTTGATTATGTTCAGTGTTGATTATGTTCAGTGTGTATTATTGTTCAGTGTGTATTATTGTTTAGTGTGTATTATTGTTCAGTGTTGATTTTGTTTAGTGTTGATTATGTTCAGTGTGTATTATTGTTCAGTGTGTATTATTGTTTAGTGTTGATTATGTTCAGTGTTGATTATGTTTAGTGTTGATTATGTTCAGTGTTGATTATGTTCAGTGTTGATTATGTTCAGTGTGTATTATTGTTCAGTGTGTATTATTGTTTAGTGTTGATTATGTTAAGTGTTGATTAAGTTCAGCGTTGATTATGTTCAGTGTTGTTTTTGTTCAGTGTTGATCACATGTTGAGTGGTCTTAGCACCTGACCATCTTGATTATTTATGTATTGATTAATCTCTAATATATCACGCTGTCATTGTGAGTGATTTTTAAATTGTGGGATATGCTCAGTAGCTCAGTTGCTGCATAAAGTTTGACATGTTGAGCTCATTAACCATTTTTTTCCTTCCTGGAGGTTTAGTTGGGGGGAGTTGGTCTTCTTTAATAGTTCAGGGTGACCTGTGGTCCTGGATCCATAAACCTGGACCTGACCCCTTCTTGAACCCTTTACAGATGTGACCCTCTGCTCTGCTGCAGTGAGGCCAGTGTAGTGTATTCTGTTAGCAGCTTTAGCCGGCAGATGCTCCAGATGTGACTCTGTCTGCTGTCCTTGGTGAAAGTTTGTTTTTAGCATGAGAGACTCACACTTTGTTTCAGGGCTGTAAGGGCTGATTAGATGTGAGCTCTAATTATCAGCCCTGTCATTGTCCCTGATCTGCAGCATTGATACTTCAGTAAACTGTAATGGCGCCTCAGTCTCTGCTGTTCTGGTTTTTGAATCATGCAGCATCTCAGAGAGTCTATGAGACAGTCACTAACTTTAAAGGTCAAATTCAGAGGTCAAGGTCATGGAGCCTGCTGGTCAACCTCTGGTATAAATATGCTTTAAGGGGTTTCCTCCAAACTTTGCTCTTATCCCCTTTTTTTCCACTTTGCTTAGATTTTCAGGTCATGGGTCAAATGTTAAGGTTTAGAAGTCCCATCACCAAATTGGTATTTCAGTATTTCAAAGATTCTGTAAGTTATTCACCTCACTCTTCATTTGCACAGAGGCTAACATGTTTGTTTCTCTGAAGCGTTCAGGGCTTTCCACAAGCGCTAGCTGCCAGCCAAACAGCCGAATGCTCACTTAGTTACACTCAGCTACATTTCCTGTTGCTTAATTATTGTGTGAATTGGCATATAGAGTAATTATTTTTAGAAACTTAAATAATATCCATGTCCCAATGCATCTACTCTGAGAAAACAAATCCAGATTATTTCCAAAGCACCATTTTGATCAATTTACAGGCTGTAGCTCCCAACATATGGTACATTTCCTGTTTAGTAGTTAATTTTTAACACTTTCATCCATCTTTTGATAATTATAAATGTTTTTCTTCATACATGTCCTGAATGCAAGATTTCAAAAAGTGAAGCAGCTTAACAATAGTTAATCAAATACTTTTTTCAAAACCCACTGAAAAAAAAAAAACAATTTCAGTGATTAAAACCAAAATGACTTTCCTCCGGTCACTGCAGTGCCCTACACTCAGATTTCGTTAACACTGACTAGAGGCTGATGGACCTCTGACTGGCTGCTTCACAGAATCAGAAATGATTCATTAATCTCCAAGAGGAAACTAGGTTGTATCAGTCGCTCTTATTCTCAGTGTAGTAATAATTCACTGTTGGCTAACTGCGCTGTACGTCTGAAAGCTCTAGCTCTGCAGCTTCATGCTGCTGAATTTATCTGAAACGCCAGCACTCTGACATTTAGTTTATCTAAACTATGATATCTCAACTAAAACATTACTAATATAGTAATCTGATAGAAATCAAAGCTCCATCGTCTCAGTTTAACTGCTCTTATTACAGGAAAACATCTAAAATGAACTGAATGTTATTTAAGCAGCTTTTTGAGTGAAGACAGTTTTTTAAAGTATTTGGTGTTAAAGTGTAAAGAAAAGACATCTCTGCAGTAATTGACCTCTAACCTTTAACCTTTAACAAACAGATCTGGGGGGAAATGATTGTCCTTGTACGATATTTGATGATTGAATAATAAAGAACGATGTAGGGAGTGGAAAAGACATCTGTACATTACAGATGAAAACGATCGGCATCATCACTGACACCAAAGAAGTCCTCGTCCATGTTCATAAAACTCTGCTGATATCGTTCTCATGATCTTATCAGAGCTTTAAAGTGCTCAGTGTTTGCACCGGTGAAGATGTGTGCATCTCAGAAACCTCTTCACAGAAATGAGGGTGACTAAAGTAGAGCTGAGGCTGACGCTGTGTTGAGGAAGATGTGATGAAAATAATCTTTAAAATCATTTTAGGCAGCACGCTGCTGTTTTCGAGTGTTCATATTTGGACTAAGACTCAGACCAAGAAGAAGACCTGACCTTTCAGATCAATGCAGTTGTTAATGTGAGGACTTCTTCTTGGTCTTAGAGAAGCTGGTGACTGCAGCAGGATTCATGATTTCATCGTCAGCAGCAGGTCAGACTGGAGTTCAGTCTGTTCAGGGTAAAAATGAACTGATATCAAAGAGGACGAAGTGCTGGGCTGGTAAAAACTGCAGTTCTTGTGACATTTCCTGTCTCTTAAATGGGTGTGATGTCAAGCTTTAAACGGTTAACTGAAAACAGCAGCGGCAGAATGAGAAGTCACACTAACCTCAACCACATATTTGAACTCTGAACTTCAGTTTCACGTCTGATGCCATTCAGAGTCTGGAGATGTTTAAGGAGCTCCGCCAACTCAGAGGAGACGCAGATGATCATTCTTTAACCCTTTCATGCATGGAAGTTACAAAGGAATAATTTTAAAATGTTTATTTTTACTTTCAAACAAGTTAAAAATCATGTTCATCTTTTTCAGAGTTATATTTTGAGGTAGTTCTGCATCTGTCCACTACAGTGGACACCAAGCATCAACGGTATAAACAGTGGAACTTAATAAAGATCCACAAACACGCGTCTTTGACAAACATTCATTAAGAGTAAATAAAAGAAAAAGCAAAATCTGAAGAATATGTATTATTGCTGTTTAATCAAACTATTTACTTGTGAATTAAATAAAAATGTAAAATAAAAAATACAAAATTATGTGAAATCTGAATACAGGCATAATACTTAATCTGCCCTTCGTCGGCTATTTTGGATTCATGATGCAATATCTCGATATGATAAAAATGTGCAAAGATAATATTTTTATGAAACTGAAGACAAGGACTTTTACCACCTTAGGAATTTACCACCTGGTAGTTGGACATGGTAGTACAACCTAAAAGGTATTAAATTTATTCCAAATATCTGTCTACTGTAGTGGACACCATGCATGAAAGGGTTAAAAAGGTGAAGACACTGTGCGGCTCATGGACATTAAATATGAAATTAGGTCATAAACTTCAGTGCATATCCAGTGAAAATCATCAATATTGACACGGCAACTAAAGATAAGTTCACATGTCTTTGTCTTTTTTATTGTTATTATTGTGCAGAAAACTCCCACAACTTTCAATTATTCAGCTCTGTAAAATAAGATGATCCAAATGTTCTTTTTGTTTGTGCCATGTGTCTCAAAATGCAAAAAAAAAAAGAGCTTTAAATCAAAATCAGTGGATAACAAGTTGTGGGCAGCATTGTCTTCCCCTTTATCCATTTTAGAATATATTCATATTTCTTTAAAACTTGTTATTTCTTACTTATTTGTCTCAAAATGTCATTTGGAGTGAAAATGTTGGAACAGTATTTAACTAGTGGGAATTATTTTCAAACTTCACTGAGACTGTGAGACAAATCTATGCTGTTTATGTTTGCTTTTTAATTCGTCTGAAATATTTTACTCAATTTCCACAGTTTGACTGTAAAACTGCAGAAAGTGTTGAAAGTAAAACCACAAAACAGGAGTTCATGCTGTCAGCTAACAGGTCAGTGTGAAGCTTCTCGTGGAAAAGAAGCAGAAGGCTTTGTTAGATGGTGCAGTAATTTACACAGACATCAGTCTAATCAGTCAATTAAATTTATGCAGCACTTTCCATAAAGAAATGTAGCACAAAGTGCTACACAAACAGACAGATCGATTCAAAGAAGACAAAAGGCAGTAAGACTCAACCCTCACACTTTAATGGGACGTTAAAACAAACTCGGGGTCAATAATCAGCCCTGTTTCAACCAGTGAAGATGGAGATGAACGTTTGTCGATCATTGCTCATCATTTGTTCAAGAACTTCAGCTCAAAAACAAAAATGGTTGGAACAGATGTTGCTGTGGGGCTCTTGGATTTTTGGGGGGTGCAGGTTGTTTTTCTTTATAGTAATAATAACGTACGCGCCGTGTCCTCCCTGCTCCAGTTATTATTAATATTATATTATAACTCAGAGCAGTGCACTGAGGGGCCGTTTGCTCTCTCACAAACAGGAAAACTCGTCCTTGGTACAGAAGCTGTTACTGAAATGGTCCTTTAATAAATGCAGTGAAGCAGTGTTCCTGTGGAGTCACTGTTACAATCCCAGATGCTGCTGTGACTCTGTGTTCTGATGCTTATTGCACTAAACATGTCTTAGATTTAGTCATAAATACCGTTTGAGACTGACAGCATGTGCCTTCAGCTGGGTGTGATGGTTAAAGCGAGCACAGACCTGACAGGAGGGCATAGAGGAGTGAGCTAGGGGTGTGGGGAAGAGCTCAGTTTGTTACTGTATGTGTTCATATTCGGATTAATGAAAATGATTTGTTTTAACATCCCAAAGACACAGGCCATTTGTTTTACATGTTCATTACAGTTTAGGGTGACTTTGTTTTTCTGGAAACATTTGTGAATTCTTCTTTTCACTTAGATTCATACAGCCTGAATGTTTGTATCCTAAAATAAACCAGGATTCACATTTAAACTGGTGTTAAAAACTGATTAAATAAAGGAGTAAGGCGTTGATTCTAGTTTGTTTGGTTGACTGATTCATGGTTGATGGACATGATTTCCCAGAGTGAGGCTTTGCTCCTGATCTGATTAAAATCCCTTTAAGAAGCTACTGAAGGTTTATCACAGAGATGGACGAGTAGAAAACAAGAAAACTTGCATTTTGAATCACTGACGAGATTCTTTTAAGGAAAAAACATAGTTTGTTGTTTTGCAGGATACTTGATGTCCAGTCATTTTTTATTTAACCTTTATCTCAAAACCTGAATTAATGAAACAGATTGTTGATAATATGTTTATAAATTGTGATATATATCTGTTAAAAGAGGAATGAAAATGTATAAATGCATGCACTGAACACATGCTGTGGGTTAAAGACTGTCAGTGTGGAAACATAGGAACATTTAAAAACATATAAAACAAGTATAATCAGTGTGATCTCAGATAGACACAGCAGAACGTGCTCAAACTGATTATTCAGAATATTCATGCACATCCTCTCATTGAAGGATTAAGTAACTGACCAATAAATCAAGAAATCGATCAATCTTTGTTCTTAACATTGATTAATAACAAAGGTTCACTTAGGGACAGCGGCACGGTGGTGCAGCAGGTAGTGCACGTGCCTCACAGCAGGAAGGTTGTTGGTTCAATATCCCGTGTGTTTGCATGTTCTTCCTGTGCATGCGGGGGTTCTCTCCGGGCTCTCCGGCTTCAACTCATTAAGTTGACTGGTGCCTCGAATATGCCCTTAGGTATGAGTGTGAGTGTGATAGTTGTCCGTCTCTCTATGTGTCCCTGTGATTGGCTGGCGACCAGTTCAGGGTGTACCCCGCCTCTCGCCCAGTGTCAGCTGAGATAGGCTCCACCCCCCAAGACCCAGAAATAAATAAACGGTATAGATGATGGATGCAACTATGGAAGAACTGGTGAAGCCTGCTCTTGTAGTTAATTCAGTCATCATCTTTTTTTCATTGATGTTATTTCATCGACCTTGAGCACAGCACTGAGAAGCCTTTAGGGGACAGACAGCGGAAAGAACGACCTCAGGACCAGAGCCGTGTTCAGCTGTGAGAGGAGGGCTCACACAAACACTCAAAGGAACAGTTATGGCTGCCAGACCACAAAACTGTTTCCTGTATGTAGTTACAAAGACACAGATCATCCCCTGATATTAACCTCAGAACTAAAGAGATCATAAAAAAAGACGAGGGCAGATTATAGGAGTTAAGATAAGCAGCTGTTAAGTGATTCATGCCTCTAATGAGTGACTTATCTGGGCTGTGATTGGTGGATATTGTTCAGAGGCTCAGTGACAGTGGACCGCTCCATTTATTCTGTTGTAGTCTATTTGGAGAGTCTTTGGGAAAGGCGGGACCTGATTGGTCGATGGTTTCATCACTCACATTCATTACAGGCCAATCAGATAATGGAGTTAGCAAGTATTACTGCCGCGGTGTAAAGGACAGAACATGAGCCCCTGTGGAGAACAAACTCACCTGAACATGGCAGGAGTGCTGAAGTCTTTGTTTTTCATTGAAAAAAAGAAATCTTTTTTATTTTCTTAACACATATCTTTATTGATTTTTAACTTTTAGTACATCACATCTTTTTACAGCAGTAGTTTGGTAATGATGTAGATCCCCCTTGAACAACAAAACCCTCCCTCCCTCCTCACGGCCACCTATGAATTTTAAGACATCATTGATGATAAATAACAAAAACAATTAATGTTGACAAATGATACAGTTAATGATAGTTGTGACAGTAGATTATTTGTCTACATCCATGTGGATAAGTGAATGATAGTTGTCTAAATATTGTAAAACCATCAAGCAAACACACACAAAAAGAAGAAGAAGAAGAAGGGGTGGGTTTGGTCTCACTTTGTAAGTGTTACAGCTTAATTTCAATTTTTGTGGATATCAGGTCTTGACTCTAAAATTTGAGTTAGAATCCCATATCTTATGGAAGATATGACTTTTTCTCTTAACTGTGTATGTGAGCCTTTAACGGCTATACAGCAGGAGAGTTCGGTAAACCATAGGTTCATTGAGGGGCAATGAACACCTTCCAATGTCTAGCAATAAGACGCTTCGTATGTATGAGACAGATTTCAGGAGCTTAATTTCATGATTTCTGAGGGTCAAAGTTTCTGGAATAATTCCCAGGATAAAGATCTCCAGCACATCAGGATTTCTTTATCTATAATATTGGAGACTGTGTTCATTATCCTTCTGCTAAATCCCTGTATACAGTTAGATTTCCAAATACAATGGTTTAAGGTACCTTTCTCCGTTCCACCCTTTATACAGGTGTCTGGGATATGAGGGTTAAGTTTATTAAGTTTGTCAGGGTTATATAGGTTCTCATAAGCCAGTTATATTGAATCAATTTAAATCTGCTATTAATAGATATTGTTTGGTGACAGGCTGTCTTCCACTCCTGTTCTGTAATATCTGTTTGTACGTCCTCTGTCATGCTAGTCTGTTATAATCTGAGGACTCTGTAGTTGTGTTTATCAGTTTCTTATATATTATTGTTGAAAAAAGAAGTCTGATAACACAGCTACTGAAGCTGTTAGCATCCATGCTAATCCTGCTGTCTTCACTCTCGTAGCTCCGCCTCTTCCTGCTCTGAAGGACGCTGACTGGGCCGAACACAGTCATCATAGATCGGTGCTTTGAGAGATGATCTGCCTGATCGCAGACATTTAATCAGGAGGATCCAGCTGCACTGAGAGGTTCCTCACATGTGCTGTAATTGGGATGTTACAGTGAGCAGCAGGCGATGGCTCCAGCTCGTCTTTGTCTCTCATTAACAGGCTGTGATTAACACATGGAGCTCTGAACTTTGACCTTGCGGGCTGGTTGTTTAAACATGGCATGTTGGTCAGCGTGGCAGTAAATGAAACACGCCGGTATTCAGGAGCACTCCTGTGAGCAGGTTTGAGGAAGTGTCTCTCCTCTGTCGGGCTCTTTTGCATATTTTCCACTCGCTGTGAGCTGATAATGCTCTGCTGCCTTATATGGAGCATCAGTGTCACACGCAGACCACACTGTCTGTCTGGATTGGTTAATATTTCATCATCTGCACTGGAGCAGGCTGAACACTCGCGTCTTTATCATCTTTCAGTCTGTTTTTGTTCAGTTTCTCACATGACCGGGGCGATGCAGTGAGAGAGAAAAGAGCTGAGATAAAAACACTGATCCACAGAAATAAGAATCAGTGTGCACACACAACAGCTCAGTTTTCACAAAGGAAATAAAAGCTGCACCAAACTTTCCAGCAGAGGCTCACAGGTAAATCTGATCTTTGCTGTTTGAGAAAATGAAGCAGACCTCACAGAGCCCCCTGCCAACCGGAGCGGGCGATCTCTCCTCCAGTTAAAGTCAAAAAGGTCACATGTTTTTAGTTTGTGTTTGTGAGTCTGTGTTCAGATGGCCACAACAACAACAAGAACAGGCGAGGACACACGACTGTGACCAACAAGGAGGCAGAGGATCCAGAGAAATAACAACCCCTCAGACTCCTGATGCTTGTCCGTTTGTCTGTCTGTGAGATAACTCAACACCTCTGCATGGATCTTGTTGACATTTCTTTAGAAATCTTGGTCATGGCACAACAGAGAAGTGATGAGGTTTTGGTGGTGATCTGGATCCTGATGCAGATGAAGGCCTTGAAGGATTTGTTAGTGAGATGCTGATGCCTTGTGGAGGGCCCCTGCAGTTTGGTTATGTTTTTATCATAAATCATGTCCCTGATGCTGATCTGCGTTATCACATTATCAAACCTGAACTGTGACACGTGAAGTTATCTTACAGAGAACAGTTTCAAAGAGGAAATACACATTCATGAAATGCAGCAGTTTTAGTTCTCAGCAGCACATGATCTCCTTCTCCTTTATCCACAAATCGCCACATTTTTATTTTTATTCTTATCTACAAGTGTAAATGAGAAGTTAATTGTTCTTTACCTTAGTAACATAAAGCTTTGGAAATGATATTTTGTTTTAAGCCCACAACTGTGGGCTGCCCAATATTATCACAATAATACCAGTATCTGCAGATAATAGATACACATAAATAAAGATATTTATGGGTTTAAAACAATATCATAATAATATAATATTTAAGTATGAAACGTTACAGTGGATATCTCAGCAGAAAATATCAGCACCGTTGTGACACATGCAGATCAGAATCAGCTGAGGCGTGAATCTTTTTCAGCCTCATTGTTAGAACTGACAAATCCACCTGTTACTGAGCTGCTTAATCAAACAGAAGAAGAAAAGTCACTTTATGTCCTCTGTCCCTCACCCTCACAGTCTACATGGGTGATATGTGATGAAGTGGTGTTATAAAGTTGAAGAGCGATGAATTGACTGAGTTTTTAGAGTGAACACGTCGGTCTGTGGCCCGTCTTTGTGCCGCCTAACATTCAGCGTTGCGTGTCCTGTCAGTTGGTCACATCCTTCTTCGTCCTTTTTGGTCCCTGAAGAGGAAGAGCTCATTGTTCGCTCTGCTTCCTCTCTTCAGCTCTCATGGAGGGACAGCACACCTGCCATCTGCTGAGCCACACTCTGATGTTAAACCTGACACACACTTTAAAATCTGTTTCCTTATATGAAAACACACCATCTCCATAGAAGGGTCTACACTGTTTACAGAGAGATTTTAGGGTCATTTTCAGACCCAGCTGTGGTTGTTTAATTGTAGCACAGCTCAGTGTTAGTGCTTATATTTTACGTTTATTTAAAAGCATTTTTTTTTTGCAGATCTTGGAAACTGCTCATTGCTTTCTTGCTGCATACATCCATCCCTGTTTTTATCCTGGAGCCACATTTCCTGCTCTCATTCATACTTTGAGATATAGCAAATTAACAGTGATAAGAAAATCAAATGAGGCTAATGCTGTATCTGATGCCGTGTACACAGGTCCCATTTAAAAAGCAGGACCTCTCTGGAAACAGCTTTTTAAAAGCATCATGGCCTGGAGTAAGAAAATCTGGCTGGAGGTAGAAAATGAATTCTTTTGTTGTTTTTTCTGTTGAATCTGAAACTGCAGACATGAACTAATCAAACTGAAAATACCAGCTGATTGTATTATGCCTCTGCGGAGCTTAAAGGGATATGTCAACATTATTTTCTTTTCCTGTCTTGCCTCACTCTGAGTCACCAGACGCCATTATAAGAATGTGCGTGCAGCAACAAAAAAGAGGTTAATAAAGGTCGCCCACTGCTGACTAGATTAGCTCATATAGCTGTTAGTCAATGGGTAGTGTTAGCCTGCCTAAGCCTACAGTCATCAGATAAAGTCTTCAGCAGCTCTAAACGGCCCTGTGTGCTTGTTCTGACTCATTTTTTTTACCATGCTACGTTACGTTATCGTCTACTATCATCGTATTATCTTCTTCTACTTCTAAACAGAGGCTTTGTTTTGTTGACCTACTTCCACAGTGGTTTTCACCAGAGCTGTGACGTTCATGAACAAGTCGAGTCTTCTGAACAGCTCAGTGAGCCGTTCTAAAATGCAAACTGCCTGCAAATTTACAGCCTAAAGAACGGAGTCTATCTGTTTGTCATGGACTCAGGAGTGAGGCAACACACTGACATAAATCAATGGCAGATGTGTCAGAAGAGTAAAACAGACTTCTGCTGGATTGGGTTCATCATCTCCGGCCTCCTTCCTGATTCAGTCAGAAACCTTGAAAACTTCGCTTTGACTCATTTCTTCTGTGACTCAGTTTTTGATTCTCCACAGCGTTCTGCCATCTGGACCGAGTCCGGCTCTACCCAATGTGGCACCCCTGCCTACTACTGTCTTCAATTTATAAGATAACGCATCACCCAATTTATGTGCTTAACAAATTACATACAAAAAATCTTAAATACAATATAAAATTTTCTTACCACAAAATGAAATTCCTGTAAACAAGTGAATAAATAATAATAATAAATTATAAATACGACAACATCAATCAACATCAAACTCATTAAATAACCACACAGTTTACACACAATAACTCCATACATAAGCAACATTTAGTAATTTTTTCACTCTTTTTTATGAGAGATGAAAGAAAACAATTCTGGCAAGTATTTGTCATTATTATGATATAAATGCTTAAAAACAGTGTGATTACAAGAAAAGAATAAAAACAGATTTGAACTTTCAGCAGGTTTCTCTTTATAAACAATTGTAAATGAACATGTTCAAATTTTCTGGGATGACCAAAAATAAACTTCACCTATTTTACATACACTCAGACATTTTTGTTTGCCTACAGCATTTATTGTCCATGTTACAGCCTGTTATATTAGACCGTGTCCAGGCGTTTTTCACTGATGATCGTCCCTGAAGCAGAGCCCCACCTTGCACTCCTCACACATCCAAGGGGTGCTTTTTCTGCGCACAGTGCACTTCTTCTGCTCCAGGCTGAACACGAAAGAACGGCAAGAAAACACTCCCAGATGATACTAATGCTGTTATGTACTATATTTTTACATTAAAACACTGAAAAATCCTGATAAATGACTCACAAGTTTGTCTCTCTGCTCTCCAGCTGAGCTCACTTCCTGCCCCTCCCCCTCAGCCTTTACCGTAATGTACCAAATATCTCTGGGAAGCTTTATTTGGGGGTAACCCTACAACATGGATACTCGAGAAGTAACTGTAGTTTCAATCACTCGTGTCTTTTTCTGTCACCGGCGACAGCTTCGTGATATATAATCATATTGAAGGTGATTTTTTTTCCCAAATTTTGGGCGGCCTTAGCATTTTCCTATATTATCTAATGAGCCAGCTGGCTCTGCCACTTCAGGTGCGTCAGTCAAGAAAACTCCTCCCTAAATCCTTTCCTATCCACTTTACCTTAACGCCGAGGGAAAATGTCACAGGGTCAAGGAAAGGAGGGAATAAGAGGAAAGGAAAGGAGGGAATAAAAGGAAAGGAAAGGAGGGAATAAGAGGAAAGGAAAGGAGGGAATAAAAGGAAAGGAAAGGAGGGAATAAGAGGAAAGGAAAGGAGAACTGCAGTAAAAGAGGAATTCGACTGCACTTTCACTTTGGTGTCAAATTTACTCAACGAAAGTTTCTTGTGACGTAGATAAGCCATGACGAACTACAATGTTCAGAAAATGAACTACAAGAAGGGTCTTTGTCCTCTGCTTTACCTCACAGCGTTGTTCTGTGTCGGCTTCACCTGTTAACATTAATATTCCATGATCAGAGGATTTACCTGTGACAGGTGTTTGTCCTTTGGTCATGCGGTGTGTGTTTTCTGCTCACAGCTGTGAGGTTAGGTGAGAGCATCTATAAATGTAGACATATTTGACAGGCACTGAAAACCTGAAGTCTGATAAACATGTTTCAGAAGCACTATTCTCTCTGTTTCATTCACATATATCATTGTTAACGTTGTTTAAATTTGTCATTATATTGGAAGTATTGTAAAATGCCTCATTGGTCTACATTTTACTGATTGTTTTTAATTAAATGTTATCAGAGACCCCATTGTTCTGTCTTATTATTGGCATGATTCACTTCATAAATTGAGATAGATGGAAATGTGGTGATTAGTATTAATATAGGAAACAAGTACCACAGCTGTATGTTTAATATTCATCCACATTGTAGGCCGTTATAGAGAAAAAGAAATGCTTTAAAGTGCTTTATAAATTATAACCTGTAATTGTTTATCTGTCCACCAATTTAAAATAATTGAAAAAGAAATGAACTCAAGGTTATATTTTTAAAGCACTGACTTTGAAGCATATCTTTTTCTCTTTTTCTGCCAAAAACATTTACTCAGTTGAACTTTTGTGTGAAATGCAGTCACCTTTATTTAGGCTACCTGGCAGAGCATCTCAGTTACAATACCAGAACTGACAACAAACAGTGAACCTGCTCTACATGAATATATCAATTCATAAAGAGAGGAGCTCTGATTGGATCGCTCCACAACTTATCCCACCACCACCAAGCTAAGGCAGCTGTGATTGGATGTCCCTCTTAACTCATCCAACCTTTCCACACAACCAAAGTAGCTGTGATTGGCTTGTTTTTATTAGTTACTGTCTAGTTTTCATCAGGGGAAAAAAGGTTGTTGATGAAAACTATGATGAAAATAATCAGTCAACAAAATGAACACAGTTTCGAACAGGCTCTGAAAACTATCGTCCTCAAACCGTCTCTGCTCTCTCTCTTTAGAAATGGAAGAAAAATTGGTTCGTCCTCTACCCTGCCAGCCAGAACGGTATCGCTCGCCTGGAGTTCTTCGACTCGCCCTCAGGAGGAGGAGGATTGGGCAGCGGAGGCTCAGGAGGCGGGTCCAATGAAAAAACCAGAAAACTGGACAAGAAGATCATCCGCTTGTCAGAGTGCATCTCCATCCTGCCGGCGCTGATGGAGAGCTGTCCCAAAGAAAACATGGCGGCGTTCTGTGTGGAGACCAACGACAAGACGCACGTGTTCGCTGCAGAGAAGACTGCTGCCCAGGACTGGATGGACACCATGTGTGACATCGCCTTTCAGGTATCCTCCAGCTCCTCCTCTGCCCATGTGTCAGAGGAAAAACTCTGAATGGAGAACCAGTCAGCAGCTTTTAGGACAGGGAACGGCTGTGTGCTGCAGGTTATCAGCAGCTTTAGAATGAGCTCTGATGAAAGTTTCTGAGAAAAGAGTCAGCTCTGTTAGAGAGATGCTCATCACAGACTTTATCTGTGAAGAGGTCCTCTCTAATGCAGTCTGGGAGCTTGGACTTCCTCTAAATGTCCTCTCTCATCTTGTGTTTTAAACTTGGATAACCCTCAGTGAAAACCCTCTGACAGCTGTAGGTGTGTGTGCTGCAGGGAGGAAGTGGGAGCAGCAGTGAGTCTGCAGAGCCCAGTGGAGGACCCAAGGACCTGCAGATGTCTGAGAACCTCATCTACTACTCCAGAGAGGAGGGTAGGACTCTCTCTTCTCTACATGTGTAAAGCTTTTATAGAAGAGCAGTTTCTGTTGTTTCATTCAGTCACTAACAGACTCACATCGACCCGGCCGTCACCGGCTCAGTCTGTGGTAAAACTACAAATACTCTCCATGGTGATGACAGAGAGCAGAATGAAACAGATTCACGAGTCCAGCAGAGTCCAGCAGAGTCCGGTCAAGACCCAGCACACTGTAGACCCCTTACCTGGTCCCTGGGTCATCATGGGGTGACACTCTCATGACCTTTACCCTTTATCTGAACAGCCTACAAATGTAGTGGATCCAACAAGATCCAACAAGATCCAAGACTGTTTGAAGCTTTCAGAAAGAAATCCTTCACAAACATGTCTCAGCTAAGCAGGGAGTGACAGGACTTTAGTGATGACAGAAATAACATTCAAAACTCTGAAAAAACAAACAAAAATAAATAAACTGATCAATTTATCAGTTGAAAGCAGAACATTTTGATGCCATATTTTGGCTGAATATGCAGTGACAGGAGACTCTGCTGACGTAGCACAGCTTCTCCAGTCGTCTGTTGTTAACCTGCTTTAAGCAGTTTGGACCAGAGCTGTCGAAACGATCATGTCCATCTTTGTTGTGTTAGATCTCAGGCAGTTTCAGACAGCCACACGGTGGTGACCCAGCCAGCTGAGGAGGTGCTCTCATGTTTACTTTGAGAAGTATCTGCCACCAAAGCCGACCCCACAGATGGATTTAAACCAGCCAAAGCTCAGACACTTTTCTGTCCTCTCTTGTTGAAGATTTTGAAAAGAAAAAGGTTGTCATGGTTGTTCATACATGATCTAAATATTCCAAAACCTGCCAGCTTGTTTCCCAAAACTCACCCAAGCATGTTCCCAGTTCAGACATACACGGACAAAAACATTCACATGAATATGCTCCAAATGCCCCTACCTGCTACACCCAATTTACACTTACATATCCATGTGAATAATAAGATACAAATAACAGTGACAACAACTGACGGAGACGGGAGGATAATAAAGAAGAAAAAAAGACACATTGAAATGAAATAAAACAAAATAAAACAGAAACCATGATTATTTTAGAGGGTCAGTGACACTACAGTAACCACATGGAGAGGTTGTGACTTTTCTCTCCACACACTGAACTTTATTTATCGTGTGTCGAGGCCAGTAGTGAGTCATACAATAAAAGAGAGGGCAGGCCCCAAATCCCATCAGATCTGTCCAAAGGATCGATGCTGGTGTGTGAAACTCTTTCCATTGCTGCTAATTTAGCGAGTACATTTAACCATTCCTGTGTAGTGGGAGGGAAGTGTGACTGCAAAGGCTGTAGCAGCCATCTACTGTTACTCTGGTGTTCTGATGCAGAGGAGATACCCAGCAGACAAACCGCAGAGTCTGGGAGTATTGGTTTTGTAAGTATTACACTAAACTTTTGACAGACCTTCACCCAGAACCCCTTAGTCACACTACAGTCCCAGACCATGTGTCAGTAGGTCCTTGTCTCAGTGGTCTGAGACCGACTCGGTCAGCGAAACAGACGCTCGGTTTGAGTTGTGTTCGTTTCAGCGTCTTTCGTCAGAGTATGTCTCCTCCCTGATCTCCACTCATCACTCATCTTCAGCTCCTTCACCCATAAATCAGTGCTCCACATTTTCTTTGTACCCTGAAAGTTTGGTGTTTTATTTTTTGGTGAGTAATTGATATATTCCAGGTGAGTTTATGTTGGATATATCTTTTTTTTAATAAAGATTTGTCCCAGAACGTTGACAGAGGAGGTGTTTTATTTCTGAAGGAGGTAACAGCACTTCTTAATTGAAGATATTTCCACCAAGGCGTCTGAGCAGGAGAGATATCTGTTTTTATTTCTGCGTATGATTTGAAGCCTACAGCCGTGTATAAATGCAGCTGTTAGTCAGCTCCTTCCCCTGGATGGTCTTTTTACCTGAAGTTATGAAAGGATTGTCACAGATTGGTATCCATCGTACTGGAGTATGTCTTCCCTGGTGAGTTTATGGATTGAGCTCCAGATGCAGCTTAATAAACTACAGACACCCGGCTGCTTTATGTACGGAGGGAAGCATGAAGTGCTGCTGGATGGAGTGAGGGGACCCCACTGTGTGAGAGCCCAGTGCTCCAGCTGAAGATTAGGCGAGTTAAAACCACCCTTTCCTTTAGTGTTTGCAAAGATATCAGCTTATATCGTGCCTTACGACCATTCCACAGAAAACCGTTGATGTATTTGTTCATTTCCTTCCACATTTTATCTGGTGTTTGGATTGGCAGCATATTCAGTAAATACAATGATCTGGGGAAAACCATCATCTTTATTGATGATAGCTCACCCCAGGGAGAGGCTATGATTCCTCCATCTATCCAGTTCATTTTTCATTTCCACTACAGCGGGTCCGAACTTGGCATTTATTATTTTCTTAGTATCATAAGGAAATGTGATGCCTAAATAAGTAATCCACGCTGTGGAATGATAATGTTAAACTCACTCAAGTCAGGCAAAGAGGCAGAATTAGAGAGGCGTAGGCCTCTGTTTTTGACCAGGTAACTTTCTAACCTGAGAAGGAAGAGAAGTCTCCAGTTGTTGTCAAGATGCTACTGACTGACCGAAAGGAACAGGAGGAAATTGTTGGCGTTTAATGAGATTTTGTGTGACTTATTGGCTGCTGCCACTCCTTTGAGGTCTGGATTATCTCTTGTTGCTGTGGTGAGTGGTTCTAAAGCCAGAATAAATGGCGGGAGAGAGGGGCATCCCTGTCTGGTGTAACTGAGAGGTAGAGGAGGCCACACCATGACTGAAGCATTAGAGCAGAGACTTCTGACACACCTGATACAGTACTGGCCAAATCCACACTCCAGCATCTCTCCAGCCTGTTAAAGGCCTTGTCTGCATCTAAAGACAGTGCCAGACCAAACCCACTGCAGATGAAGAAATCCTCTGATGCTGAGCTGAGACGTTGGCTGACTGAGTCAGGATGGATCAGTTTAGTCAGAACTTTTACCAGCCTGTTAGACTTTGGCAGATACCTTAAAATCACTTTAGAACTGATAACATTTCTTTAGCCCCATTCCAGTTCATAATCATTATAGTCGTTAACGTAGACATTAGCATGATCTCTCTATCCATGGTTGATACATCTATAGTAACTATCTCTAGCTCCATATGGGCATGAGTCCCTCTTGAAAATGAGGTGTCACATCTCAAGAGGATTAAATTTAATAAATTTATACTTAACGGAGAAAAATATGGTGGGGATGGATTGATGGTATGGGCGTCCATGAGTCTGTCACTACCATAAATTCTTATTTTCAGTCCATTATCAGCTGAAAATACATCACCTATAAATTCTTATTTTGATGCTGGTGCATTATTCAATGTTAATTGAATTTAAATTCAATGTTCATGAATATTAATGGTTATACTTCTATAAAAACTTCCACTATAATCATACAGACATGAGGACCCTCCTGAAAACCAGATGTAGCATCTCAAGAGGCTAACCTCTATTTGTTTTCAGTAGAAACAAATTTGACGACAACAGGTCTATGATTGGTCCATTGATCTGTCACTAGCTTTAGTTCTTACTTTAGTCCACTTGTCTCCACTTACCTCCCTCCCTTTGCCCACACACCCAACACAGCATCGTGTGGATTTGCTGTTCATCATGAGACTGGGGTCCACATTCAAGATTTCCTGCTGCTTAACAGAAGGTTTTTTCTTGCCTGCCATGATGGAGGGATTCATGATTGGCTATATGGATTCATGTTGGGTGTTGGATGAATATATTTGTATATATATGTATATGTGTATTTTATATATGTATATATGTGTATCCATAATACACATATATACATATATACAGTTTTATGCTCTATTGTAAAGTGTCTTGAGATAACACTTGTTATATACCAGAGCCATACAAATAAAGATTGACTGATTGATAATGGATGCTGGCTCCTGCAGGGCAGGGAATCTTTGTCTTTTCTGGAGAGCAGTATAATTGAAGCTGTGTCCTATCTGCAGTGAACGAGTTTTGGGTAAGCGTTCAGCGCACTGAGGCCTCGGAGCGCTGTGGACTGCAGGGGAGCTTCTGGCTGAAGGCGGAGAGCGACGTCTTAATCCTGAAGGAGCCAAAGACCAAGAGGAGGGTCCTGGTGTGGCCCTACAAGCTCCTGAGGAGATACGGTCGAGACCGGGTAGGTCATAAACCACGCAGAAGTGTTTGTGTTAATTTCAGACAGGAAGTGCTCAGCTGAGTGTGTGCACATGTGGTCAGAACCTCCACGTCATGAGTGATGCTGTATTTATCTATGGGGTGGGGGTGGGGGTCACATTTAGAGACAAATAAAATGATACCACTAAAGCGTCAGGCTTTATCCTGATGAGTAAAGAAATGGACTTTTAAACAGGATGATTACAGCCAAATAATCCAAATATACACACATGGAAAAACCCACATGGTCACTGAAATAACTTGAAACTGACAAAAGTAATAATAAATAAATATTTACTGAAAATCAACTAATGAAAATCAGACATTGTTTTTGAATTGTGGTTCAACAGAATTATTTTAAAAACAAACTAATGAAACTGGCCTGGACAAAAATGATGGTACCCTTAACTTAATGTTTTGTTGCACAACCTTTTGAAACAATCACTGCGATCAGGTGATTTCTGTAACTCTCAGTGAGACTTCTGCACCTGTCCACAGGTATTTTGGCCCAGTCCTCATGAGCAAACTGCTCCAGCTGTCTCAGGTCTGAAGGGTGTCTTCTCCAGACTGCATGTTTCAGCTCCTTCCACAAATGTTCAATAGGATTTAGGTCAGGGCTCATAGAGGGACACTTCAGAATAGTCCGGTGTTTTGTTCTGAGCCATTCTTGGGTGTTTTTAGCTGTGTGTTTGGGTCATTATCCTGTTGGAGGACCCATGACCTGTGACTGAGACCAAGCTTTCTGACACTGGGCAGCACATTTGGCTCCAGAATGCCTTGATAGTCTTGAGATTTCATTGTACCCTGCACAGATTCAAGACACCCTGTGCCAGATGCAGCAAAGCAGCCCCAGAACATAACTGAGCCTCCTCCATGTTTCACAGTAGGTACAGTGCTCTTTTCTTTGTATGCTTCATTTTTGTCTCTGTGAACATAGAGCTGATGTGACTTACCAAAAAGCTCCAGTTTTGTCTCATCTGTCCAAAGGACATTCTCCCAGAAGCTTTGTGGCTTGTCAATATGCATTTTGACAAATTCCAGTCTCTCTTTTTAATGATTTTCTTTCAACAGTGGTGTCCTCCATTAAGTCCACTTTGGCTCAAACAGTGACGGATGGTGTGATCTGATACTGATGTACCTTGACCTTGGAGTTCACCTCTAATCTCTTTGGAAGTTGCTCTGGGCTCTTTGGTTACCATTCATATTATCCGTCTCTTCAATTTGTCATCAATTTTCTTCTTGCAGCCTCGTCCAGGGAGGTTGGCTACAGTCCTGTGGACCTTAAACTTCTGAATAACATGTGCAGCTGTAGTCACAGGAACATCAAGCTGCTTGGAGATGGTCTTATAGCCTTTACCTTTAACATGCTTGTCTATAATTTTCTTTCTAATCTCCTGAGACAACTCTCTCCTTAGCTTTCTGTGGTCCATGTTCAGTGTGGTACACACCACCATACCAAACAGCACAGTGACTACTTTTCAGCCTTTCAATAGGCAGACTGACTGATTACAAGTCTGAAGACACCTGTGATGCTAATTACAGGACACACCTTAGTTTAACATGTCCCTATGGTCAAATCATTTTCAATCTGTTCTAGGGGTACCATCATTTTTGTCCAGGCCAGTTTCATTATTTTGTTTTTTTTTAATAATTTTGTTGAACCACAATTCAAAAGCAATGTCTGATTTTCATTAGTTGATTTTCAGTACATTTTTATTTATTCTTACTTTTGTCGGTTTCAACTTATTTCAGTGACCATTGTGGGTTTTTCTTTCTTTAACTGAAGGGTACCAACAATTTTGTCCACGTCTGTTTATAAGACCAAATAATCCAAATATATAAGACCACTGACTCATGATGTCTCACTCCTCAGCTGTCTGTGTGACAGCAGCAGCGGTTGGAGGAATAAATGCTCTGAAATCTTTAGTGCTTCATTAGACAACCTTATCAGCTTCAGAAAACATTCAGAACATATATTTAAGAAAACTCACGGCATGACAGGCTTGTGATCAGACCGCTGTAGCTGTTTTAGTGTTAACCGGAGCAGCAGCGCCTGCGGACTATAACCATATTCTCATGAATTTATCAGAGATTGGTCACAGATCTGGACAGAGATCTGCCCCGTGGTGATGCCTGGTCTAAGTCCTGCTGGAGAAGAATGTTTTAGAGCCAAACATCTGCAGAGACCTGCTCCATCACCTCAGTGGAACCTTAAATGAACAGAGCCGTCAGTTTGACCTGATCATTGCAGAGGCGTGCACAGCACTGAAACACGGCAGGAAAGATTAGTCTGTTTGTATGCACCAGTGAAGCTGCTGTGGTTGTTCTCTTCACTTAAATGTCTGTCAGACTTTTGTCTGCTTCTTGTTCTGGTCCGACTGAAACATGCCACAGTCTTGCAGCGTGATGTTCACACAAAGGCGTGTGAAATAAAACTTAGAAATAGAAACAGAAATGGTCAAAAATAAAACCCGGGGGAGTGAAATAGAAAGAGATTTTTATAGACTACAATACACACACTCACTTACTCAAACACACAAAGACATAAAATGGAAATTTGACAGAAAACAGAATTAGAGGACTGAGGAATTAAAAATGAGGAAACACAAGAGCTAAGACTAAAATGCTAATTAAAAATCATGATAAGACATTAGATAGAAATACTATTGGGTAAAATATGTAAATACGTAAATAAATTAATAAAATAAAATTGAAATAAATAATATGGTAAAATGAGAGAGCCTACACCAGGTGCATAACAGCTAAAACAGGATAATTAAAAAGAAAAGCATTTATCAAAGAATAAAATTCCAAATAACAAATCTGAACTGAAATGAAAAACAATGAGGGTTAAAATAAGTTAAAATATAATGATAAATAATAATAAATATAATCAGCTAAAAGGCAGATTAAAACGGTAGGTCTTGAGTTTGCCTTTAGAAATATGAACAGTAGGTGCAGCTCTCAGGTCTTCAGGTAGACTGTTTCGCAAACAAGGGCCATAATAATGAAAAGAGGCTTCACCTTATGTTTTAGTTCTCACTTTGGGAACAGTTAAAAGACAACTACCTGAGGACCTGAGGGCTCTACAGGGCTCTACAGGGTAAAAGCAAATCAGATGAATATGACGGACCAAGACTATTAAGAGATTTATAAACTAATAAAAGAACCTTAAAATCAGTTCTAAAACATACATCTATAAATATTAAAAAAGCACAAGATGAGAAGTTCATCTTTTTCAGCCCATACCTACATAACCCGCCCCCCTGTTGTCTTTACAGGTGATGTTTTCATTCGAGGCGGGCCGTCGCTGTGAGTCCGGACCCGGAAACTTCACTTTCGAGACTAAGCAGGGCAATGACATCTTCCTGCTGGTGGACCAGGCCATCCAGTCCCAGAAAGCTCTGGCAGAGGAGCGCCACCTCAGCTGCCCCATCAGCTTCGACCCGGACTGCCCCGCCACCCTGCAGTACGTTCGCGGCACTGTTCCCGGGGGGAAGGCGGCGGGCAGCGGAGACAGCAGCAGCTGCAGCAGTAGAGAGGCGGACGGAGACTCGGGAGGCAGCAAACCCAGCTCTGCTGATGGCGTGCTCGGGAAAAGAGAAGGTGGGGATGGAGGAGGGGCAAGGGGGCAAGGGACAACGGGACACAAAGGGAGGACTTTACCAGAGCCACCGGCAGCTTCGAGCCATTTTGGAGGTGGAGGGACACCTCCGAGGTCCCCCAGGGCGCAGGCGGCGTCAAAAGGGCCGTCTGATGAACATGCTGGTCTCTACTCGGAGCCGGCAGACTCTGTCCGCCTTCCTCTGCACGGGCCTGATTGCCTCTACTCTGACCCTGTGGACAGCATCAAAGGTCAAGGCAAAATCAGCAGCCCGTCCGCCCACCCGGTGCCCACCCCACGCCTCCGACCAGTTGGAGATGAATCTTCAGGAGGCGGCGTCCACGGGGAACATTACCATGATGGCAGCAGCCAGAGGAAGCCCCCAGACCTGTACTCCCACGTGTATGATCGGATCAGCCTGGAGCTGAGCCAGAAGACAAGTGTGCTGAGTCTGAACGGGGGGGCCAAAAGCAACAGGCGACCTTCAGGAGGTCAAGCAGAGGGGGCCTCATCAGCTCCTGCCCCCTCTATGGAGCACATATACGACGAACCAGAAGGTTGTGCCAAAGGCGGGGCGACCGTCCCAGGGAGCTCAACTATGAGTATATATGACGAGGCCCGCCTGAGACAGGAGGAGGTGTTAGAAGGAAACCACAGCAACCCCTCCCACGGGAAAGACCCCCACAGAAACTCTCCACCACAGCTCGCTCAGAGCCGCGGCGCCCAACCTCCAACTCCAAAGTGGCCCAAACCGGTCACAGCCCCCAAACCCAGCAGGAGCCCCTTTGCCCAGAGGGAGCCAGTGCCTTTGCCCCAGAGGAAACAAGGAGGTCATGGTGCCAATGTGAACAACAACAACAACATCTGGGGAGGAGGAGACGGGGGGAGGGATGGGAGGGAGCTGTACAGCAAAGTGTCAAAGCAGAAGAGTCGACCTGCGAGTGCGTGGTACGGCCAGCCTTACCCCCCGTCCCTGAGGTCACCTGATATCATCTACGACAACCTGGGAGATATCTAAGGTCTGCTCCGAGTGAGGAGACAGCATGGTGCAGCAGAGGACGCAGAATCAAAGCAAGCTGAGGTCCATCAGTTTGATTTACTCATGGTTCTGCTAAAGAACTTTATAATTGTTAGAGAGTAAATCTGCACGGGACTATGAACAGATCACAAAACACAAGCATGCAGCAGTGAAGGGCCACCCTCCGCGTGCTGGAGAGGAGCGAGTGTTTGCATGGTCAAACCATAATTGGAGCACCAATCCACAGTGTGGTTGGAAGCAGCCACTTCAGTTGGACACAGGCGCACTCAGACACACACAGACACACACCACGCTGGTCCCTGCCAGAGGAGCTCGGCCTGCGGCTCAGCCTGGCTCTTCTTCAGAGACTGGCCCATGAAGGGCCTGCAGGCATGTTTCTGCAGTTTGGGATGTTGATGTTCAATGAGGTTTGACCATCAGGCAGCTCTCTTCCTCTGCTGTCCATCCTGATCTGTCAGCCTCAATCCAACCAAACTTTGAGGTATTTTAGCCCGGGCGTTAGTGCCTTCAAGTTTTATTAAGAATCCACTAAATGTAAATATGTTATTGCTAATGGTCATGGAGAAGCATAAACACCCGTATGGATTATTAAATGAAGGTTTTTCTTTCTGCAGAGTAATTTAAAGAATCCTTTTTGTCTTGTAGAACAACAACAAAAAGAGACTGAAACCAAATCCCTGTGACGTCTGAACAGATGATGATGTAAGAACAGCTGTGCTGTATGTAAATATCATTAAAATCTCAAACCTTGGTCGATTCTTCAGTGTCTGTCTGTCTGAGGGAAAAGCTGAAGTACTTCTATGTTAGAACCAATCAGAGTTTAGGACCAAACAGGACAGTGAGACGGCCTGCCTCATCCCTCACTACGCTGGTTTTGTTGTTTCAGTGTGTTTCAGCCTCACCGCTGTAGTCAAGCCTGACAAATGAAACAAAGACGCTCTTTCTCCCTCGTCTCTTCTCCTTCCTTTGGCCCTCTCTGCTTTAATTATGCTGTTTGGTTGCTCTGGAGACGGTTAATGGTGGCTGGTTTGTGTCGGACCCGGCCTGCATTTTAACTTAACTGTGAGCCCAGAAGTGCCAGATGAACAATCGTTAAAGAAAGAGTTCATTTTAATGTCCAGGAATGCTGGAGGGGGAGATACTGAGCACAGACGGGAATAAGATAAGTTAAAGACTGCTCCCCGCACTGCTGTGGCTCTTTATTCCTCTTTCTCTCTTTATTCCTCACCTGCTGCTAGAATACTTTGTAGGTTTTCTAGAAAATAGGTGGCTCCTCCCTCCCAGAGAAGAGGAAGAAAAACTGAAAGCTAAAGCGGGCAAACTTCTGTCTTTCTCCTTAAACTCCTGCTGAACTGTTGAAAACAGTGAAGAGCCCTGCTACTCTGCTGCCTCTGTGGCTCAGCACTTCCTCACTGAAGGTCACAAACAAGCTGTTTACTTACTTACTAAATGACCTCCCAGTCAGCTGGAGGCCTTTAGGGACTGTATTGTGTTTGAACAGATGAAACTAATCCTTTTGCTTATGGGTTAGAATCTCAGGGACACTCCTCAGAGCACTTTGACTTTTGTCATGCTAGCTTCAGCTGTTACTGATGGTCACTGGCTTAAATCCAAAGAGCAGTTATACTTAAAAACAACCTTCTAGAGGCCTAAAAACTTTAACAAAAGAAAATCATTTTCTCAGAATGATAGTTTTAAAAGGGAACTCAACATTGCAATAGTCAGAGACCACTGACTTGCACCACAGCAGCTGCTAATCAGAATCAGAAACAGCCAAGTCATCAGGGCACCAAAAACTGACACAATATTCAAAATGGCTCCAGCACAGGTCAACAACACAACCTGAACGACAACAATATCCACAACATTTGGCTTATTAACAGATGATATCTAAATCAAATAAATGAATACAAATCATTTCAGAGAAAACAGTTAAGATCCATTTAAAAGAACAGATCAGGTTGAATGATTCGTGCCTCACAGCAAGAAGGTTGCTGGTTCCATCCCCGGGTTGGTCAGGGCCTTTATTTGGAGTTTGCATGTTCTCCCTGTGCATGCATGGGTTCTCTCCAGGCACTCAAAGGCTCATTAGGTTGACTGGTGACTCCAAATTGCCCACAGGTATGAGTGTGAGCATGGATGGTTGTCTGTCTCTCCATGTGGCCCTGTGATTGGGTGGTGACTGGTTCAGGGAGTGCCCCACCTCTCGCCCAAATTCAGCTGGGATAGGCTCCACCCCCTTGTGACCCCAAGCTGTATGGATGATGGATGGATGGGAAAAAATACATGGTTCATATATTGTTTCTGTTCTGAAGAGCTCCACAGGTGTCTCTCACCCCCACAAACATTTATGACTTTTATTTTGATTGGTTCAGTTTTGGTCCTGCACACGTGCTGATCACAAAAGCCCTCTGGTGAACTTTTAACGAATCTGAAAGCTGTGCAGAGAGAAGCCAGCTCCACCGAATCTTATAAAGAGACAATGAAGATTATTTCATTACCACTGATTAAAAAAAACAATCATAGACGTCTCTAACAGACACCTGCAGAAGTGCTGCCCATGACTTTGACCAGTGTGGACATCACGAGGGAGTTTGTCCATCATTTTGATGATTCTGAATCTAACCTGGCTTTTGTTCTTGTTGTTATGTATCTGACATACAGAGACGGATAATGAGAGGCTGTTAATAGACAGATGATAATGAGCTGAAGCTCACGTCAGTGCTTCTGTTTCTGACCACATTGAACTATCTTTGGCCTGGAGGTCCTCGCAGCTCGACTTCTGGTTGTCTCTCACATGAAGTCCTGACCTGACTGATGTCAAACAGTCTGATTCTCTCCATTAAGGCCAAACTGACAGAAAGAGGCCCTGAAACCAGGCTCAGGCCCACGTCCCACTGCGGCCTGTAGAGATGAAGGACAGATCACTCCTGATCAAACAGGGCTGGATGAAGCTGCTCTGTTGTTTCAACAAGCGAGTTGTTCTGTGCTGACTGAAGCAGCAGCAGATTTATGTGGCTGTAGCTCAATGCGTGTAACTTCTGTTGAAACGCCGTCAGGAGGACTACAACACCCCCAGTGAAAGACAGACAGACAGACAATAGTTATCTAGAATTAATTATGATTAATAACGAATAATCTCAGCGGTGGTGCTGTGAGCATGTCCGTTAAATGCACTGAAAACAGACCACAGGACCATTGATCCTCTCCAAACCTCTGAAGATGCCCCCAGAGACAGAGCGTCATGACTGTCGGGTAGTTTAGACCTGAAAAATGAGGCTTGATCTGAACGTGCAGATTAAAATACCCCCAAAGTGTTAGTTTCTGAGGGTTATTTAAAGTTTTGTTCCTCTCTTGTGTTTCAGACTGACTTTTGTTAAGCTGCTGCACCTCTTCCTAACATTGAAGAAATGACTTCGTGATTATCATTACAGTTCTTAACAATGCAACTTCAGTCAAAACCTTGAACAGAAACATAATATAAATATGTTACAGGGATAACAGGATCAAAAGTGTGAAATATGTGACCTTTCAGACACAGTAAAATAATGTGACAACTTTAGAAGGCTCTCTTTTCTGCCTTTGACCTGCTCTGTTTTTAGCTCCATGTGAGTCTCATTCAGTCTCTGAGCTAAAACAAGGAAATGACACTGCAGATATTGTTTATTATTAATAATATAAAGATAACCTAATTTGTATAACAATGTTAAAAACAGGGGTTTACAAAGAGCTTTACATCAACCAAACAAGGCAAGAAGAACAAATATATGCAGAAAACACACCAGACAAACAGAAAGTATAAACCCAAGCACAATAAAAACTCTTGTAATGCGCCACAAGGACCAGGCTAACGCAAGAACTAAATAGGGACCAGAGATAAAGAGTCAAATAAGATGAAATATGAGCTTAAAACATGCAATAAAAGCAGTAAGAAGACATAAAGCATCAGTGAATTAAGAGTTACAATATGACAGAAAAGTCAGAGCAAATAAAATCAAAACATTTAAAGTAAATAAAACAAAAGGAAGCAGAGCTTAAATTGAGTTATTATGAGATAATAGAACAATGCAGGGCAAACAGAGAGGATCAGCTATAAAGAAGAGCAAAGCATCACCGGAGAATAAAAATAAATAAAAGAGCATTAAAATATAAAATCAAAACAGCCAACAGATAAAGAAGGTAGAATCAGAGCAATAAAGACCGAAAAATAAGACGAAGACGACATCACAATAAAGCGAGTCTGGAAAAAGAGTTTTTAAAGGGATTAAAAAGGTGTCACTGATTCCGCAGGAGCTCAGTCCTCAGTCCAGGAGCTCTGCAGAGACAAATATTAATTCTTACAGTTTTAAAACATGCTGCAGTTACTGAATCTGTGAAAACTGCAGAAAGGGCGTTCACCAGGAAGTTTCTTCAGAACAAACTGTTGGTAAAAACCTCTTTTGTTGGCTGGTTTTCCTAAAAACTGAATTTCTAGAGCTGGATTATATTCAGGGCTCGTCGTGACCTGACCTTTCACAGCTCTGTTTGTAGGATTATTCTTTAGATTGTGTTTCTTCCTAACTTCCCCTCAGTGTCCCTCACTTCCTCTGTCTGCTCTTAACCCTTAGAGCCCATTATTCTCTGCCTGTGAACTGTATGAGAAGTGTTTCTGCTGTTTGAGTTCCTGCTCTATCGCTGTTTCTCCGGTCAGTGAGGACAATCACAGGAAATATACGCTTTGTGGCCGTCAGGTTTTTTTTTTTTTTGCCATTGCAGAAAAAGTTCAGGGAAAAAATAAAAGTGGGGGGGGGGGGGGGGGGTAGAAGCATTATCCTGAGTGGAGATACAGATTTGATAAAAACTGATTTTGCATTTTGAACAGTGTCCAAACATGAAGAGCTGATGGTCCACAGTGGGACTGTGTGACAAACTGGTGCCTCCACATCCAAAAGGAGACTGAGCATCAACACCTACAACTGTTTCTCTGCAGCAAGTTGTTGTCTTTTAAAGGTGATGCGCAGTTTTTACTTCATCAGACTGCGACTACAATCAAAATGCACACACCTGTCACTTTGTAACTGTTGTCACATGTCCTGTATGTGTGTTTAGGTGGATTTGGTCAGAGTGTATGCATCTGAATAAGGCATTAGTTTGGTCAGTTGAAAAACCATGAAATTCACTTTTGAAACTTTCCAGGGAGGATATTTAATGTCCCAAATTCACAAAACTAAAACAGGAATTGACTAAAAATCAGCATCAAGCCTTTTTAAAGTGGCTGAAAATCAAATATCAAATGAGGTTTTCCACTAAGTATGGACAGGCAGCACACGGCGTCTGATATACACGGCAGAAGTCTTCATGATATGATGATGAACAATTCACCTCCTCACTTCAGTGTCACGTGTTAAAAAGTGCATCAGTAACATCGACTGAGGAGTCAGACCTGAAGCAGCAGAAGTGAACATGAAGCAGAGTCACTACATGCACTGTGACTACACCAAGTTTCAGCTCCATATCCAACAGCAGCTCTGTGGATGATCTACAGAACTCTGATGATGTGCAGTGAAAACAACCCATCAGACGTCCAGAAGCACATCTGAGTTTGTGTTCCTCTCCTCAGATCGCAAACTGCAGCCGTTGTTTTTATCCATCTGTCAAGTCTTATTCCCATGTTATAATTCTCTTATTCTGATTTCACACCAATCACACAGGATGATGTCCTCAGACCTGACACTCAGGTAAGGTCAGAAAACTCTGCTTCATACATACGACTCGGATAATGTCCAGGTAATTTCAGCTTTTTTGGGTGAAGTGTGAACGCGGTTTCAAACTCATTTTTGATAAAACATAAACAAAAAGGTAAAAGCTGAGGTAGGTCTTTTGAAAAATGTAACTGGCATAAAAAAATCTGCTCCTCGTACAGAGTGAGAACTTTTTTAACCAAACCAGACTGTAAACTGTGCCCTAAACCAGACTGTGAACTGTGCCCTGAACCAGGTTGTGAACTGTGCCCTGAACCAGGCTGTAAACTGTTAATTTACGCTGTTAAAATGCTCCTTCTCACACAGATATGCTCATTCTTGATGAAGAACTTCAGTTAATGTACTAAATGTCAATTATCACACCTGTGGTCTCCGGGTGGACTCAGATAACATTCGTGCAGCATCAGTGGGCGATGAGTCTTTTGTTTTTGGTAGCTGCTGTGACATGACACCTGTCCTGCCGTTACAACTGTGGAATTCAAATAAATCCAATACTTCAGGTAACGTAAATACACTTAATTATCATTATGATATTCGTCCTCTTGGAAGTATCTGTAAAAGATCTCAGTGCTCTGAAGAGGAACTAGAGGGTATATAACTTCCTCTTTATGAAGAAAAGACCTGTCAGGCTAAATCAGCTTACACATTACTTATAATAAAAATAATTAATAATTACTTATCATACTCCAAACAAATATTTATTTTGTTCAATTTCATACACACAGCTACTTATCAATATAAACACAGAGAACTAAGAGAAGGGTCAATAAATATGAAGGACAGCATGAAACTGATAAAACTTGAGTCTTGACATCAGCTAAATATCAAATGTATAGATATGCAGCAAAGTGAATCCAGTCAGCTGAACAGGGGGCATAAATCAGAACAGTTAGATAAAGATGCCCACTGTTAACAAAACACAATGAAGGAAGGAGTTCTTCTAACTATGAAGACACTCAGATTCACCTGACATTCAGAGAGGAGTGTGGTCAGTGTGAGGAGCTTAAACCAACACGAAGCTCCTATTATTAAGCTGACAAAAGTTTATGTTAACACACAGGTCATCTCCCCTTTGGATTAAACAGAAAAGCCAGAGGGGGGGACGAGGGAAAGACCAGCATGAGCCAGAGCAGAGGGTAGTTTCTGAGGTCCAGTCAGAGCCTTTGGTCAAACAAAAGGATCGTTGTGGTTGTACTGTGTGAATGCAGGAAGTGACATCACAACCTCATCATGTCATTTAAAACTATGTGGTGACCGGTCCCTCGTGTTAGAGGGTTCAACAAAGGGTGGGATGGCGGCAGCCTTGGTGCGTGGGTGAGAATAATCTCCCTGAAGTGTAAGAAATAATTATAGAAATGTGTGGAGATGTCATTTTGAGGAGAGTGACCCCAGCATTGACCCCCAGTTTACAGGGAGATGTCTTCATCTGCAATAAAAGCAGCCATTTTTGGTATCTTAAGAAAAACAGCACTATTTCAGCAAAGCTTTGTTTTTGTCCTATCAACCCCCCCAACCCTCCAGAAAATGAGAGAATTGGGTGTGGGGGTGACGGAGAGCAGAGAGGCCCCTCTGTCTGCAGCTCGATTCTGTGTTTCATTAAAACAGTGGAGCTGTGTTCAGATCGGGGCTCAAGGGCAGAGAGGAAGCTGGAATGTGGAGAGCACAGCCATAGCTCTGGTCTCATGATATGGCTACAACGTGCTTTCAATGCCTGAATCACAGCTCGGACACTGCTGTTCAATTATTTTACTCCAGTATGGGCACAGGGCTGAGCTGTGAGATACAAACACTACTTTCCATCCTTTCATCCCCCCTGTATCACGACACCACCTTCATTTTAACCTCTGTTCAGCATGTTTGTCAAAACTCTGTCGTTTTTCCTCCTCTCCGTCTTCCTTTTCTTTGTCCATGCTGTGTGATTCTGAAGTTTTGCTGCCTCAGCACTCTGCAGATGGCAGTTAGTTAAGGCTTTCCTCTCTAACACGCGCTAGCAAGCAAAGGCCAAGTTCAGCCATAGCTAAAATGTGTTGTGAGCATCAAAAGATGAACTTAAGAACAAAAGAGCTCACACCACCAGACTGTCCTGAGGAACAGCGAGGTGAATAAATGTTTCACCCTCCTTTACAAAGTCTTCAACCTTTACTCACTCCCTCTGCCCACTCTGAAGCTGTTTTAGATGCTCTCCCAGTCCATTTCATCACTCAAGTATTTTCACTGTATTACCATGAGCTCTTCACTGTTGTCATCAATCTCCGTGTGGCCTCCACCGCTGCTGCTGAGGAGAATCAGAGAGGGACGGAGGGCCTTCGCAGGAGGAGGTCCCAGGGAGGAAGAGGGGGAGGATGAGTGGGAGGAGGAAGAGGGGAAGGGAGCCACGGTTGCCCTGACCTTGTTGTTTGTTCCAAGCTGGCGACACTGGTTCTGAGGCTGTAGAGGGAAAATATAAAACCTTCATCAGTCAGGACACGGGTGACTCCTAAAAGGTGTCACAGTGTGATGTTGTGTAATCAACACAGAGATGATCGTCTAAAACAGATCACAGATCAGATCAAGGGTTAATACACTTCGCTCAGATGGCCTCAAAATAACCCAAACTCTGACCAGAATGAATGAAAATCTGTCTAAACCATTCTCCCACCTCTTACAGACAAAGCAGGTCAAGCTAAAGGTGAAGTTCCCTCTCGTGTTTGTGTGTTTAATGACCTTTAATGACATGTCTGTTGTGTTGATTACAGGCTGAGTGTGAAACAGAAGTCAATAAAAACCAGAGATTCTGTGTTCTCAACTCTTTTGACGTTCATCTAAGTATTTCAGCTTCTACTTGTTAAACTTCTTTGTAAATGTATTTTGTGCTCCAGTGAGTCCATGGCCTTTTTACAGTTTTATGAGCAGCTGATACTGCCCTTTACACTGTCATAAGACTGCATTAAAGTGTGCTTACCTGTCTCGACGCTCTTCTGCCTGTGGATTTAGGGCCATCTAGTGGTTGAAGCTGGTCTTTGTGGGCAGCTGGTGGCAGCCTTGAATCAACCATAACCATAAGATAGCTGTATCTATATATTTTATGTTGTTTTAATGTGATGCATAATGTTTGTCAGGCTTCTCTGACCTGTATGGGTATCGTGGCTGGGAGAGCAGACCTCTGCTCTTGAGGTGCTGGTACAGGTTACTGGTCAGAGAGAGAGGATTAAACATGTCCTCCTCGTCCAGATGGCTGAGACAACCCTGACAAAGAAGAGGACACCTTAAACACTTCTCCAAAATGTACACATCATACATGATGACATGTTAAAGCATTATGAGACTGATCAAGCATTTTGTCATCTGTCATTTCTGTTTTGGAGGCATTTAGTTTTATTTCTGTTGATATATAATTTTGATCCCATCCACTGACCAAACTATGCTTCAGTGGTACACGTTACTTCCTTATGGAAGATTTTTGTGCATGTATTATGTATTAGGAGATACCATCCTTCTTCTTCACCAGCACTGTCTGGTTAATATCTGGATGTGATTTATGTGAATATATTTCTTACCGCCTTTGTTCTAATTCCTCTGATGATCAAAAACCTCACCTGTAAAAGCTTCAGAGCATCAGGCGGAGGGTCCTGGGTTGGTACAGACAGTGAACAGGGCAGCAGCAGCTCTCTGGAGACCACAGGTTTCAAAAGGAGGGACAGAGACGAGGACGATGGCTGGAGGACATAGTGAGAGGACACTCCTGTCTTGTGAACAGACATGAGGGTGATCAGTGTATTCTCAGCAGGACGTCTCTGACACACACTCGTGAGCACACACTCACTGACCTCTGACTGCAGACCTCTGTGTGGGCTCCACCTGCAGCAGCAGGAACAGGTCGCAGCTCTGACAGAGAGAAAAACATATCTAACTTTTCATGCATGTGTATGGCAGACACTGCAACGTGCATCAGGAGCTGCAACATCCCACAGTCTGACCCCGAGAGGGACTGAACAAACAGGGAGTGCACTAACACACTGCTGCCTCACTGGTCAGCCAAGACGGCCCATCACACCTCTGGAACAAACACAACATCAGCTGGACAGGCTCCCCTTTGACTGGGACATGACACAGGGTCTGTAGGACTGACTCGGGTGGACATAAGGCTCACCTCAATAGGCACGAGAAGCTAAGGACAGCAAAGCTAATGCTAAACTAACCCTGCTGATGTGCTTAACTTGTCAAAGCTGCCTCCCAGTTCTGAGCGTGTGAAGGAAAATAGCTAAATCTATTTAGTAACAGAGTGGAAACATGTTTTCAAAAACACTGGAGCAGCACCAAAGCTCCTCAGAGCAGTGAAGCTGAAGCTGAAGTCACATGATGAATATACTGAGATGTTTCCTGTTAGATTTCATAGAATTCTGTCAGTGTTTGATTTCTGTATGTAAATGCAGACAATAAAAAGTTAAAACTGGAATATAGTGCAATTTTAAGTATTCCAGTACTGCACTGGGAATTGGGACTCAAGTATTGTGATAATATCGTACCGACGAGGCGATTTCAACCCCTACTGAAGAGTCTGATCGGGACCGCTATAAATGGACTTTAGTTCATAAATGTGCCGAGGGACTGCAGAGGTAAATTTGCTTTGAGCTAACTCTGGTACAATGTGACAGATGAGAACATTTGTTTATTATATAATGGTCCCTTCACAGATAAAATGAATTAATGATAGTAATAATAACTGAAAAGAAGCTTTGAATTTCACTCCTACAGTCACTTATGCAGTAGGCTGATGGTTGTGATTCTTGAGTGAGATCCTTTTTACAATCACAGTTTTTGAAAATGAGCAGAAAAATAATCCCCCATCATTTTAGAGTCTTCATCAGATTAGCAGCAAGCTGTTCCTTGCTTGTAGGAATCACATCCTCAGAGTTAGTATATAAGGCACAAAAATACTTAAAAACTCGTCTAAAAGTCTCTTAATAAGATTTCTCACATTGTATCTTAAATGCTTTGCTTAAAATCACTTATGCTTCAAACAATGTTAGAAGTAACAAAGAAACAAAAATTTATGCATTTAATTTGTGATGAAGCCATGGAGTGGCAGAATAAAAAATAGACCTGAAAAGAGTCCAAGATGCAGCACGAGGAAACTACAAAATCCAGTTTTAAAGTTTGATCAGCACATGCTCTGCTTTTATGGCTCACTCTAGTGTGTCCTTTTTATGTGGTGTATTTTGTGATGTGCTGTAGTGTTTTTGGAACAATGCAGTAATATATCTGTCTGTTCATAATAAAACACGATAATACTCTAAATTGTCAGGAAAAAAAAAACAGCAGGAAGAAGTCACACACCTGGAGTGTATGGCAAAGAGCGTTGAACAGGTTGTGGTTGGTCTCCATTTCATCCCAGTCCAGCTGCCAGCAGGTGGTGGGCCGGATCACCAGCGGCAGACCATACAGCACACTTTCACACACTCCACGTGCACGCAGGGTCCTACAGCACAGACAAAACAAACACATCACTGTAGACCCAGCTGAAGGGCACACATTCTGAATCAGAACATTCTGCTAACTCACAAGACTGTTTAATGTCAAAAATGATGTTATTAACACAAAGTCCCTGAAACTGTTTTCAGTAAGGCCCTGGTCTGTAGCAAGTACATACCAAATCACAATGACCTGGGAGCAATGTCCTGTGTTTGTCCATGGAAATCATTCATGCGTTCTTCTGTAGAGCATTACTCATTGATATGATCACATGTGCAGATTACTTTCAGACCTACCTGGTTAAACACCTGTCACTCTAAAGCACACTTAGCCCAAAACTGCAGCAGTAAAAACAGAAACAGATGCAAACTTAGTAACAGAGAGAAACAGTCCCAGACTCTTTTCTTTACATATTCAGCCTTCTGCAATACATTTGAAAATGTATCCACTTTATGCAAAGAGAAAGTCCAGCTGATAAGGATTTATTTTTCTTCTGTGTGAATGGTCTATAGGTGATCATCACGTAGTAAGCTACTGCAGTTGTTAAAACTCTGTCACTATCACTGCAGATGACTTATTAACCATTTACAGACACAACATACCAGTATAAGACAACATTAACAGAATAAAGGAAAACTTTGAGCCTTTGCAACCCAGAGAGACCAAACTGTAAAAATCACAAGAGCTTGGGTTGTTTGACTTCATTTATTTTTACTCCAAAAGAGAACAACACAGCTTTTAAGACACATGGACACAACATTTTTACACTGACCATGTATTGACTCACACAGGATAGCTTTATTGTTAGCCCAGAACTTTAAACACCACTCATGGTTGTCGCTTCTCCACTAAGTATGTGTATTGGTTGTATGTTGGCAGCGATATCCCTTTCAACTGCTATTAAACAGTGAGTGTAACACTATACTAATACCTGTTCCGGTTATTTACTTTTAGCCTTCCCTTTGTTTTTTTATCAGTATTTATTTATTCTGTTTTTGTTGTGCTGGATCAAAAACCACGTGGTCCAATATTCACACAGCCCTGTTCTCTAACCCACAGAACTCATCCCACAGCAAAACAGCAAATCACTGTGGCTGGAAAAAAAAAAATTGTTATGGGAAAGTGTTTCTACAAAATGTTCCCCTCATGCTCTCAACCAGGATAGAGTCAGTCATAGATTAGAGGGATTGAAGACACACTCATAACTTGGAAATAAAAATGTGCACTTCACCCAGGCACAACAAACAAAGCAAACAAACTATTTAACTAAGAAACCAAAAAAACAAACAAATGTAATGTACAACAGAACCCTGAACTACTGTAAGAAGGTAAAATGTCTTCTGTCTTCCATCACATAGTATTGTGCCTCCAGTTTTATTTTTTAAATACAATTCTGTAACAATTAAATGGATTGAGTCAAAATGTAAAAAGACCATCATTACAATATCAATTATGATACACTATTTAAAACAAAGAGTTTCACAGATAACTTGCAAAAATAATTTTTGTATAAGTTGTAAACAACAAGCAAATAAAGCCGATGAAGGGACATACACCTAATGTTTTGTTAAATAAATCCATTATAAAAGATACATGTCACCACATAGACCTTTATCAGAAAAAAGCCTCACTTCTGGTTGATTGATAGCAGTTTAATAAGGAATCTGCCTTAAACTATGATGCTGTTTACTTTACATGTGATACGTCTTTAATAAGCAGTGAGCAGAGCAGATGATTGCAGACTGTTTTTTTTCTGATCAGCCCTTATGAACCATCTCTAATCTGAGGCCCTGTTTCTTACTTGATTGCTTTTAGTGTCTTTGGCAGCTGGCTCTGATTTCCTGAGCCCTTCGTGACGGGCAAGAAGTCTCTGATGCTCTCTGTCTTCACTCCCAAGTTTGGGTTCAAGGGAAGGAGGGCGGGGCTTATCAGACGCTCCTGCATGTCACACTTAACACACACTGGACAGGTGAGAAACATCAATGACAGGTGTGAAACAATGGGATATCACCATCTGTGTTGTATATCATACAATCAATAATCTGATCTCACTAATAGGGATGGGAATCAAAAAGTAATACCAGTTCAGAGTCAAAAACCACAATGTCAGAAAATCCACCACATTTGTGTTCATGCTCAACATTTCCCTTATAATTCCTCCACTTCATTCTGCATCATTGTCAAATCAAGGACATCGAGCTCCAATCAGATACCGTCAGCAGAAACTAAAACAAAAGGGTCTGAGATGTCATCATGGCAGACAGGAAACAGAGGTAGACAGAACTGTGGCTTAACATCCTTGAGTCTGTGTCCATGGGATAGCATTTCTCTGTGCAGCATGGGGTTAAATATTACGAGCGCTGTGTGCTTGACATTGTTGCCATGAAAAACCCTTAGAGGCCAACTTGTCCACACAGAAAACCCACAGGAATTGATAAGGGAACCAATAAAGAAATATACAATAATAAGCAGAACTGATCATAGCATTGATATCAATAAAATCTTACTAATTCCCATCCCTACTTATACCTGTGCAGTTACAAAATGGTCAGCTGTATTTATACCTGGAATGGGGTTTTCAAGTGGAGAAGGTAGCAGGAGGTGGAGATGCTCTTTGTCTCCTCCCTGCTCCTGAAGCCATGCTTTCAACACCGTCTCCACAGCAAGAATGCTGTTCTCCACCTGCTGCAGGTCGACCTCTATTCCCAACATCAAACAGTCTAAGAGGAAACAGAGGCCTTGAATTGAAGCTTTCCTTACTGATGTCAGTGTTTCCCAGGAACAACAGGATGCCCACAGTGGCATGTGTAGACATCAGTACTAAAACAACAGAAGGCAATTTTAACATGATTCTTACAGAACACAGTCATAGGAAGCCTCTCTTCCTGTATGTGAGTGCATTTCTCTGACAGAAATGTGAAGGGGCCTCTCAGTAAATGAGTGATGAAGTGTGCAGTTGACAGACCACCAGTTAATCAATAACTATAGGGACTTTAAATTGATATATGTATATATACCATTATTCAGACAAACCTCAGAGAAATTCATTGCCAACAATTCTCCAAAGAAAGTCTATGCTTGGGAAACTTCAGTGCTTACATGGATAAAAACCTGTTTGCGCTGATGGAAACAGCTTGTCTCTTACATGACCACTAGATGGAGGCATAATTCAATTAACTTCTTTTACTGTTTGGTCTCAACAGCACAGATGACTACGAACAAAACTGCTCTATTCACTGTTACTCTAATGCAACCATTCAGTTGTGTGGATGATAGACACATTTCCTCATTTGGCTTGGAAGTTTAGTTTGTTTGTTACTTTCACTGCATTTTTTAAATTTTGTTACAACACTATAATCACTAAACACACTAGAAGGACTGTTTGATGAGATACATTAATGGTCCTTTTCCATTAGCCCTACTCTACTCGGCTCAGCTTTCCCCGACTCTACCCGGCCCTACTCTACTCGCTTTGGTCTGCTTTTCCACCAGCCCGGTCCTCTGCCCAGCGGGGGCGGGGTCGCCGTGAAACCGCTGGGCGACACTGCGTTCATGTCATTTTGAGACAAAACAACCAAAACAGTGGAGGACTTGGAGGCAATAGTATACTTGCTGCTCGGTCTGTGGCTTTTTGTTACAAAGAGGAAAGCAGAAGAAGGCTGCAGGCGGCGAGAAGAAATACCCTTGAGAAGTACAGGAGAGTTTTGGAAGCGAGACAACAGTTTGAAGCCGAGGACGAGAGCAATCGGGCTGCAAAGAAAAGACGTATGAGGGTAAGCTAATGGAAGCTACCGCTAGCTTGTTAGCTAGCTAGTAATGATAAAGTCCTGTGTTTAACATTGTGATGGCAGCAAGTTATTGCCATAAAGTAACAAAGCGTATGTACTGCAGTCCTGTTTTGGGCATCGCGCTCATGACCCATCGGTGATGACATTCTCTGACCCTCAGTAGCCGGCAGTCGGTCAACGTCACCGTTTAGTATCGACTCAGCTCGCTTAGAACCAGAGCAGAGTAGGTACTAAAACTGGTTTGTTTTAGGAGGTACTGTGCCGGTGGAAACGCAACACAAACCGAGTAGAGCCGAGTAGAGTAGAGTAGAGTAGGGCTAAGGCGAGCTGATGGAAAAGGGCCGTTAGTGACCATCTTGGCAACACCCCATAAACTTTAAAACCTTTCAAACCACAACTTGGAGCGTTATTAAAGGACTGCTCCGTCTGCCACAGTCATTATGGGCCAACAGAGCATGTAGTATGTTATGGTATGAGACTCTTATCTTGCACAGCAGCTGGATCCACCTTTTTCAATGTCTGGAGTCAGACGGATCCATTTTACCAAGCTCCAAACACAACAGCCCAGTCCTCTGAAGCAGGAAGAGTTGGGAGTTCAGATGACAACAGTGAGTGACTGCTGGTAATAAGATTAGCTTAGATGCTAAGAGTTTCAGTGGCAGTTTTATCAGATCTGGACTGAATTTCTTTATTAATGAAAAACAAACAACACTTAGAGCATTTCTCGATGGAAAGGATATTTTCGCTCCACTTCCCACATGTTCTGACGAGTGTTTGTTCTACTGTACACCGCTGCAGCAGTGCCCGCCTACTACGTTATCTAATTGGCCCGTAACATATGTAACTGATGAAACAATCACACAACCACCTGCAGGATATGCTCTGACAGGCTCGGCCCCTACATATTCAGCCTGGCTTTTATGTAGAACTTCATTATTTTAATGACTTTTATAGTGATTTATTTCTGAGTAGCACTTTTTACCTTACTTTATTATTAAATTTTAGTTTAATATTTAATTGTCTGTTTTATTCCATTTTTAATATTTGCTTATATATCTTGATATATATATATTTTTAATCTTTTACACTTAATCATTTTTTTATTTAATTTTAATCTTTTAACATGTTTTCATTTATTTGATGTTTCTTGGTTTTATTGCTTTGCATTCTTGTATCTGTTCGTCTAAATTTTATCATTTATTTTACTTTAGCTTCTGTGGTGTGCATTAGTCTCCAAATCCTCTTGAAAGTGATTTTCATGATTTATGTATGTGTATGTGTATATATGCATATATGTGTATATGTATTTATATATGTCTTTTGTTAATCTTTTTTTATTTTATTATTATATTTTTTGTCTTGATGTAAAGCACTTTGAGCTGCAATTTAATTTGTATGAACTGTGCTGTATAAATAAATTTTGATTGATTGATTGATTGTGCACAACTACACCACAGCTCAAAGCACGCTGATTGGTCCGCTCAGTTTTTAACTGGAAAAAAATGTGAAAAACTTGAATGCATGATGGATCTGCCTGATGACAGTCTGGTAACTCCAGCATCTTTGCAAGACTTTCAATACGAGGGGCATCGACTGAGCACTAATTTGGTTAGGACCAGCTCTGGGTGATTATTAGTGGGTCTGTCTTTGTAGGACAAAAGCAGATGTTCTGGCCTTGTCTCTCTTCCCAAAGTCGCCCACTTATTTCAGAAAGACTTGATGAACCTGCCACACCCTTCTCTCCGGCTCTCTCTGTTATTAACCCTATACTCGACTCAAACCTTACTGTCTCCACGTCTCCTCTCTCCACTATCTGGTGTTTAATAGTTAATGACCCATCAGTAGACAACTAATGACTCAGGGATGAGGAGGTGGTGTGGAAGGCACAAAGAGGGTGTACAGTTAATGGAAGAGGGAGATAAGATTAAGTGACTTTTGAGGAGGAAAAGAAAATTGTATCTACAGAGAATCAACTAATTATGCCTTCACTATGAATCGAACAAGCATGCTGTGAGTTCAAGCACTGACGTCTGACATGTGCCACGGCGCTCTTAATATGGATTACAGAGCTGCAGGGACTTCTCTTTGGATCAGCAGTAAAATGGGAACTACATCCTACCACTCTGAAGCATTACTAAAACGCTGAGCCAAGACACCGCTGCTGCAGATACAAAAGTTTAAAGACAGATAAACAGAACAGAAAGAGCTGAGATGCATGATTTTGCAAAGCTAAAGAAGAAAAAAGAGATGTGTGTTTCCATAATGATAGCACAGAGCAGGAGAAACATCTTTGAGGGATGAAGAGATGGAGGAAAATGGGTTGAAGAAAATCAATTGCCATCCCTCGGATAATGCCTGTCTTGGGAATTTTGAGTATGAGGGAGGAAGAGAGATAGACGGTGAAAAGGGCTTGTAGGAAATGGAAACACTGATGATAGAAAAGCACTTAAAGCTTCAATGATCACCAGGAAGAGAGAGAAAGAAAGTATGCGTTATAAGACAACAGATTGTGTATCTGCGTATATTTAAATTTGTGAGGGAGCATAGATAAGACAGCAGAAGGCTGCTCTGCTCTCTCGTCATTAAAAACTACCGTCTGTCTGTCTTGTGTGTGTTTAGTCAAACTGGTTTCTGCAAAGCCCTATTTAAATAAAAGTAGATAAGTGAAGGTAGTTAGCCTTAAAGTGATTTTGGCAGCGTAGGTAATGCAGTGCTCTGTGTTTCCATAGCTTAACCTGACTTTATGAAGAAAGTGTTCGCCTCAGCAGCCTCCAACGATACTTTGAAATCTAAGCTCAGCTCATTATTCATGTGTTTAATCATGCATGTAAGATTGATACAAATATTTATGCTGAAACAATAAAAAAGTCAGAATTCACTTAACCCATGATAAAGTATCGTGCACACGATAGGCCAACTGAATGTTGTCATCCTCCCTGCTGAACGCTCTCACTCCATGACACAAACATCGAACGTTCCCCCAGTGGACAAGTATGTTCCTGTCCTCTACACTGTGGACAGTCTCAGCAGCGGCCTGTGTGTTATAACCAGGTTAATTATTAGTGCTTGGTGGTAGACTGTTGATTTTCCACTGGATGAACTCGATGCCCTGACATGAGGACCCTCCTGAAAACAAGATGTTGCATCTCAAGAGGCTGTTCATCATGAGACTGGGGTCCACATTCAAGATTTCCTGCTGCTTAACAGAAGGTTTTTTCTTGCCACCATGATGGAGGGATTCATGATTGGCTATATGGATTCATGTTGGGTGTTGGATGTATGTATTTGTATACATATGTATATTTTATATGTATATATGCATGTATGTGCATCCATAAAATGAAGAGTTTGTCTTCAGCCTGCTCTCTTGTAAAGTGTCTTGAGATAACTTGTTGTGAATTGACTGATCGAGCCAAATCCACGTTAAACTTCCACAGAGCCTCATTCAAGAGTGAAAATGCTAAGAGGAGGAGATACTGAGTGAAGATGCTCTACTGTGTCTGTAAGTAACTAAGATTGTGTAGAAACAAACAGACTTCTGATTTTTGTCACATACATATAATACATTAACCTCCCTTATTTCGGTACATTTTGTCCTGGCAGTATTGTAAGAAAATGAGTTCTGTAAAATTACTGTTTGAAAACACAAACAGACTTTATTTTAAGAAGAGTTTCTTTGAAAACAGTGATGTAAACAGTGCCAAAAGAAAGAAAGGAGGCTATGAAAGAACAGCATCACAGGGATGCTGGTTTGGCAGGCAGACAGACAGACAGACACGACCCACACACGGGTCTGTCAGACCAGGGTCGGCTCCTGCCTGAGGCCCATTTGCTCTCTCATCCCTTTCAACAAGTCTACCTGCTGACCTCTCCTCCATCAATAAAGGCATAAAATACCAAAAAAGAACCAAAAATAACAGCATAATGCAAGAGAGACAAACGCATATCACAAAACTCCAATCTCCAAAATTTCTACTTTACAGAAATGACAAAAGAAAAAGTTCGACCCAGAAAAGAGTTTTGTTTCATACTGATCAAATTATTTTTGTATTTTGATGTGTTTAAAAAGTTTATAATACCCACCCACCAGATGACCAGTAGCTCTGTTTCATGATGATGTTTTAAACCTGGATTTTGTCTGCATTTGTCTAACAATCAGAGGGCCAAGGTATAAAATTCTGATTAAAATCTAAGACCCAACACATTGTTTTTCCTGCAGTGGAAATCCTGGTGGTGCTGTGTGGCCTCTGAATTTCTGCCCCTGCTGCTTGCTGGAAAACACATATGAATCAACCACACAGAAATAACTGAAGGACCACTTCATAGTTAAAACCGAAATGACTTTAATCTAGTTTTAATTTCCCTGGAGATGTTCTTGTTAATAAGGCATGGTTTGTAATTGTTTTCAGAGGAGGTTGGTATCTTTTAAGAACGATGCCAAAAGGCTGGAGCGCAGTCAGACAGATATTCTCTGCTGTCATGAATTTCCTCCCTTGTGTAGGGCGCAGACATGCCTATATAAACCGCCCCCTCCAGGCAATCACACACACAAATTAATCAATCAATCAATCTTTGCTCCAGTTCATAACAAGTGTTATCTCAAGGCACTTTACAACAGACCAGGCTGAAGACAAACTCTTCATTTATAGATACACACATAAACATACATACAAATACATATAATAAATATATCTGTATATACACAAACATACATCCAGAGATGGATCCATCCAGGCAGAGACAAAGTGACTAAAATCACATTCATCTCTGCTGAATATAGACTCAATCAATCAAAACAAGTGTCGTCAAATTGAGTGGTTGAGTCAAGACAAGTTGACAACCACTGCTCCACATACTTTTTGCTTTGCTTGACAGACGATTAACAGACAACGTTTTCTGCATGAATTTCGAGGTGATTACACTGATTTCATTAAGATCACAATGGTGCACTCCTTGGAAACATTACAAAATGAAATAGCTATGGTCCAGGGTTAGAAGTTGTTTATTAGGACATAGGCCTCCTCGTCCGCATGAATCTTAGTAAACCGTGGTAACCTCCTGCATCCCAAATGAAAGCTAAGATAAAAGCAGAGCTGATGAATGCAGGTCCATGGAATTTCCCCTTAACATCCTCATTTCAGACACAGAGTGACGCTGACAGAAGTGTCCTTGTCCGCCAGAGCGTCTGCGTGAGCATTAATGATGAATTGCTCATTGATGTAGTTTGGGACTGTGACAAATAGGACATTGATCATCTGGTCTATACACAACACAGCATTGGTTGTGTGACCTAATTGCTAGCAGTTGCTTATGATGAAGCCATGTGTTCATGGAAACAATTAAAGCATACAGACACTTGACGAACAAGAAGACATTGGCTGTTATCTAAGCTGTCAGAAAAATGAGGCGCAAAAAAGAAAGAAAAAAAGATAAATACTTGAGGGAAGGTCAAACTGAGGGAAAATCTTCAATGGCTGCATTGGGTAGATGACCACTATCTTAAAGTAAATAAAAAATCAGCTATAGTTACACCAAATGTTCTAGTTAAAAAGTAGAAATCTTAAGCAGAGCCAGTGGAAATGGCAAGAGATCACACAGACAGTCTCAAGCAGAATGTGAAAACAGGGAAGGGCCGGATGGGAGAGAGGGACAGAGAGACTCCTGGAGTATGGCAGCTGGAGGACTTCTTTGAAGATTCTGAAATAGACAAGAGGGCAGATGATAAGAAGAGCTTTGCAGACAGGATTAATACAGGCACAGCACACAGGAGAGGACAGCAGAGGAGGCCTGTGAGGGGAAGGAAGATGGGGCATCTACTTTTACAAAGACCCAACAATGACAGCAACTAATAACTCAGTGTTCTGCACTGAAGCAAATACATCCAAGGTCACTCACCCACACAAACACTAAACACAGAGAGAAGCTGAAGCAGGTTAAGATAAAGGGGGTACATGTTCAAAACAAGGAAAGGGTGACCTTTTTCTCCAGAAACACAAAGAGAAGCAGACATGAGACAAAGACAAGCACCAATAGTTTCATTTCATTTACAGGACCACCAAATTAGGGGTTAATTAATGAACACAAAAGAATGTTAAAGTCGTTGTTTGCAATTACTGGAGAGAATGTAATGAAGCAAGACTGTCAACACAGAAGGTCTTCGAGAAATACAAACAAATCTTTGGAGGGCTTACATAACATGGGGTGGACTTTTTACACTGAAGATGGTGCTCAGTAATTAAAAAGACACCACAGGCAAATTAGATCGAGCCGTTTATTTTAATTGTTGTTTTGAACTGATTTACAGCTGTCACCACTGTCACAATACGGACATGTGATTGATACTACACCAACATTGAAATACTTCCCAGGCCCCTAAAACTGCTTTTTAGTTATTTCTGACCTGCACAATATAGAGGACCACTGTCTGCATTAAGAGAAGAAACACTTGAGGAGTAAGACAAGTGAGATATGGCAAAAAAAACAAACAAATAAGTCTACCTAAATACAAAATTTCCTGTCCCTGTTAGAACTTTTGGTGAAATAGGCTAAAAAAAAAAAAATCATATAGACATGTTCACAATATGTTAAATTTCAACTAGCAAGCCTCTTTGTTTTGGTGCAACACACGCTCTGGTAGAAAGACATTAAGGCAATGCATTTGCCAAAGTATTACCAAAAAAACACACAGGCCTGCAAGCAGAAAAGTTAAGCACTGGAAATGTGTCCATGTTGGCTCCTCTCTCACAAGGGCCCAGCAGGCCAGAAATGCAGAATCTTTCTGTATTTCCTGTTACCAAGATCCTCAAGTATCCTCACTGAAAAATAACTAACTATACCTTTAAACTCAAGGTCGACAGCTGCTCACTTTTCTGCGTGGTATCTGCTCAACTTTACTTGGTTGTTCTGGTTTTCTATTAGGGATTGTACTTATAATTTTTCACATCACTTCCGGTGGGGTTCCCAGGAAGCTGAGCTGAGACTAAACAAAATGTGACATGTGACTGGTCAGAGCATTGCCACGACTCGGGGGGGATTGATGCAGTAAAAAAACGCCCCCTGTTATGAGCTCTGGGATGCTACATGACTTGAATTGCATATTGTTTTGCTGCCACAGTCTTTAAAACAACATTAATCCCCCGTTACAGGAAGCCACAAAGGGGTCAGCAGCTCTATCTTCTTTGTTTGTGTGATGTTATGGAAAACTGAGCAGAAGTCTCCAAACAGAGTCAATTATTTACTTAACACTGATACTTTTGGCACCGTTGGTGAAAGAAACCACCAGGAGAGGACAGAGAATACAAAGACTGTTTTCAAGTGAAAGAGCAGTTATTCTGATTAAACTTTACTCAGTTACAAGTAAACGTAGCACTTTGTGAATCATTAAAATGCACTCAAATCACTGAAGTATTTTGAGAAGACTTTTCTGTGATGTGCATACAAGGACACTGGAGTGTGAAAAGTTGACCAGTGTTGTGTTCAAGCACAAAAGCATAATATAATGTAACATTCAACCAGACAAATACAGTAAAACCAATAAGTAGCATTTTGCTTAGTATATATATGAAATTGTATATAAAAGCTATTTGTAGAACTTTATTTTTGACTACATAATAATACAATGCCTGACATGAATGCACATTACTAATTTTCTCTGATAGATATTGAGTTTCATAAACTTTAATGAAAATCGTTTTTTCCCCCACACTTATTGTAATTAATAAGCGGTCAGTTCTTAATATGACCAACATTTTAAGAGTTATCCTCTTTGGTCATTGAGAATAGAACCACTGCTGTTTCAGTTTTATGTCAAGGAATAAAACCCAAAGGAAACTAACAAAAACAAAGTGCTGGAACTAATTGCAGATTTAAAAGGAAAAAAGGCTTTATTTTTAAACTCAACAGGGATCAAATTCCAGAAAAACAAGTCCAACACAGAAACTCCAAAAATACAAAACAAAGTAACAACAAAAAGCCAAGCCCGAACCGAAACTACCTTAAACGCTGGGGTAACACGAGGAACTCACAGGAGACATGGTGAGGAGGAAGACGAATGACCCAACAAAGAGAACAGGGAAAACAGAGACTAAATACACTGGGGAAACCATCAAACACAGGTGAAACAATCACCCAGGTGATTGATTTTCAAAATAAAACAGGAAACAAGAGAGACAAGGGAAAACAGTTCACAAAACAGGTAACTTAACTAGGATAAGAAACAGCGACAAGACAGTAAAACAGGGAACAGCAGGAGGTCTAAAAGGGGAACAAATACAAAAATAACAAAAGAAGTCAGATCCTGACAGTTTCATGTATTTTAACACTTGTGTTTGTATTGTATCAAATTGAAATTTCCATATCTTGACAAAACAAACAGGCAGAAAAACACTTTGGCTTTTTATTTTCATTTTTTTTACTCAGTACTTAGACAACAGAGTGAACATACTCCAGCTACAGTAATATACTGGTTTCAACTCTACTTAGAAAAGTGCAAGTACACTAAAAAGCAACTACAGTAACTTAAGTGAATTTAATATACATGGGAAGAGAGATCTGAATGACAGCCTTCTCTGACTTTTCTCTCTGCTTCTTGTTGCCAACCTTTTTGCTGTTTCAAACACAGCACAACAAGAGTAGATCAGCTATAAAAGTTCTCCTGATGGTTAACAATGTAACTACAGCCCAAAACCACAGGAATCGCACCCGATTACAGCAGCATCAATCCCTCTGTCAGGGTTTCACTCATGAGTATGTCTCTTAGTGACTATGACGAGTCATATTTCTCAAGGTTTTTTGCAACAGGCTGGCAGAAAAACATTTCACAGAGAGGGGCTGTTCTCCTAACTGTGTGCAGGATGAGGAACGACTGGTATATCTGTCAGTATGGGACTAATGGACTCATAACCTGGTGTGAAGAGTGATGCCGGCCTCCACCTGCTGCTATGCTAACATCTGACAGGTGGAAAAGCCTGACCTTGAACCAAATATGTACATCAACAAAAAAACCTGCGCACCTCTGAAACTGATGCATCTCTGTCACTAAACAAGCTCTGCTATTTCAAACATCCATTATCAAACAACATGAACGGTAAATACAGGTTTTTCCTCATTCCTGTTACATTGTTTTTAAGGAACTGTCCAAATGATCTGACTTTGTGTTCAGGGTGTTTCAGACTGTCCACTTTTAAGTACCTGGAGATTTTACTAAGATAATATCATCCAGACAGGGTGGGTGTGCACTTTAATCCACCACACACCAACTACCCTTGCTGGCTGTAATGGGAAATAAACTGAATCAAAATATTTTGACAAATATGAGTGTACTTTGTAAGAAATAAGAAAAGTACAGGACGATGACATCCCCAGCTGTAACTGTCTGTATATCCCAGTTAATCTACAACAAGTGCTTTACAGCAGCTTGGACGTCCTCTTAACTGACCTGTCGACTGTTACATCAGGCAAAGTGAAAACAATCATGTGAAGGGTTTCTGCTGGGAGCCCAAAAATGAAAATACATCACTTATCATAAATTCTCATTTTATACTGCTGTATTATTCAACATCAGTCATCTCTACCTCATAGTCATTATAGATGTTAATGTAAATATTAGATTATTACTCTTTTCATGATTATTATGGATTATACTTCTATAAAATTATCACCACAATCATACAGACATGAGGACCCTCCTGAAAACGAGATGCTGCATGTCAAGGGGCTAACCTCTAATAGATTTATATTCAGCAGGGACAAATATGACAAAACAAACAGCCCACCTCCCTTCCTTCACCCACACACCCAACACAGCATTGTGTGGATGGCTGTTCATCATGAGACTGGATCTGCTCCAGACCTTCAGCTGATGAACAGGCTTTTTTCCTGCCACAGTCACTGTGAACCTCCTACAGACGCACCTTCCTGTAGTTTGGTTGGCCCAGTACTGTGCTCATGATGGATTCATGTCGGGTTTGGATATATGTATGTCTATGTTACATATGTATATATGTATCTCTGCATATATGTGTATCTATCCATAAATGAAGAGTCTGTCTTCAGCCTGCTCTATTGTAAAGTGTCCTGAGATAACACTTATTATGAATTTGTGCTATACAAATAAAGATTGATTGATTGAAAATTATGCCAAAATGTCTCTATCATAGAAACACTGGTCCGATGCTTTATACCCTCAGCCTCACATCACTGCTCACCCTGTTCAAGCACTGGTTAGCACACTGTGGTAAGGTTATAGCCGACAGAATCAGCCCTGTAATACTTGAACTGACTACAGGTGTGATCACTTCAAGCTCTGCTGAAGGAGAAGGCTTCATTGAGCTGATGTTTGTTGAGACAGATCACAGGCTACCATCACAGCGTGGTGGGGAGAGCAGCAGTAGTGTTGACAAAGAGGCTGTCACTGCAGACACATGGACAGATCTTAGGTTAATAACAGTATGTTCCCGTTTGCTGTACTGTCCCTTAAGTACCATGAAGCTCTGTTAACATCAGTTTATCTCTGGATAAACACAGGATGGTTTAATGGGGGCTTTTATTTTGAAGGGTCAAAGCAGAGGCATTAGCTATGGCTGAGTATACCCTCTCGTTGATACAATGGATCTGCCAAGCTTTTCTGTGCATTGATCCAGTTTATGAACAAAACGAAAATCTTGGGTACATCGTGATCACTTGTCATGTTAAAAAAGGACCCAAGAGCAGGGATAACAAAGTCTTAACTAAATAAAAAGACGGAACAAACAAAAACTCTTTCAAAACTATTTAAAAATCCCAAAATTAAAACCAGAAGGGAACTTACAAAAAGACAGGAGAACACAAGGAGGCACGAGGACACAGCAAGGGAGGTGGAGCAGAGGTGGAGCGAGTTGTTACAGTGTTACAGTGGCGGCTCATCAGTGGAAGCAGCAGGCACGTTGTGCCACACAAATGACCGTCCATGCGTTGTAGAGTGGTCCCGATTTAAACAAATCCCTGAGGCACATAATTTGCTTCGAGGATTTTTTGTGATCGAATTATCTGGATTATCCGAGGAATCGTTTCAGCCCTAAAAGAACCACTACTTGGATGAAAATTTACTTAAGTACAAGTAAAACTACTGGTCTAAAAATGTACAAGTAAAAAGTAGCTTGTTTAAAATGTACTCAGAGTAAAAGTTACTTTTTGAACGGAGTTGGGGTTCTTTCCTCTGTAGTCTAAAAAGGACAAGGAGATACAAACATTAAATTAAAGAAACTGTTTTTATTTAAAGTCAAACCTTAGACTTTAACATGTCATCATTGCATATATCTATATATTAAATATAACTATTAAACAGTGGAAGGTTTGCCTATACTACAGTCAATCTCACATTCCTATTAAATAGACAGTTCAGGCAAACTGTAGTAATACCACTTTGAGACAACTTTACTGTTAACATAGTTGATCATTTTGAAGACTGTTGTGTTCCTCTAAGTTGTATTCCTATTTGCCAGAGGTGGGACCAAGTCATTGTTTTGCAAGTTTCAAGTGAGTCACAAGTTTTTGGTGTCAAGTCCCGAGTCACGTCCAGTCTGGAGACAGGAAAGTCGAGTCCCAAAGTAAAAGCAGGCAAGTCGAGTCAGGTCCAGAGTCTTCAGTTTTAACATTTCGAGTCGGATCAAGTCATTAGCCAATTTTACCCAATTAAATGCCATTTCAACAATGAAACATTATTTTATACCTTTAAGATTGGCTGACGGGTGGATTTTTGTAAATCAGGTCCCAGTAGTTTAAGGAGTTGCGTTTACAGCTGTAGGGAATCAATGAAAAAAAGGTACCCTTAAAACATCAACTAATCCCCCCTCACATTTTTGGTAATGTTCTGGGGGCCGGTTAGGAAGCTGTGGAGGGCCCTGCATGAATCAAACAGGGTATTGTGGGGGTGACCATGTCCTCTTCCTGTAAATGTATAAATGGTTTTAGCATTAGTTAATTTGAGAAGTGGAAGGAAACATTGATATTTGGCACTTTTCAGATAAAACATACGCTGAAGCAGCGGCTCCTACAGCTCTGTCCTGAGAAACAATCACCATCTCAACAGTCATCATGACCCAAATCTCAAAAAGATCAACCCCTTTAATTTGTTAAATGAAAAAATGTTGCAGTTTGGACCTCAGGTGGAAGAAAACATATTTTCTGAGCAAAGGGACAGGACAAAAAAGGATTATAAACATTAAATGATAATAAGAGTCCTGGGAGATCATACATCCATAAATCTTAATCAATATGTTTCCCATCATAAGATTTAAATGTTGGTTGTTTTCTAGATATCTCAAGTCAAAAGTTTATCATTGGAAACCCCTGTTTTTTATCTTTAGATGACGGGAGATCCTGAGAGAACAACTAATATGTCCTTGTTACAGCACAACAGAGTAAAATTAACATACATAGGCTGCACTGCAAAAGGACACAACCGACAGACAACAACGGTAACAGTCACACTTTAAAACAAAAATACCAGGCCTGTCGTCCACAGAGCAGATGGAGGCTGCATCGCTTTAGATTTGACGAGGAGGAAAATCTCTTCTACAGCTTTTCCTTCCTCTCTCTGCGCTGTGATGATAAACATTCTGTTTTCATTATTTATGGGATACTCCAACTTCTTCTCCAAAACAGAGGCTTTGTGTTGTTGACCTGCTTACCAGCACTACTGTAAATGCAAATTGCTGCAAATGTGTAAAACAGTATGTGTAAAATAGCTGACACTGCAGATCCTGGGTCAGTCAGGAGCGCTGCAAACAACTGCAGCTTTGGTGATCACATGATAGCGTTGTCTGAAATTACGATTTCGAAACTGACAAAGAGCAGCAGACACAGAGACGTCACACACACTGGTGACACTGATGAGAGACAGGTGAGACAGTGGCACAGGCGGAGACAAACACACGGGAGGGAGGGAATGACAAGAAACAAGAGGTTAAAGCACACTACATAAAACAACACTTTTTCACCTGTAATGAGCTTTTAAACATGAATAACATGAAAAAAGTGGGCTACTGTGTTTGCTTTTTCCAGTCAAATAATTATCAAAGAGAATCAAGTGCAATATCAAAAGCACATTTTCATTAAAGTATTAAATTATAGTTCTGCACAGAAATAATAAAGAGAGGACAACAAAACAAGAAATTAAAAAATAAAAACAAAAAGTCCTATAAAAGGTATGAGGCAAATAAATAAAACACAAGCCAGTTAAGATAATGGACAAAACAGACAGACAGCACATATGTTGAATGAAGAGTCGACAAATAAAGGTGGGTTTTATGGTGGGACCATCATGATTTCAGGAGGTAACCTGCTCCACAGTGTTTAGGAGCCACAACAGAAAAGGCTCAGTCACCCTATGCTGTCAAGGAAAAGCAGCACAAAGGACCTTAAAGACTTCTGAGAGATCAGAGGTGTACAAAGGTGCTTATCCAGTTTAAGGTTTAAAAACAGAAAATGAAATCCTAAATTGAATTCTAAAGTGTACAGGGAGCTGGTGAAGGGAGGCCAGGGTGGAGGTAATGTGTTTCCAGCAGCTTTTAAATGACAAGCAGCAACACTTTGGATGATGTACATTCTGTCTGTAAGCTAGTATGAGAAATGAAGATAAAACTAGCCCTGATAATGTATGTGTTGCCAAAGACACAGACATTAGAAAGATCAGTTTTTAAAACAAGAGCCACACAGCTCAGCCTTGCATCACAGTGAGTGACAAGCCCATAATAAAGTTAATCACTGTTTATGATCTGGTTCATGGGAGTGGATTAACAATCTAAACTCATACTGTAGCACCTGCAAGTGGGGGTCCTTATGCCCCTCAGGTGCAGCCATTCACCTGAGTCTTGGGATGTCATCTTAAAAAAAGCACCTGTCCTGCCCTGTCTGCACCTCAGGACTGATGCATTTCAGTTTACCAGACACCCAGTGATGTTTCAACACAGCTAAACAAAATTAGCTTCTGTTTGTTTTGTATCATGAGCAGCTGCCTCTCTGCTCAAAGACTGTTGTGACACACAGCAAAACAGACCAAGCTAAATGCCCCCCATCCTGCACTTTAAGAAAGCAGCAATACTTTACATAAACCTTGTTGGGCACTGATTTGATTAAAAAAAGAGTCCTCAATGAAAGACAAAAACTAACCAGCAGAGGCAGGCAGAGCAACTCGTTGACAGTTGGGTTGTTCATCATCACCTCTGTGGCTAATCCAGGTTAGCAGAGGTAACAAACTCAACACTGCAAAACCAGATGGTTTAAGAGCAAAACACAGTAGAGGTACGGAAACTGTACCTTGTGGATTTTGCCAAAGCAAAGTAAATATTTGCACTCAGACACTGTTTGAACAACCTTTTCTACCAGAATGCATCATTAATCAGCAGTGATCCACATCCCAGATAAAAACAGAATTTTACAGCACACTCCATTCTAAGCATCCAAATTATTTATCAGCATTATATTCTGAATGGTCCTGCCATTCATTAGAGAATATCCACGAAATGGAGTAGTTTATTTTGCTGTGGTGTCTAAAGTACGTTGTTATGATTGCAAATTTGCAATTCATAGTCTTTTTAGTATTGCTTTTTGTGCCCTACTTGTATAAGAGAATGAAGGGGTCAAATGTGTTACTATGTTCACAATGAAGGTGGAGTTTACAAAGATCAGGCGGTTTACTTTCTTAATAATGCATGTAACACTCAAAGCAACCAACATTAACTAAGTTATTAAATATACCCCCTGTAATTTGCTGTATGCTACAGTTATACACTGTGTGACAAAGAGACAGAGTGTGGAGACATTAAGTCAAATAAAGTTGTTGTCTTAGGTGATGTCAAAATTTTGGTCAGATTGCAGGGGCATCGCCGTATCTACCCTATAGAGCACAGTAAATCCAAAACATTTACAAGCATTGGCTCTGAAAAAACATCTTTGAAAAGGTTTGAAGGTTTCAACTCAATGCAGAGAGGAGTTTCCTTTGGGGAGAGATGAAATTTCTCAAAATCACTGAAATGAACTCAAAGAAATATGTCCTATTCTGAGCCAACAGGTGACAGCTTGGCTCACCATTTCATAATACTTGGCTGCAGGCTACCTGAACATAACTCTTCTTTCAGCATAAAAATATCCTGTACTATTATTCTTGCAACTTAACATAGGTCTGTGGGCTGATGCTGATCCAAATGCAGCTGCAGATGTGTGAAAATGGTGGTAACACATCCAAACAATAAGGTGTTTAGAGAGCAGTAACAGTTACTCTGAATAAATAAAGCATAACACCCCAGAATGTCTAGCTGCCACTGGCCATCAGAAGTCCCTAGCTTCTCAACATGAGCAAAGGTAAAAGTCAAAGAAATGATAAAAGACATAAAAACATACTTGATCTTAATAACCCAAGCACACAATCTGTCATCTTTACAGAAGCTACGTATCAGAATGTTTGTATTTCTTGTAAAAACTGGAAACACATACTTTGTCAGACAGATATAAGAACTGACAGACTGTAAGGATATGAAGATGATTAGGTTTATGTATAAGCTATAATTAAACTGTATTTAATCAACGTTTTTACTTATCTAGAAGTGTTTAGACAGTACAAACCTTTGCCAAGGTATTCCTGACATTCTTACCCGAGTTGTAACCAAAAGTGTTGAGAGCTGCTCACTCTCGCAATTTAAACAAATCCTTTAAGAAACTTCTTGATCACCACCAAAACCTGATCACTTTCCCCTTGTGCCTTGACCATTATGCCCTGAAAATCCACTGACAGCTTTTTAAGTTACAAGCACAAATGTGGAAAACTACCATATCTCAAAATGTAAACACATCCTGTAAAAAAACTCCTGGATCGGCATCTGAAGTTTGATCACCATCAAAATCTGATCACGTCCTCCTCGTGCCATGACCAACACTTCCTGAAAATGTCACCAAGAACCACCGACAACTTTCTGAGTGATCTTGCTTAGAGTCAAACAGACCAACAAACTAACAAAGCAGTAAACCAACAAACAAGCAGAAACAGACCCTCCTTGGCTGAGGTAACAATAACAGTAAAATATTAGTACAGGCGTGAGACAGGACGGTGTGATAGGAGGAAAGCATCTGCAAGGTGAAAGTAGGGATGAAAGGATTCAAACTCCAATGACAAAACCAGGTGCAGTCAAATTTGATTGTCAAATGACTGTTAGTTCACTGCATGTTTTGTACAGACATAACTTTGTCTACCAGAGCTGAGTTTGCTGAGTTTGAGCCATCGTCACTGTCCTTACTACTGTATCTCTGCTGAGAGAAGCACACAGCAGGCATGGAGAATACATAACAATGTAGTACATCAAATCTTTCATATGAGCCACGTGTTTTATGTTTCTCTACACTCTACCTGTATTATAAAAGAACATTTTCTTACTGTCAAAATGATAACAGTCTTACTTTCATGAATCTCCAATCCCAGGATTTGTGAGAATAAACTCCCATGGATCGACTGTTTTGATTTAATACAATACTGAAAAAGTACAAATATTCAAAAATACTTGGCTTTTATAAAATTATTTTTCACAAGTCAATTGTATATAATTTGGGTATAAAACAGAAGACAAAACTACAGAAAGAATAAATCAATTAAATGGCAAAAAACAAGGTGGATGAAGGACGATGATGAAATAAAGACATTTTCAGATGAATTTTGAATGAATCCTCTACAATATTTATGATGACTTCATTTCCTGCTTCCTAAATAGTTAAAATCTTTAAAAAAAACACACAGATCATTGACTCATTCAAAAGAGGGTTTGGGTTAGAGACTTTTAAGAGATCCGGGGCTCATTCCCCAACAACTAAAATAATATCTTAACACTGACAGAAAAACACTCCAATGGACTGAAAAAGATAAAGAACATGGATATAAGATGATATAAGACATCACATGTTCTGGACTCTGTCTGAAGAATCCCTAGTGTGAGCTCCTTGTCTCTGTTTCTTGAATGAGGGGTTTTATTTTGAAAAATACAGATCATGGACATGGAGAGGAGGTGGATGTGGCTCAGTGTTAGGATGTCCCGGTTCAAATTCCAGCATCTCCAAAGATATTGATAAACTTTTAAGTTATTAAGCTGCCTGGTAGAAAGTTTGAGCATGGCATAGCTCATGAACTTCTTTGCAGATACTCCTTCAACTCCATGCAGACAGGATTATTAATTTGAACTGATAATAACGACATGACACACAAGCCACACTTTCACACAGAGGTCTGCTGGGCCAGCTGAGGAACACGAGGGTTCATGGAGGCCAGTCACAAAGAGAGGCTTGAATATGTATAAAAGCACAAATAAGAATCTTGTCAGCTCTCACATGAGTTTTCTGATGTACTGGGTTTACCGAGCAGAAGAAGGGCCTGGGGCTGTAAATGGAGCTGACTGAAGCTGGAGGCACATGCACACAGACATCTTAACAACATAACTGCTCTGAAACTTGTCCTTGTGTATGTGTGTGTAAAGACTTACAGAAAACTGAGTTACCCTGAGCCAAAGTTAAAAAGAGACCACACATACTGGCATGTACCAGTGCCACCCACAGTTGTCCATTAGTAAATATGGTGGTTCCCTTTGAATTAAACAATTCAACTAAAAGCTGAAGCTATAAAGCTGACAGTGAAGGAAAACTCTGCCCATTCACTTCTAAGCTTCAGAGACTGCTTTTTTTTGACTGCAATGGGGTTTCAGACTTATGCATTACTGCACAGATATAGACTCCAAACTGTTTCCTCTGCTTACTGCAGGTCAGATCAGGTGAGTGTGTCCACAGCAGTGACATCATAACCAGAATGACTAATGCTCATGGAGAAAGATGTGAAAACAATCCCTGCCTCAGTCCTCAAAGCCTAACTGGTCACCCTGGGCTCCTCAACTTTCATGGGGGAAAAGTGGGGAGCCAAAGCTCAGTGCCCCCCCAACTTCGGGGCTTATGTCTCTAAATTAGGGGTGCACAATATTATCGGTTTGATATCAGTATCAGCCAATATCAGCCTAAAAGTTTAATCATATTGGCTGCTATTGAAATTTACACAAATGTACAATTTTGATGCACCTTTACATTACTGGATCGTACAATTAAAAATCAAAGAGTTAAATGCTGTTTTTCTTGTTTTACATCAGTTCCTTCTGATCCTTGCTAAAATATATCGCAACCCTGAAAGAAACAAGTCCATTTTTGTCAAGTACAGAGCTTGTGCTCTTGGCCAGAAATATCGACATTGGTATTGGAATGGGCGATAATGAATTAAAAAAAAATTCCAATATCGTGCATCCCTACTCTAAATTAGCAAGAAAGGAGGGAAATCCAAGAAGCTATGGGTGAAGGTGCACAAATGCAACCAAATAACAAACAGGCCTCAGTAGTAGAACAATTTTGATCATGTAAGTATTTATGAAAAATAAAAAAGCAAAGGCTGATTGCTCATTAGCATTAGGTTGGGTGGTACATATAAAATACAGATCATGAGCATGAAGAAGGGGGATGAAGCTCAGTGAAGGAGAGCATCATTTTCATTTATGGAGGTCTCAGCTAAAGTTGACCTTTTGACCTGCCTAGCCCTCATCAGTTATTAGGTTAAACAAAATCTCCTGCCTGTTTAAAAAAACAAACTGTAAATATCCAACGATGTCTTACTTTTATTAACATTGAGTTGATGTAATAATGTTATGGAGCTGGCTTCAGTGAAAGACTGAAGACAAAGACACAGCAGGTTGTCTGACGATAAATCAATCTAGCGTTAGGTGGTGTTAGCTGTCCTCTCGCAGCACATCAACAAAGTGCTTGTTTTACAAAAACAGACAAACAGGACGTGTTTTATGGGTTTTGTAATGATCCAGCACTTGTGTTAGAATTATTTCTCCTGTATAATCTTAACAGTCCTGTGTTTAGTTTTCTTGTAGTTACAGAGAAAAGACAACTGAGAGGTCTGGGAGTGTAGGATTTCATTGAAGACGGGGCGAACGAGCCACACCAGTATAAAACCAACATTAATAAATGAATGGGTCGAAAAACAGATCGTTGAGTCAATGAAATGACTGATACTGTGTTATGAATATGATAACTTAAAAGTCCACACAATACTGCAGGTCTGAACTGTCTTTTTAACAGTATGTTATGACAGAGGGAGAAAATAAGGCAAAGAAACAAAGGGGGAGGAAAATTCAGTGTTGAGCAGCTCAACCTTTTTGCAGGCTTTAATCCCTCTGGAGCAGTAGTTTCCCATGTGGTACAACTTGCTGAAACAATATCATTCAACAGCTCGGCTAATTACCCATGAGGAGATAAAAACAAACCACTGATTCCTTAATTATCCAAACGTCTGACTCAGTGCATCCCATACTCTGTGTTTTTCTCTCTCTGACCTATTTCTCTCTCTTATCCCCAGCGCTCAGCTGCACAGTAAAGGAACCGGCTAGAAATTCAATGACACTCTGGAGTTTTCTCAAAAACAGGACGCTCATCAAGGTGCTGGCCTGCAGACATACAGGCACATTTAGGATTATACTGGAGGACCCTTACTGAAATTTCCATGCCCAAAACTTTGACCAACTATACTTTATGCTTTACCTCTCCCTACCCCAGGCTCAAGTCTGAACTCGAGGAAAGCTTTTAAAGAGGTGAGGACAAATCAAAATGTGAGACCTAAAGGTACAAAAACACAAATCCAGCATGTGAATGGATGTATCAGTACTGCAAACAAAAACACAAACACAGTCACAGGAAAGTCTGAGCACTGACAAATACTGTTCTGCATTTGAATTGATTTTGAGTCCAACTGTGACCTTCAGGATCTGTATTAAACTGAATTATGACATTAAAATTTTCACACCTCTTCTGAGCACAGCTCAGCTTTTTGAAAAAACAAAAAAAAAACCCCAAAAAAAACACAGATATGTGCTTGTGGTCTTTGACAGATGTTGCTATGGAATGACTGTAACATGCTATAAATGTGCTAAGTTCTGCTTTTCATGTACAAGTTTATGTAAACATAATGATAAAAATATTTAACTGGAAAAGCACTCAGAGAGCGCAGACCTCTGTCAAGCAGCTCAGTTATGGCAGTGGCTTTTCCACAACCCCTGTAAAAGATACGATTCTGGATCACCACGCGCTCCGGTTGGACAGCCAAGTCTCTGCTCATGTCTCTGCATGTTGAGAGCTCCTCCGCCAGCGTTGCAAGGGCAGCTGGGAAATGGAGTCACATAGGCTTGAAAAACAATGTCAGTTTGTTAATAAACTACAATTTCCGTAATTTTTTGAAACTTCAGAATTTTTTTTCATCCAAACAAATATCCAGATCACCACCACAATCTATTCACTTTTAAGTTGGGCCATTCTCAACATCTCCTGAATTTTCAGTAAAATCGGTCCAGCAGTTTTTCCGTAATCTTGCTAACAGACAGACAAATGGGGCCAAAAACAAAACCTCCTTGGCTGAGATAACAAATATAAACTGCATAAATAGTTTGGGTATCAGTTATTTCAGAGAGCAATCAAGCTCTGACGTACATTGATGTCATGTTTATGGTTTTTACATCACAAGCTAAAAAAAGTCAGAGAAGTCAGACTGCTGTAAATGTCAACCATGGCATGGCTTTTTTTTCCTACCTTGAGTACCACTGGTTATGACCCAGAATAAATGTCTGTGCTTGTCCTACCTTCATCATCAGGGTGTTTGGCCTCAGTTGAGGAAATTTCTTGGCCCAACTTTGCTGCACTGTGAACTTGTACCACCAAAAGCCGCTTCAGTAACATCAGGTCGGCATCTTTGAGTCCCACCTCTAAAAGACGAACGATCCCCTGCCCAGGCTGGCTGGTCAGAACAGTCACCTGTTGAGATACAGTGATGGTAAATAGACTTCACACTTCTTCACTCTGATGCTTCAGAGCTTTTGTGTCAGTTATCAGTATAAACTAACACATTCACGCCCTTTCACGCCCATTTACACGCCACTGATACAGCAGTGGGAACAACTTGGGGTCAAGTGACTTGCCCAAGGACACATCGCCATGTGACACCTGGAGCGGGGCTCGAACCTGCAACCTTCTGATTACTGACTAAGCACACTGAGCCACCGACACCCCAGAAAGACTATGAAAATGAAGAAATACAGTACTGAAGAAAATGTGAGTGAAAAGGAACTCAAATGACAACAGAATCATCCCTGGCCCTTTCACCTTTTCAGTTTGTCCAATCAAATGTTACCTGTGGTATAAAGCTACTTTGAGAAGTCAAAATAACTGGAAAAGCTGTATATAATCTCAAGTCAATTTACCATTGAAGAACACCAAAACCTGAGAGAGTACTGTGAGAGTGTAAGAGAGAGAATGACCAATCAATCAATCTTTATCTGTATAGCTCCAGTTCATAACAAGTGTTATCTCAAGACACTTTATAATAGAGCAGGCTGAAGACAAACTCTTCATTTATAGATACACATGTATCCATGTACACATATATACATATTATATTTTATCACCTGTCATTTAGATCTTCAAATGTTATACTCAAAGACAGTATTCTTTGTGCTCAACTGAGAATGTGCATCTGCTTCTGCCTTTAGACACGCCTACCCGTTATCAGTGTTGACCAGGACAGACGTGAGTACTTAGGCCTTACACGATTCTATCAAGTATGTGTGAGTTACTCACTTATAATAAGATGTTATAAATCACTCCATAGTGGACTGTTGTTAGGACAAAAAGGGTGGTAATGATAATGCCATCTAAGGTCAGAGCTTAGGTGATGAGGATTCTTTCACTGGTTATCAATGTGAAATACATAATTACAGTATACTTCCTGAATTCCACACAGAATTTCTAGATCCCTTTCTTAATTGTGTTGCTCACTGTTTTCAAAAGAAGGTAAAGATCAGACATTTCCAGAGCCTCGCTCTTCTTCTTCTGCTCTCTGACTGTGTTCTGTTGTCCTTAGCCGAGGGCACATGCTGACGCTCGCTCACACCTTAATGAGCTGTAATTACGATCAGCGAGGATCAAAATAAAACAGAAAAGGGGCATGGGCTGAAGAAACGACTTGAAAGCAATTAACAAGGATATGAAGTGCTATTAAAGATGACAGGGAGACAGCGGGTGAGTCTGAAAGCTCACAGAGTGACAGCTGCTCCCCTAACGTCCCGCTACTGTAGTACGTGGTATTACCAGAACGTCCCGGCCTACTTTCACCCCTGACCCCTCCATCTGAACCGTGGTTTTCTGCACAAGGTTCAAACAAAGACAAAACAGTGCTCTATGGAATTAGAGGGTCAAAGGGTGGGGTGTAATTGGACACATTTTCTGTGCCATTTAAAAGACTAATGGAGGAAAATAGATTAAAAAAAATAAAAGCAGCACTGAATGATTATAATGACATTATTTATTGGCTGTTCTGTTTGCTGCTGTTAGGTCACAAGTAGAATCCATCCCTGAGGCCTGAAGCAAATTCTCGAGGAGGAGACAAGCACATGAAAGAGAAAATGCATTATGTAAGTGTATCTGCAAATACACACACACACAGCATGCTTGGGCCATGTGCCTGCTCACTGTCTCTCTGTGCTATTGACATGTGCTGCTGCTGGAAACAGTGGGTCTTAGTGTTATCGGCTGTCCAGAGCTTCCTAATAAGAGTTGGCTGGATTTGTAAAATCCTCCTAAAAGCCCAAAGCCTTGTACCAGAGAGGTTATGCTTACATTTAACAGGCATCATACAGACTGCTCTCAGCACTATATCCTGTTACTGTAACTTGTCATTTGCTGGCATGTAAATAGTTGTATTTGTGTTAGATTTGGAGCCTGAAAAATGCATCCAGTCATAGCCTAAGGCTGACTATAAAATATGTCCTATATGATACTGTTATCCAGTGCTGAATACATTAAGTTATTTTGGTTGTTTTCTGGGTGTTTCCTTGAGAATATGTGGCTGTGCCAGATATTTTTATTCACCCTGGAACACCCCTTCTGGGATGCAAACATTTTAAGTCAGAAAGACTGGTTTGTGTTTAATATGTTCTTCGCATGGAGAGTTCTCAAGACTGGCATTCCCTCTCTCTATTAGCACATTTTACCATGAGGATCGCGCTGTAAAGGCTCAACTCATGCTTACCTCCAAGCATGTGTTAGTGGCAGCCTGTGTGTCCTCAGCAGTGTGTCTGATGTACTGTTTAAACTGTTGCAGACTGTCCAGCACTGCCTGTTGCAGCAGCTCGCTTCCTCTGGCAGCTCCTCTGATGCAGCCCTCACTGGGGATAGACCTCAGCTCCTCTACACAGGAGTGCAGCCTGGCCAGATTACCACGAACCTGCTAAAAGCACAGAAGAAAGGCCAAGAAATATTTTGGGTGGCATTAAACAAAGAGATGAGGGGTAGGAGAAGGTGGCAAGAAATGCTGTCAAATCACTTCTCAACGATCTATTTACCACAAAAGGCAGCAGACATTCTTGCTGTCTGCTGATGGCAAACAGGCTGAGTAGTGGGATCCTACAGGGTCCATCAAGACTACTGGCAAGGGACAGGAAGTTATCCAGGGCGTCACAGAGCACCCCACATGTCTCTGACCAGCAGGGTGGCAGCGCCTCTATGATCAGGACCCTGGCTGGCTGCCACAGAAAAGACGAGGACCAGTAAACAGAGTTACTGGGGTTGGAGGAGCCTGCTTGCCTCTTTCTGTTATCCATGGACATCTCAAAAACAAAGAGGAGAAAAGTTCTTAATACAAAGATGATTAAAAATGTTGGCACAGAAATGTAGGTTACTCTCATCTTCCAGTATCCCAGTATCTGAAAGAAAAATGTAAAAACCTGGTTAGGTTAGCAGAAAAATCCAAAACATAAGAAGACCAGAGAATGGGAATAAAATAAATACCAAAAGTTAAAGAAAATACTTGATAACAAACCATTGCTGTAAACGGACCATTGCTACATCTGCAATAATGAACACTGGATAATACAGAAAAACCTGGGTTATAAATTGGTTTTCAAAACCCTTTTCTGATTTCAGCATAGATAAATCATTTCAGGGTTGGTTTTGTGCTGTTTTGGCTTTGGGACCTATGCTACAGGTCACACCTCGGTCTACAGCCTACAACATATGTGGCCAAACAAGGGTGCATCTTCTGCACAGTGACTTTAATAAGAAGGTTGTCAATTTGTGGTGTATCAATAAAGTGCATTTTTTCTGTGTGATTATCAGCTGCCTGAACAACAAATGGATAAAGCTGTTAGTGCTACATAGTGCTCTGCTTCAAAAAAACAAACCAACAAAAACATAAAAAAGCTGATCTAACAGAGTCACTGCTGCAGCAAAGTCAGTTAAAGAACTATTTTAGTGTGTCTGAGACTTCAAGATCTGATCCAGTTAAAAACAGCACAAATAATATTCAAAGCAAGAAATGATTTATTTCCTAACAACATAAGGAAACTGTTTACAGAAAGAGAAGGAGGCTAAAGTTTAGGAGGGGAACTGAACTTCAAAATACATTGTGTCACAACAACATTAAAAGTATGTGTGTGTCAATCTCAAGGGTCAAATCATGGAACAGTTAAACAGATGAATTAAAGAAAAACAAAACCATAAGCACATTTAAAAGAATATTCAAAACACAAACTTTAAATAAATATAAGGATGAAGAGCAGCAGTTAAACCCAGGACAGCAATGGCAGAGTCTGAGAAAATATAGATATATTTTCTTGATTATGTAATGTTTTTTCTGTGTTTGTGTAGGGGTGTATTATATTTATAGAAATTCAGCATAGGTGAAATAGTATGTTTGTATATGTATATGTTTGTGTATATGTAGATTATAACATTTTATAGTCATTATATTATAAGGAGCATTGGCTCCTAAATAGGTGGCTGAGTCTTGTAAATATTATAAATATGGAGAAATTAAAAACATCACTGTAGGACATGGAAATAAAAGGGTAGGATTAAATAAGTTTATACTTCTTCCTACTCCTTTTCGAGCATGTGGACTTGCTGCACATGCAGGATGTCGTCAGCGGTTTACCATGATTGTTTTCTTTTGTTTTTGGTACATGCATGTGTTTGTTTATGGTGACTACCATGTTTGTTTTTCCATGTTCAAAATAAATTAGTCATTCATTTAATGTTCATACCAGGGCAACAAATTATTACTGCAGTTATTTTCTTTGAATAACTTTCAAAATCATCAAATCATTACTGCAGAGCAGTTTTACTTTTAGATGTATCTACACTGAGGAGACAAAGATGTGGACCTAGTTGATTTTTGTTGATCTAGTTGCAGAAAAATAACTTGTGCAAGGCCAAGATATTGTCTGTAAGATTTCCTCAGTGCTTGTGTGTGTAGTAGGTGAACGAGTTGGCATAAATACACTGATCTGGATGTTACCTAATCTTTTGTAAACTGGGTGCTTTTTGTGTTCATGCAGTGAGTCTCTGACTATCTGATCTTCATGTGTCTGCAGAAACGTATTCACAGGAGGCAACAGAGAGTTCCTGTCTGCTAAATGCTCTGAAGAGCTGCATTGTTCACATCTGGCAGAATCTGAGAGATTAAATCAGTGTCAATCAGAGGAGATGGTGGTGCTATAAAAATGAGCTGAAAGGATGGTTTAATTTACAAACAACCTTCTTTTAAGAGTGATGAGTTTTAGAAAGTCATATCACTTGTTTGCCATATTTGAACACAATAAAACGAAATTGAAGGAGCTTGCTGATTGTGACTAAAACACAAGGCCTCACCAGTCTCACATCAGATTTAATCTCAAAATAGCAGCAGAACTGATGTGTCCTGTAGAAAATGCCCAGGGGATTGTACTTTTCTATCAAACAAAAGCCACTGACAAATCTAATCCTGTGCAAGCCGCGGCTGAGCTCTGAATTAAAAATCTCCTACTCTAAACCCTGCGGTTCCTCACTGCTAAGTGTCCATTTACTTGTTCTGTTGTGCACACACACGTGTGCTGTTTGATATTTAGTCCATCTCTCCTGTCTGGAACTTAGTTTTCTCTGTTGTGACAAACTGGTCACTCTTCACCCCTCAGTTCACACATCTTTTACCTTCACATTTATTTACAGGTGCAATAAAATGTTTCCATTACTGAAAACTGATTTTATATCTACAGCCTGCCTCATCAGTATGCAGCTGAGCAGATAACTCATCAAGATGAGTCCGGCTCTGCTAAAGATTTCCTACCTTCCTACCTACCACCTAGCAACGTGTCCTTGGGCAAGACACTTAAGCCCAAGTTGCTCCCACTGCTGCGTCAGTGGCGCATAAATGGGCATGAAAGTGCATGGATGCGTTAGTTGACACTGATGTTACAACTTACATAGAAACTCCAGCCATCAGTGAGTGAATGTGAGAGTAAACAGGTGTGAATGAGTAGATGTGACCTGCGGTGTAAAGCAGCTTTGAGTCAAAATATATTATTATGTTATAATGTGATAATGGTAACTTTTTCATCCATGAAAGAACTATGATCACATTATTACATCATGGGTATGTTTAAACAAATTAAGCTTCCTGCTATAACGTGATACATTTCTTGCCCTTACAATACAATTTTATGTAACCACTTAATATTAATCCTTATTTTTACCCTTAAGGGTGACAGCTTTATGCTTTCCAACAGTGGTTCTCAAATGGTGGGGCAGGACACACTGGCGTGCCCTAGAGCAAGTTTGGTGTGCCTTGGAAAATTTCAAGCATAAGCTCACAATAAGACCAAACAACAAGTAATGACTAACTTTAAATGTACATTGAATATAAAAATCGGATTCATATGTTAATACATGTTCCATTAGTAATAAAGTTTTTTTTATCGTATCTTACTGGGTATTTGTAGATGTATGTTGAACAGACGGATGTGAAACTAGATACGCACATTAAAGTTGCTATATGGGGTAAATGTAAAAAATGCATGCCTTGACATTTTGGCTTGTTTTAGGTGTGCCTTGGACAATGATAGTTTGAACACAGTTCTTAATTGGTTTGGCAAGGCTCACAAGTGTGCCCTCAGGTCAGGGGTCACGTTAACAGAGTATTTCCCATCGTTGACTAAAGTTTCTCTCCCTCTATCACTCCAACACTGTCTCTCCCTCCTCTCTCTCTGTCCCTCATTTTGTTTGTTTTTGTTCTTGTCTCTGGTTTTTGTCTTACAGGCTGATCTGGATCGTAGATGTGGACCTACTTGGCTTCAGCTACTACTATTGCAAATATCTTGCCTTCCCTTTAGCCCCATTACAGGTGCTAATATAAACTTCAGTCCAATACAACACATGGTAGTTTTCTCACTAAAGCTAGTGATCACTACTTTTCTTCCATCAGAACCCCATGAAAGTGGACTTTATTCACAAGCAGTACGAAGTACTTTTAATGTGCACTTTGAGTAATCTTTCAAAGTACATTAAGTACTACCATATTCAGACAATCTCATTAACTGTGATGTCCAATAAAATATTTTTCATCCATTAGTACCTCATGAAACTGGTATCATTGCAAAGGTGACCTCTTGGCCTATATGTAATGGTAGTTTAACGTACTTTTACTGTGTTGCTGTGTACTTTTTCAGTAATTTACTTCAAACAAGAAATACTACCATATACTGCCTTTGCATACAGTTCAAGATGTCCTCTTTACAATGATCACAGTTTTATTAGGTACTAATTGAAGAAAAAGATTTTATAAGACATCAGACTTAGTGAGAATGTCTTAGTATTGCAGTATTTCCTTCCCTTTAGTAGAGGACTGCTCAAAAAGTGAACAAAACTACTTCATAGTGCCTGTGCATACAGTCCTGGAGGTCGTATTTACAGTGATGTCGGTTTCATGAGGTATTAATGGAAGGAAAAAGGTTTATTTCATTTTTAAATCTGACTTAAAGGGCTCATCCACACATGACGGTCTTTGATGAAGTATTATTACACATCCGGTCATTCATGTCGGAAACAGAGGCATCTTAGAGCCACCGTTGAGGCCAGACTCTTGTTCACTTCAGAGAGTTAAAGGGAAAACAGGGACACGATGGAGAGTAGCCTGCCTCTCTTCCCGCTCTTCAGCACGGAGCATTTACCGTAAACACCCAAACACATGGGCACCTCAAATTAATCTGACCACGGAAAATGGCTCGACCGCAGTATCAAACTGTATCCACATGTATATGATCATATTGTTAGGCTTACAACGTCAATAGAAAATTCGAGGTAATACTTAATTGTCAAAAACTACGAGCTGTTCTTGGATCTTTTTAGTCCCAGGCAATGCTAACGTCCCTTACCCCCCTTCAGTGAGGGCATGTCTTTTCCGCTGTTTCTTATTGACGCTGTAACAATGACAATTTATATACAATATATTAAAAGGGCAATAAAACGTCAAAACAACAAACCTTTTCCGTAAACACATATGCAAGAGTGGTTCATAGAAGTCCTGGCTGGCGAGCTGTCTCCCGTCGGATGTCACTAACAGTGCGGCTATTACCGTAATGACGGAGTCTGCGCAGAAGCCCCTCTGGCAGCGGGATGTCACTGCGCGAGGACTCCTGCCTGCCTTTTTCTTAAATTACTGAATCTATAATACTTGTCTAAAGTGTAATTTATATATTTTTATGTTATTGCACATTTTTAAAGTGACATCCAGGCTGTTCCAGAGTTTGACTCCACATACAGAAATGCACATACTTTTAAGAGTTGAGTGAACGATGGGAAAAATGAAATCATGTTCACCCCTTAGATTATAGCCCCCCTCTCTGGTTTTGCAGTTATTTTGGTAAATTAGCTACTAGGTAACTTATTATGCAATGCTTTATATAGCACTTGCGCTGTTTTCAAATTCACTATGTCATAAAATTTTAATAGTTGTGATTTTAAAAACAGAGGGTCCAGACTAGGATCCAGACTAAAAGTGAACGTGCGCCCGAAAGCTGAAAATGGCGTGTGCCAAAAAAAAAAATCTGATTTATAAAACCGTGCGTGCGCACACTTGCAAGCACTTTTCCCTTTATAAATCACAGTCCACTTGGAAAGTTGCGCAGGTGGATTTACCTCACATCCCGCCCTCTACACACCCACATGTTACCATGAATGGTCAATGCAAAGTACCTCATAAATACTTTGCATCGCCAGCCTGCAGTCTTTTCCCGACACGGCTGTGCGTCAGAGGGGGCAGAGATACGCTTTGGATGGGTACAGTCTGCCGAAACCAAGAAGACAAAGAAGCTGTGAGTCAGGATGAATGAGTCATGTGTTGACCCAGGCCACCGTGACACTGAATTTGTCAAAACCATGTTTGAGGAACAAATAATTTCTACACTGTTTGTAGGCACATTTTCTCATTTTCACTCGGGGTTCTTATAGCAACGTCAGTGCAGACTGTCATTTGCACCGATTACATTTGGAAACTGGACATTGCTGCAGAGCCTTTTAATGTTGGCCTGTTCACCCACAGTGTAAGAAACCCTGATGTATCGACTGGTCATGTTTATAAAGCCATCCAACACGGCTGGCATTGTTGTGCGGAGGGATGGCTGCGATATCCCAGACCTAAGAACAGAATTTAACTGTATTATGTCATACCCAAAAGGGGCTTTAAACACAAAATGTAAAATAAAATATTGCTAATCATATCAAACACATACCTGTCGGCTTATTCTCACTGGAAGGAGCAGGTTCCCAGAAACCTCTGAGTTTGTCAGCACCTATACGCACCGGCATAGAGCAGTTCCGGCGGGTGGTTTTGTTTAACACTGTCAGTTCGGCGCATAGACCCAAGAGCACTGCTCTGGAGAATCTAAATCAGCTTATTAGCCAGTCATTATCATGGGCCAGAAATCTTGGTGGTCTTTAAAAACTCTCTCCATCCTGATCCACAGTCTGTGTGATCTTCAGCAGTGCCAGAGCATCCATTGTGCAGCATTAGCTACTGCACTATTTATTTACGTACTCAGCAATTAGACTGATTGTTACACACCTTGTCACAGCTAATACTATCAATCAGTGCTATCCACCGCTCTATATCATTTGAAGATGAAGTATGATAGGCTACATGAACATTGCATACAGTAGTAAGTGAGCACATCTATAACACTGCAGACTCGGGTGTTTATGATGATGCAGGGTCTGATTTGGGATGACATTACATGTATTAGATAAATTTGGCTTCACTTCACCCCCTCACCATCCGTGCTGCCAGTTTCCCACATCTCCAAAATGTTCGTACGCCAGCATCAAAGTTGACGTACCGGTGCGCACATTGTCCCGCCAAGTTTATTTTTTATAAATCACAACCTTTGCTAGGAAGTGACTTACGCCACTTTCAAGCCCCGTTTTGTGCGTAAGCAAGCTTCATAAATGAGGCCCCTGATCTTTTGCAGATTGGTCTTGTATGTGTTTCCCCAGACTTCAACACAGTAAGAGAGGTATGGCAGGATCATGGAGCAATCGAGTGTGTGTAATGATTTTTGTGGAAATAAGTATTTTGTCTTACTGTTTATTCCAATACTCTTGATATTTTTGAGCACAATATTTTATGTATGGTTTCCAGCAGAGTTTATGGTCAATCAGAATACACAAAAACTTACTTTCACAGACCCTTCAACAGTTACATATCAATTACCAACTCAATGTTCTCATCAATCTTTCTATTTCCAAAACACATAAACTTTATTTTACTTATGTTTAGTGATAATTTGTTTTTGTCAACCCAGCATTTAAGTTTACACAATTCATTCCGAACCATGTTAAACAGCTGCTGTGGGTTATCACCAGTACACAAAAATATTGGTGTCATCAGCAAACACAATACATTTTAGAAAATCAGACACTTTAGCTATATCGTTGATAAATAAAATGAATAATTTAGGGCCCAGTACTGACCCCTGTGGGACACCACAGGTAATGTCTGAACACCCGGACCTGTGGTGACCCACCTGAACAAACAGAACTCTGTTGCTGATGTAGCTCTTCAGCCAGTCTAGAGCCACTGCCCTTATGCCGTACTTCTCCATCTTTTTAAGTAGTATGTTATGGTCAATGGTGTCCTTAAAGTAATTTTAACTGTTGTGTTTTCACAATGCATGAGTGCAGTCAAGAACTCACCTGGAGCAAGTAAATGGAGTAGACTACCACAGAAATGTCAGCCAGACATTAAACAGTTAAAATCATTTACATTTTTAAAACCACTTATGGAGACACGTGGCTTTTGACCTTTTCTATAGTGTAACATATTCTTATAACTGATGCCTTCATTTTTTCACCTCTCTGCAGGATTCTTACCAAACTGATGCTAAAGCATTCAAAGACAGGAGCCTCTGTGGCATCTCCTCCTGCCATACTTATTTCTTTAACTATATGAAGACTCACTGTAAGCTATCAAGATGTGTACCTTCATCTGATTTGTGCTGCCAGCGTCAGTGCTGATTATCTCTGATCGACTGGCAGATGGCAATCATACTTTCTGATGCTTATGATCAAATCTGTGCACGGAAACAGAGCTAATATTTTTGAAAAACTGATCACTTCTTCACCTGAAGACCATCAGACATGAAATGTGGGCATGGGTGGAGACGAGTGTCCTCCTCTGCTGCATCATTAACACCACTACACATAGCACAGGTGAGACAAAGCACAAAAACACAGCTTACCCTCTTTAATGAATGAGAACAAACACATTAAAGTAAAGAGGAACAGAACATTCATAAAACCAAAGTAGAGATAAAAGTTTGATTTTTGTCTCTCAAATGTAGAGTAAAAAGTTTCCCCAGAAATAAAACTGGTATAAAGAACAGAAACTGGAAATACTTCATCATTTAACTCTAAAAAGATGCTGAAGTAAACTGCTAAATTTACTTAAATTTGCTCAATAACAAAACATATTGTTGTGGACAATACATTTTGTTAATGTCCATCACTGTCTATTGTGCATTATTTTGTCAAATAAACGAGACAATTTTTGTTGTTTTTCTCAAGATTGACTACTTTAACTTATTATCCTGCAACTAAAAGCACTAGTTTTCACAAGAAGATTTGTTCATTTCTTCATAAATCATAAAAAAACAATCAAATTTTGCACATCATCACAACTGAATAGTTTTACATAAAATGTAGTTTCCCAACATGTTTGTGAGGTTTTGTCTCTTTGTTTAGCCTGTAGTTTTATTGTTATGATTCAGGTTTTAGAGGTAAAATGATTATCACCAGGTGTTTACACTGATCCTCATGGGCTGTATCAGAAGCACTAAAATGAATTCAGCACATTTCCGAAACCCAAGAACATCTCCTCCCATGGACTTGTCCTTTTCTTTATGTTTATTTCTTTATGTCTGGACGAAGGTTCCCTGAGACTAAATGATGTTGTTGCTGCCATGTGTTTGGTGGCTGGTCCTCTGGACTCTGGTGTTACCTTCATTGGGCTGGATGGAAGAAGAGTGTCTGCCAGCATTAGCCACTATGTGAGGCTGCAGCACAGACTTTTTATTTTTCCTTTCTGTAAAATAGCATGTTTGTATTCCATGAAAACCACAGACAAAAAATAAGGATAACAATGCAAACTGTTTTTGCAGCAAATTAGGCCCTATTGCACCACATGGGGCACTACTGATATAATTCAAAGCAGTATAACCTTTCCTTGGACCTCATGATTAACTCATCCTACTATGGAAAATCCTTCCCCTTACACCACTGCCAGGATGACAATGTATACATATTAAGAACGTTTATGGAAATTCAATGTGTTTTGGTTAAATAATTCTTCTTTTCTGGAAGAGAGTAACATGAAATTCTTTAGCATCAAAACTTCAGTGAGTGAAAAAGCTAATGTTAGCACGTTAACGTTATCTATTGATAGTATCAGGATCATTGTCAGCTGTCACCTTCAGTTGGTGTTAGTGGGGAGTTATTTTGTCGAGGATGTAGTTTTCTGATCATGTTAGCACACAAATACTGTACATGTCAGGATTAGTAGAAGACTGTTTGTGGAGCAGCTGACAGCATTAATCCACTATTGGCTCCTTCCAGTTTTCTCAGAGCTCTGTAGAAATATAATTCAGGCTTGTTAGTGCATCCAGGTGAAGCATTATCTTCTTTCATGAAAACAAATGAATGAATGAATAAATAAATACTTTCATCTGTCAAAATCCAGAGCTGGAAAGCGAGACCTTCAGTTTCTGAGTTCTGAGTTCTTTCCCAGGAGGGGAGCGTTCATTAGTGTGACGCCATGTGAAAGCTAACAGACAGTGTTGTTGTATTATTGTGTGTGAGATCCTCCGAGGCTCAAAGCTACAGTCTGGATGTAAAAACACTGAGCTAAACTGATTTCATATGAGCATCTCTTATGGCATGTTTCTGTGATTAAGTTTGTTGCTGAGGGTTTTTGGTAAATCCTCGGCTGGTAAATCAGAGCTGAGTGATACATGCACACACAGATTTCTCTCACAGACCATGTCTCTTTGTCAGGGTGTATTAGGTTGCCATGAAGAAAAGTGGAACATGCACATCTGCTAACAGCAGATAAGAGTGTGTCTGTGAGTGTTTGGGAGTGTAGGTGTGTGTGTGTGTGTGTGTGTGTGTGTGTGTGTGTGTGTGTGAATCTAGTGTCAAAAATAACTCCTCCAAACACTCTGCATCTGCCAAAATCATTTGAGGATCAATTTGAGCTCAGTGAAAGACCTGATTTAACAGCCTCTGTATGTATGTGCGTGAGTGCATAACAGACACACTCTGTGGGATTAATGTTAAGTGGTGGATGAGGATTTTTAAAACCACAAGTTTCTCTAAAAAATTGATTTTTGTAAAGGTATGGACTTTTATCTGTCGTCCTATGGACCGATGGTATGGATATGGATATCATTGGCTGAATATGGATGGATGATATATAAACAGATGAATGGATATGGACTCATGGATTTTAACTTGCCCTCTGAGATCACTGTAGAGCATTCTGTCACACGTGAAAGCCTGAAGAGAGATTTTTGTGCTAAATAATGAACTCAGTAAAGGACATATCCAGGCTCTTGTGAGACGACAGGGGCTCAGCGATGATAAAGTCATCTGCTGTGCCTTTAGATTCGTCCAGGGTGTTTCAGGTCAAGTCCGTCAAGTACAGAGTGATTCTTACACTTGTTTTAAAAGCAGTTGATTTCCTTATCAGTTTTCTGTACTCCTTGACTTTGTGACTTTTTACTTTGAGTCTCAGTTTTGCTTTGTGAGTGCCTGAGGTTTAATTGACAACAAGTCAGTTGTGTTAAGTTATTTGCCGCTACATGAAATTCCAGTTTAATTCCCTAAGATAGGAACAAGACCATGAAATTGAAAAATGCTGCCAGTATATCCTAGAAGGAGAGGGTCAGCTTAAAGCAGAGAGCAAACAGAGGCTGGGGTCCACAGTTTAGGGTTTTACTTCTCATCCATGAACTTCTGCTTTCAAATTCTTATCCCTTACCTATCTGTAACAGGCCATTAAAGCCCTTTTTGAAATACTTGAACAACTACTCTGATTTCCAGACAGTTCTCATGCGCTTAAGTATATTTGAACCCAGTGGACGGTGCTGTGGTGCTGCTGTGTATGGGAGACCCTGGTTAAGTCCTGCTAATGCTCAACACAGTCAGTAACAACAGCGTGAGCTTGAGGTTATCCTTTATCATTCCTCAAGCAATTCAAAAGGTTTTTTCATATCTTTGAGCTGGTTCATATCCAACAAACAATTTAACTATTTTAATGTTTTAACACGACTCAGAGTTTGAAGTTTGAAAGCTTAATTTTCAGCTTCTTGGTTAGATATGGGTCAGCCTTTTTGCTTTATTAGCCTCAGTGACAGTACTGTTTCATCTAGCAACTAAACCCTTTCCATGGCAGAGTTTTCAAGAAAAACACAACAAATGACCCTGAGCTACACTGTGACCAAATGAAAACACAACATCCAAAAAGATCCTGTTACTGAATAGTACACCAAGCAACAACAACTGGAGGTACACCCATGGCCGCGATGTTTCATTGGACCATCATGGCATGTCGTTGTTGCAAGACCTGTCAGTCAAAAGTCAGGCAGCACCTGCATGAGTTGTTTTGCTTTCTGTTTCCCTCTCAGTTAAAGGATATGCATATCTTTGTTGCTGGGTGGTGGTGGTAGGGGGAGGGGGGCAGCAACATTTAAAAACCTAAGCAAATAAAATGGGAATGATTGTTTCAACATTGCGGGAGGTATTAACCAGTGAGTAGAGGGTAGGTATATCAATGCATTATTTAATTGAATTTAATTTTTATTGTTAAATGCTTGGCAGTTAAAGTGTCTTTTTTATGATTGGGAAGAATATGGTTAAATTGAGTGCTTTTCTGATGTAATAATATTTTTCCAGCAATTTAATTTTCCACTTTTTTGTTTTTATGCAGTAAAAATTAAATTATTTAAAAAGTGTCTTTCAGTTTGCTTTCAAATTATTTCTTTAGTAATCGCCCTTTTGATTTCCTCTCTATTGACTTATGGACAACATAAACAGTTGTCTTTCTTTCTTTGGCTTCAGTGTTTCTGGGCTTGTGTTTTCTTTGTCTGTCTGTGTATGTTCACAGAGTATCTCACTACATACATACATACATACATACATATATAACTACAACATTCATGTGACCCAGAGGTACCAGTTGGGACAAACAACAATGTGCCTCTGTCCCCACCCCCCTCAGAGCTGATCCAGCTCTTAAGGATCTTTTCAGTCTCGGTGCAGGACTGAATACTGTACCAGCTGTAATTGTTGCTCTTTGAAGTTTCTGTGTATTTTGGCTTAGAAAGGTAATAACCTGGATGTTTGTACTAATCTGGATGGGAAATGACTTCATTTGAATCCTGTTAAGCTGGTTGTGAATTTTTGTGTGTTGTGTGTATTTTTCCCACACTTGTGGCAGAGTTTGTGCGTCAAAACAGCCAAAGCTGTTTACCTTATTTCTGTTTATTCTTGCAAAAGAATAGACGGCAGATGTTGCTGGAAGGTTGGATGGGAATAATGAGCACCAAACTTGATGGGGGTGTATTACTGTGAGAGGATAAGTGCAGGCCCTTTATGGCCTAATGGCCTGATGGGAGTTGTGGTTGCTTTAGCATTAACTCTGATTTCTTCTACATCAGTGTAAAATAACAGGCTCATTACTTAAACCTGACACACTTCATTGAAGTATATTCATGCTTTAATGATTTCAGAACAAAAAAGAGCCCATTTTATTTCCTGGTTTAAAGTTTATGTAACAGCAGCAGTGTTGATGTCTTCCTGAGTGCTGCTAAGTGGACCTCCCATGTCAATAGAAAAGCACATTTCCAAAGCGGTTACATAACATAATGCTTTTCACCAGCATGCTGCATGAATTAGGGCTAAAGTGAGGTCACAGAGCCCAGACCATACAAGTCAGAAATCTCTCTGGAATGTCTTCAGCTGCTGTAATCATCATCTTGGTCAAGGCATTCAGTCAAAGGCACTGCACGACTCATCCGTGGTGACCACAGACAGAGCTGGACGTGAAATATTAATTAATCTGAGATTCTAGTCCAACACATCTTTTCATACATAACCAGCCAACACACACTGACAGTTGTCCATTATTATTTCTTTGCAACTTTCCTGGTTTCCACCCATCCATCTTTACTTATATCGAACTTCTGTGTTAACCAAGTCTTGGAGGTCATAGGTTAAAGGCAGGGTTGGTAATCAGATTTGGATACACTTTTTGTTAAACTGGTTAAAAAGATTGTTATGTCCCAGTGGCAATCAATGCATGATGTGTTAAAGAGAGCGAAAAATAGCCGCTGTCTACAGCAGGAGTAAAATAGGGGAAACATCAACCAATCACAGCGATTGGGACCGAATTTATTAACGAATCAAATCCCGCACTGCTGATCTGCCCACCTTCTGTGCGTACATTTTACCGGAGAGCACTGACCTTGATTCAAAGGGCATAGCCGAGTCGTGTCACCGATACAAGTGGATAATGCTAGCATGGCAGTTGTGAGTACTAACTAACTTGTCATGTTTGTTTGTTTGTTTTTTAACTTAACTATGATAATGTTTTGGTGTTTTCTTACCGCTGAGTGAGACATGACTTGGCATAGAGCAAAACGAAAACGATGTGATGATGAGGACTGAGTTTTGAGTCGGTGGTTTTAAATCAGTCATGTGGTCACGTATCAGCGGCGCTCGTGCATGTCAGCGGGGTGTCGTTCATGCCAGTTTTCCGTGACTACCTACCCTGCCTTTAAGGTCATGAGTGCTTTTATCATGGTTTCTAGTGAATGTCACTTTGTGAATGTGATACTATACAAGTGATTTCACTTCTTTCTTTTTTCTTTCCAAAACGTATAAGAACATATTCACTACGACACAGTGATGACATGATTAAAATAGAAAAGGTCATCAGCCAGGGTCACAGACTTTTGTGGTCATGCTCAACAAAACAGTGGCAATAGAAATCACATCCTCTCATGGGGCGCAAACAGGTGGACCTGACAGAATCACTACTTTTGTAGTTGAATTAGTAAAATGCACCTGAAGGCAGAATTACTGATTAATCACATATATCATCTATAAGGGGGACATTATAGTGGTACGGGAATGTCATCTGCCCCAGAAGTGTTAGATATTAAGTACTTTCCAATTCATCATCAGAAATACTGAAAAAAACCCAACAAGCTAACCAGATCATTCTCTCTTTCAACAGTTCAACATTGCCTGCCCTACTGACTAAGTACCTATACAGGAACACACACTGACTAAACAGTGAGCTGATCACAGCTGGGATGACCCTGACCTGACCCCTAATGTGACATCGTAACATGTTGTCCCGGCTCTACTTCATCTCAATTACACAAGTGAGAGTGAACGTGTTTAAAAAGGGCTGATGTATGTGATAAATGCATCCCATTAAGAGGCTTTAGTTAATCATATCTGTTAGTGTATGTGTTTTTATGTCATTGTCTTATTTTACCCCTGGCTTGGTTTGTTTGAGAAGGAAAAGCACATTTAATACGTTGGTCTGTGGTCATTACCATCTAGGCCGATGGAATCTTAAACAGTCTAAGTCTGTTCTCTCCTGTGAATAAGATGGTCAGAGGAGCGAAGGGAAACAACAGAGGGGGTTGTTTTGAGTCACATGACAGATCAGCAGAGCAGATGAGACCATGTGGTGCCGTTACTGTTACAGTGTGGTGCTACACTCTACATGCCATCATCAGCTGAGACATCTGCACCTCAGAAATATGGTGAGACCTGCGCTGACTTCTGCCTGTACAGACGTGCCAGATATGTGCTTCCTTCCAAACTGAACAGTCTAACAGAAGCATAGAGACAGAAATAAAGAATGAAGTAATGAAAGAAAAGCAGGAAGAAATAACAGAAATAATGATTAAAGGAGGCTAAGAGTGGAGAGAGGAAGAAAAGAAAAATAAAGAAAGCGGAAGTAAGAAAGGAAGTAAGAGAGAAAAAAGCAGAAAAGTGGGACGGAGGGTATGGCAAAAAGGTTAGAAAAAAGGAGACATGGAAGAAAGGAAGAAATGAATGAAGTATGATAATAAAATAGGACATGATGGAAAAAGAAGGCAATAAAACTGAAGAGAAAGTAAGGTAGATAGGAAGGAAGGATGAAGTGTTCAAAGAAAATAGGAAAGAAAGAACAGATGAAGAAAATATGGAAGAAAGGAAAGAGGGAGGCAAAGATGGGAGGAAAGAACGGAGAGAAGAAAGGAAGAAAGAAGGAAAGTAAGACAAAAGTGAAAAATAAAAAAAAAGGCAAAAAAAGGAAGGAAGAACAGCAGAAAGGTAGATCATCTTTCAGGCCAGGAGTACGGATGCAAAAAATAATTTATGAAAACATGACGCATCCAGTGCCATGTTCAAATATTGTCATCTACCTCATAAAGGATTAGCCCAAAAGAAGACGATGTTCAGCCAAAGATGAGTCATTCATGTTCTCAAAGGCTCTCTGCTGCTCCTGCTCTGGAGACTTTCCCTTCTCTTCATGTGATGGGGTGGGAACACTGACTTATTGATGAGACTGAGTAGGCATAAGCACACCAGCAGCTTCTGCTTTTTCCCTGACATTTTTCAAGCAGATGATGCCTTACCTCTCGACATTCTGTTGTTGTGATTACTCCTTTAAGGCTGAGGGAGAACTGCCCCCTGTAAAGAATTAGTGACGTGAGCTTCATGTTCATAGTTTATGGCAATTAAATTCATAAAATCCTTAACAGGAGACTATTTACAACTGGCCGTCCATCATCTAAAGAAGGTCTGTCTCTGGGCTTCCAGTAACAATTTAGGGAGTCAACAGATGTGCAATCGATACCAATACTCAACATACTGAACAGTGTCACAGCCTTGAAATACATTTATCCAGCAGTCAGTCAGTCAGTTTTTATAAATCATAACAAATGTTTTCTCAAGACACTTCACAAAAGGACAGGTCAATGCCGTCAATGCCGTGCCTGTCTTTTTTTTTAGTTTATTTTCTGTATTATTATTATTATTATCATTATTATTATTATTATAAATTATTAACATGAATCCACCATGGGTACAGCACTTAACCACATTTAGCAAAAGTTACAGTAGAAGGGAACAGCCTTGTGTGAGGCAGATTCCCGTTGAACACCCATCCAATGAAGCCATGTTGGAGGAGTGGGGTAGAGAGACAGGCAGAAAGATAGAAAAACAATGTTTTTATGGATACCTAGACCATTAATTTGTCCTTATCATATTTCTCTCTATTAAAATGAACTTCCTTTAAGGACAGAGAGTCCAGCAGTTATAATGTTGGAATTATCAATAACAGTATGGACAGAGAGATGACTATCATGTTAACATTATTTACAGTGATGATGATAAAGTCTAATGCTGGTCAATTTAGCAGCTTTTAGTTTTAGTGAAGCTGCAATTAAATCAGGTTTAACATATAAAATAACAAGAAGTAAGGTTAAATTCTGTAGTTAGTGATGGTGTCTAACATAGTAAGCAGTCGGGCAGGCCCACAGCTGCAGGTTGGTCATGCTGGGAATCAGTCAGTAAAAGAGATTTGTGATTTAATCTGGAACTGAAATGTGAGCAGGTTTGTGTCTAACTAAAACACACTTACAGAAGACCAGAAGAAAAGACATAAGAGAAGAAAGGAGGCCAGTAAGGGAGAAATAAAGAAGAGCAGAATGAACAGAATGAGGGAGAGAGAGGAAAACTGAATGTGAAATTTGTGGTGCAATTTTCTGCCATGGAAAGATTAGGTCAGGCAAATAAACACTGAATTTAGACATTGCCAGGCATTTATCTGACCTGCCCCCGGCCACCTCCCGGTTTCTGTGGCACCCCTAAACATATTTCTGAAGCTCAGATTCTTCATGGTCATGTTTAGTTTGGAGGCAACGTATCATACTCTCCCTTCATCTTACACCCACATGCATGTGCCTTTTTTGGGCCATAACTAATCACTTTCACGTCTTTGAGACACTTTCATTCCTGAAGCCCTGCATAAACTGAACATTTCAGGAGTGTTGTCCTGACCTATATTGTGTGATTATATCATAGCTGTCAAGTCTCCCATTTTGGCCCTGCCGTCCTTCCGTATTAGTATTCGCCCATAAATTTCCCGTATTAGGCTGATGAATGATTTTTTTATTATTATAAAAAAAATCATTCATCAGCCTCTCCAAACTGAACTCTGTCACTAGCCTCGCGAGAATGGGGTGGTAATGCACCAAAGTGATGGACGCCAACTGCAGTAAAACAGAAGAAGAAGAAAAAGCCTCACGAGAACTGCCACCTGCAGTCGCCTGGGTGGCAGTTGTCCTGAGGTTAGTGCCAACAGCGGGAACAAACCAAGAAAAACAAAAGAGAGAGATGCATGGACATAGACAAAATATACGTATTTTATGTCAATGTGCAGATGCGATGAAGGACAAGGCTTTCCTGCCAAACATACAAAAAAGTCATGTAAATATCTTGAAAAAAAGTATGTAATGAAAACAAAATGTCTCCTGACGCTCTGCTGCTGCTTTGTCTCCTGTGTTGCTCTGCTGCTGCTTTGTCTCCTGTGAGGCTCTGCTGCTGCTTTGTGTCCTGTGAGGCTCTGCTGTTGTTTTGTCTCCTGTGACGCTCTGCTGTTGTCTCCTGTGTTGCTCTGCTGTTGCTTTGTCTCCTGTGTTGCTCTGCTGCTGCTTTGTCTCCTGTGTTGCTCTGCTGTTGTTTTGTCTCCTGTGACGCTCTGCTGCTTTGTCTCCTGTGTTCCTCTGCTGCTGCTTTGTCTCCTGTGTTGCTCTGCTGTTGTTTTGTCTCCTGTGACGCTCTGCTGCTTTGTCTCCTGTGTTGCTCTGCTGTTGCTTTGTCTCCTGTGTTGCTCTGCTGCTGCTTTGTCTCCTGTGTTGCTCTGCTGTTGTTTTGTCTCCTGTGACGCTCTGCTGCTTCTTTATCTCCTGTGTTGCTCTGCTGTTGCTTTGTCTCCTGTGTTGCTCTGCTGCTGCTTTGTCTCCTGTGAGGCTCTGCTGCTGCTTTGTGTCCTGTGAGGCTCTGCTGTTGCTTTGTCTCCTGTGTTGCTCTGCTGCTGCTTTGTCTCCTGTGACGCTCTGCTGCTGCTTTGTCTCCTGTGACGCTCTGCTGCTGCTTTGTTTCCTGTAATGCTCTGCTGTTGTTTTGTCTCCTGTGACGCTCTGCTGCTGTTTTGTCTCCTGACGCTCTTCTGTTGCTTTGTCTCCCCTGATGCTCTGATGCTGCTTTGTGTCCTGTGATGCTCTGCGGCTGATTTGTCTCCTGTGACGCTCTGCTGTTGCTTTGTCTCCTGTGACGGTCTGAGGCTGCTTTGTCTCCTGTGATGCTCTGCTGCTGCTTTGTCTCCTGTGTTGCTCTGCTGCTGATTTGTCTCCTGTGTTGCTCTGCTGCTGCTTTGTCTCCTGTGAGGCTCTGCTGTTGTTTTGTCTCCTGTGTTGCTCTGCTGCTGCTTTGTCTCTTGTGTTGCTCTGCTGCTGCTTTGTCTCCTGTGTTGCTCTGCTGCTGCTTTGTCTCCTGTGACGCTCTGCGGCTGCTTTGTCTCCTGTAACGCTCTGCTGTTGTTTTGTCTCCTGTAATGCTCTGCTGCTGATTTGTCTCCTGTGACGCTCTGCGGTTGCTTTGTCTCCTGTGATGCTCTGCTGTTGTTCTGTCTCCTGTAATGCTCTGCTGTTGATTTGTCTCCTGTGTTGCTCTGCTGCTGCTTTGTCTCCTGTGATGCTCTTCAGCTGATTTGTCTCCTGTGACACTCTGCTGTTGCTTTGTCTCCTGTGATGGTCTGCGGCTGCTTTGTCTCCTGTGATGCTCTGCGGCTGCTTTGTCTCCTGTGTTGCTCTGCTGCTGCTTTGTCTCCTGTGTTGCTCTGCTGCTGATTTGTCTCCTGTGTTGCTCTGCTGCTGCTTTCTCTCCTGTGAGGCTCTGCTGTAGTTTTGTTTCCTGTGTTGCTCTGCTGCTGCTTTGTCTCTTGTGTTGCTCTGCTGCTGCTTTGTCTCCTGTGTTGCTCTGCTGCTGTTCTTTTGTCTCCTGTGTTGCTCTTCTGTTGTTTTGTCTCCTGTGACGCTCTGCTGCTGTTTTGTCTCCTGACGCTCTGCTGTTGCTTTGTCACCCCTGATGCTCTGATGCTGCTTTCTGTCCTGTGATGCTCTTCAGCTGATTTGTCTCCTGTGACACTCTGCTGTTGCTTTGTCTCCTGTGATGGTCTGCGGCTGCTTTGTCTCCTGTGATGCTCTGCTGCTGCTTTGTCTCCTGTGTTGCTCTGCTGCTGATTTGTCTCCTGTGTTGCTCTGCTGCTGCTTTCTCTCCTGTGAGGCTCTGCTGTTGTTTTGTTTCCTGTGTTGCTCTGATGCTGCTTTGTCTCTTGTGTTGCTCTGCTGCTGCTTTGTCTCCTGTGTTGCTCTGCTGCTGTTCTTTTGTCTCCTGTGTTGCTCTTCTGCTGCTTTGTCTCCTGTGACGCTCTGCTGTTGTCTTGTCTCCTGTAATGCTCTGCTGTTGATTTGTCTCCTGTGACGCTCTGCGGCTGCTTTGTCTCCTGTGACGCTCTGCTGTTGATTTTGTCTCCTGTGACACTCTGCTGCTGCTTTGTCTCCTGTGACGCTCTGCCGCTGCTTTGTCTCCTGTGACGCTCTGCTGTTGTTCTGTCTCCTGTAATGCTCTGCTGTTGATTTGTCTCCTGTGATGCTCTGCGGCTGATTTGTCTCCTGTAACGCTCTGCTGTTGCTTTGTCTCCTGTGTTGCTCTGCTGCTGATTTGTCTCCTGTGTTGCTCTGCTGTTGTTTTGTCTCCTGTAATGCTCTGCTGCTGATTTTTCTCCTGTGTTGCTCTGCTGCTGCTTTGTCTCCTGTGAGGCTCTGCTGCTGCTTTGTCTCCTGTGAGGCTCTGCTGTTGTTTTGTCTCCTGTGACGCTCTGCTGTTCTTTGTCTCCTGTAATGCTCTGCTGTTGATTTGTCTCCTGTGACACTCTGCGGCTGCTTTGTCTCCTGTGACGCTCTGCTGTTGCTTTGTCTCCTGTGTTGCTCTGCTGCTGCTTTGTCTCCTGTGTTGCTCTGCTGTTGTTTTGATTTGTCTCCTGTGATGCTCTGCGGCTGATTTGTCTCCTGTAACGCTCTGCTGTTGTTTTGTCTCCTGTAATGCTCTGCTGCTGATTTTTCTCCTGTGTTGCTCTGCTGCTGCTTTGTCTCTTGTGTTGCTCTGCTGCTGCTTTGTCTCCTGTGACGCTCTGCTGTTGCTTTGTCTCCTGTGTTGCTCTGCTGCTGCTTTGTCTCCTGTGACGCTCTGCTGTTGCTTTGTCTCCTGTGTTGCTCCGCTGCTCCTTTCTCTCCTGTGTTGCTCTGCTGTTGTTTTGATTTGTCTCTTGTGTTGCTCTGCTGCTGCTTTGTCTCCTGTGATGCTCTGCTGTTGTTTTGTCTCCTGTGATGCTCTGCGGCTGATTTGTCTCCTGTAACGCTCTGCTGTTGCTTTGTCTCCTGTGTTGCTCTGCTGCTGATTTGTCTCCTGTGTTGCTCTGCTGTTGTTTTGTCTCCTGTAATGCTCTGCTGTTGCTTTGTCTCCCCTGACAGATCAATGAGGAAAACAGGCCACAAAAGTCATAGAAACTTTTAATTTTCACTAGAACTTCAGTTACCTAAACAATCTGACACAAGCAGTGATCATGATTATTACAGTTAGTCTCCATTTGTTATGACCCTGGTGGTGCTTTTCCTTGTATTGTGTTTTCTTTATTTGTTTGGCTGTGTTGGGAGGGTACTCCTGTGCCCTCAGTGTGACTGACAGTGTTTGATGTGTGTGTCAGTGTGTGTTTGATCAGATGTGCCGCCCCTGCCTCCAATTGGACGGAGATCATCATGCGACCACTGGTGATTGGCTGTGGAGGGAACAGCCCTATTTAAGATAAGAGATAAGATAGTCCTTTATTGATCCCCAAAGGGGAACGGCACAATGACGTCACCACGGCAAGGAGGGAATCCCCGGCTCGACTGTGCTCCAACCGGCCATGTCAGCCTTAATGATTGATAGTTTTTCATGTTGCTAGCTTTTTTTTCGTGTAAGGTAGTAGAGGCGCCGTGGGCGTCTTTAGGTAATTTTAGTTGTTTTGCATTGTTGTAACTATTGTTGTTTTGTAAAATAAATTGTATGGATAGTTGGTTTAAACCTGCTGACTGACTCCAGTGGCTGCTTGGGACTCGGTGGATACGGGAATTTCATGTTATGTCTTGGCCACCCCTAGATGGGGCATAACACCACTGGTTTGGCTCATGTCTTGAAACAGAAATTACATTCTCAAAATAACATGGACAAACCTCCAAACTACTTGGCAATTGTTCACAACAGAATTGGATTTCTCATTCATTTCACAAAATTGCAAATGTCTTAGTACAGCTCTCAATGTCTCAGGACATCTTTGCAAATGATTAAGTACAGGTAGCCTACTGTTAGCACAGTTAGCCTACATTTAGAACAATTTCCAAGTGAATAGATCTTGTTGATCTAAGCTGATTGTTGATTCTCAGTCCAATGGTTGTTCTCTCCAAAACATGTCAGCATCATTTCACTGTATTCATCTTCACATGCACAACAGTCTGTTCAAATGTCAAATTTAGTCAAAAACATAATAGTTCTTTTCTAATGTTAGTTGTGAAACTCTAGCTTTATTTATAGCACTTGTTTTTTGTTTATGTGTTTATATTACAGTATAATATGCTGTATACATTCTCTGTTACTCTGATGTATGGAAGTTACTTTATGTGTGTGAATACAGTTTTTGTCCAATTGCTAATGCACTAAAATGACATGCATCGCACAATTATTTTAAATGACACACAGAGAGCAAAACCTCTTCTAAAGTCTGCAAAGCTCTAAACACATTTTCTGCTTTACACACATTTGGTAATTCAGAACACTTTTTTTTTTTTTTTTTACTGTAAATGCACTGAACACGGTTCTCTGCATAAGACACAACAATCTGACCTAAAGTCATGTTTGCCATTTCGGAACACTGCTTCCTGTCAGCAGTGTTTCGAAACAAGTCAGTGCAACATATGCACTGCTGCTGCTGTGCATAAGTTGCACTGACTTGTTTGGTGAAAAATAGAAGAATAAATGTTTCAACAGCATGTGTGTGTATCTGCAAATATTTCTGTGCATGTGAACAATCTGAAGAATTTTCTACATTTTGAACTTTTTTAGTATGATGCCAAAGCAGACTAAAGATGAGAGTGCTTTTCATTATGCCCAACAGTGTGTAGTTGGTTAGACATAAATCTGGTCATATGAATGAAGTGTGTGCCATTTGATGCAAAAGATTGATTTTGATAATGCTATATGTAGTTTTGTTGTAGTGCTTCATTTAGCAGGACATATGAGGTATTTTGCAGTTTGGGTGTGTGGTTTTGTGAATTGTGTTCAGTACTTTGATAAAAGCAGCCATGTTTGAAAAACTGTGTTTTAGCAATTGGAAAAATGATAATAAAGGTTACAATTTCCTTGGCAGTATGAGTTCAATGTGTGATGTCAATCCTTGGAGGCTACTCTTACCATACAATCCTATATACAGTGCCATAAAAAGTATTTTCCTCTTTCCTGATTTCTTACTTTTTTGCATATTTGTCACACTGAAATGTTTCACATCAGATCATCACACAAATTTTAACATTAGACAAAGATAACCTAAGTAAATACAAAATGCAGTTTTTAAATGATGATTTTATTTATTAAGGGACAAAAGCTCTCCAAACCCACATGACCCTATGTGAAAAAGTAATTGCCGCCTGAACCTAATAACTGGTTGTGCCACCCTTGGCAGCAATAACTGCAATCAAGCGTTTTTGATGACTGATGATGAGTCTTTCACATCGCTGTGGAGGAATTTTGGCCCACCCTTCTGCGCAGAACTGTTTTAACTCAGCCACACTGGAGGGTTTTTGAGCATGAACTGCCCGTTTAAGGTCACACCACAGCATCTCAATTGGATTTAAGCCTGGACTTTGACTCGGCCACTCCAAAATCTTAATTTATTTTTTTTTAAGCCATTCAGAGGTGGACTTGCTTGTGTGTTTCGGGTCATTGTCCTGTTGCATAACTATAGTGAGCTTGAGCTTGAGGTCACGAACTGATGGCCAAACGTTCTCCTTCAGGATTTTCTGGTAGACAGCAGAATTCATGGTTTCATCAATCACAGCAAGTCGTCCAGGTCCTGAAGCAGCAAAGCAGCCCCAGACCATCACACTACCACCACCATGTTTGACTGTTGCTATGATGTTCTTTTTATCAAATGCTGTGTTGTTTTTACTCCAGATGTAACGGGACACACACCTTCCAAAAAGTTCAACTTTTGTCTGGTCAGTCCACAGAATATTTTTCCAAAAGTCTTGGGGATCATCAAGATGTTTTTTGGCAAATGTGAGACGAGCCTTTGTGTTCTTATTGGTCAGTAGTGGTTTTGGCCTTGGAGCTCTCCCATGATGCCATTTTTGCTCAGTCTCTTTCTTATTGTTGAGTCATGAACTCTGACCTTAACTGAGGCAGGTGAGGCCTGCAGTTCTTTAAATGTTGTTCTGGTTCTTTTTGACCTCCTGGATGAGTCGTCGTTGTGCTCTTGGTGTAATTTTGGTAGGCCGACCACTCCTGGGAAGGTTCACCACTGTTCCCAGTTTTCTCCATTTGTGGATAATGGCTCTGACCGTGGTTCACTGGAGTCCTAAAGCCTTAGAAATGGCTTTGTAATAGACTGATAGATTTCAATCACTTTGTTTCTCATTTGTTCTTGAATTTCTTTGGATCGTGGCATGATGTGTTTCTTTTGGAGATCTTGCAGCCTACTTCACTGTCAGACAGGTTCTGTTTAAGTGATTTCTTCATTTAACAGGTCTGCAGTAATCAGGTCTGCGTGTGGTCAGTAAAACTGAACTCAGCTTTCAAAAAAATGTGATTAATCACAGTTAACTCATGATTTAACAAGGGGGGCAGTTACTTTTTCACATAGGGTCATGTAGGTTTGGAGAGCTTTTTCCCTTAATCAATAAAATCATCATTTAAAAACTGCATTTGGTATTGACTCAGGTTATCTTTGTCCATATATATATATATATATATATATATATATTTTTTTTTTTTTTCCTTTTTTTCCCCCAGTTTTATACACAATTGTATTCTGTTAGTCAGACAACAACTACTACAGTAACTGGGCTAAGACTGAGAGATGGACACAAGGGACATTTCAATGGTCCTCTGCCATAGTGACAAAACATCTAAACATTCTGACCTGCAGTGCTTACACAATGCCAAAGGGATGATAGATTTTGGGGGCACTGGCTATTTACATGAGAAAGATATTTAGTTTTGACACATGAGTGAACTATTCCTGGAGAGCTATAAGCTTTTGAAGGTGAACATGTTGTTGTGCTGAACTGTAAGACTGTTTTGCCAAATGATCTTAGAGTTTGAGAATGTAATTTCTGTTTCAAGAAATGAGTCAAACCAATGGAGAAAAACTGTAATACATTTTTTTATGGTGAGTCTTAGTGGAATGGTAATTTCTGACCTGGAACATAAAGTTGTTGAAGATGAAATGAACACAACATGAGGGATAAGATATCATTTCGGAGCCTTTTTGTGTTTCCTGACTGTGATGTGGACACTTAAACCTTTAATATTTTTTCTTTCAACCTTTATTTAACCAGATGAAACCCATTGAGATCATGATCTCTTTCACAAGGGTGACCTGGCCAAGAGGTCAGCAGCACACGTCATGAATAAAACATTATTGAAAAGTGTCAATATACTGTAAGTTATAATACACATTTTTTGTGAGTGCAAGGTGTCTGCAGAGGGTTTTACATAAATAACTCATAATTCAGAAACACAGGCACTGTTCAAAGGTCTTGCACTGTTTATCCATCAGCATGGACTGAAAGGCTCCAACTGAAATCAGCTCTAAGAGCTTCAGTTCAGTCTGCAGAGAGGTCCACGCTGTGGGGGCAGCAAAACTGAACGCTGTCTTCCCCACTTCAGTTCTGACGCGAGGCACAGCGAGATGGAGCAAGTCACAGGAAAGATCACCTCTTATAGTTTCAGCTCATTTAATGCAAAAATGACCGATTTGTAGAGCCCTCCAGCAGATCTCCCTCAGTCCCCTGCTCCCTCCTCGCCCTGGAGCTTTTATACCTTAGGCTTGGAGGGCTGCTGGGGGGCTGCCCCGCTTCCTTTTGGGGCCCTTTCCTTCAACTTGGAGGAGGTCCAAGGGGGGGTCCTGGTGAGGGGTCCCGGGGTCGTTTTGGGGCACTTTTCTTCAATTTGGGGGAGGTCAAATGGGGTTCCCGGGGAGGGGTCCCAGGGTTTTTTTGGGTCCCTGAGCCGGGTGGGAGCACTTAGGGCTCTAATATCCAGAGTGTCAGGCACATTTCAATGCAATAAACAATCACAGCAACCACTATTTAATGTAACCGTCTGAACCAGCACATACATTTGTATCTATATTAATTGTCCCGTCACATCTGATGTCAGATCAGAGACGTTTGTCATAATGGAAACTCAACCTGACGGCAGCTGGAAGAGTGACGCAAACTAACGAGTTCACATCTCTCAGCCAATCACAAACAGCCACATCATCTGATACGGAGTATCCGGCTTCTCTCATCTCATGAAATTCAAAAGAGAAGAAAAAAGAGAGAGACGCTCGCTGAATAAATGTAAGTCACTCGGTGTCTTAAGGATTTACCTGTGTTTGCCCATATTTCTCTGTTTTAATCTTTATTCTTAACGTGATCTAAAAAGATGGAGTACATTATTACAAGGAGGATGAGGAGGAGATATATTTTCACCAAAGGTTCTGCTATTTGGCGATGACAAACCAGGAGTGCAGGTGGATCACAAGCATGATGAATGGATTAGCCTGCTGCTGTGTTTAAATGTAATTATCACTTAATTTTGTACTCCTATTATGAGACAGGGACAGATTACATCTGTCCCGCGAGGTGGTCCACACGGTGACGCGCATCGTGTCCTCCGATGCGCAGCTCGGTGGCCCCTGCGCTCTCCCAGCTGCTGTAAAAGTGACAGCGGCTCTGACCTTCTTCGACATCAGGTCTTTCCAGCTCACTGTGTCCACGGTGGTGGGGATCAGTCAGACTGCTGTCGGTTCAGCCAATAAACATTTAATCAGACGTATTCACATCTTTGGTTCTGTGTAATCAGGAGTTACATGCCAAAACGATCATGATTCAATCGGGTAAAACAAGTTAATTTCACATGCAAACAATGAAAATGTGTCATTTCAGCACAGGTGCTTCTGATTTATGTTGTGATCTGTCCACACCACTCATCTTTATTATGTGGGGTTTAAATATATGTTTCTAAATGTGAGTGTCTTTATTAGTAGAAAAATATTTTTTCCTTACCCGTGATCCCAACTTCTATCCCACTAAAGCCCTCAATACTTATCACAGAGAGTGTGGAGGAGGTGATCTCCTCTGCTGAGCTCAAAGTGAGGATGGTGGAGGGGCCGCCCCCCTGTGGCCCCCGTGTGCCTTCTTTGATCTGAGAGCTTTTGTTACCCCCTTCTCCTTACATCATTGAACCGTGTTTTACATTGGCCAGCGGTTCTCAGAATATGTGGTCAAACTTGACTGACAACATTAATGACTTCCTCCCAGGCTGTTTTTGCATCATCAGCCCATGGAGGTCTATTCCCATTATCACATATTCTGGTACTGTGAGCTTGGACCTCAGTTTCCTCCTGGGAGAAGTTTGGCCGCCTGGAGCTGCTGCTGCTGCTGTCATCATCCATGATGAGGTGAAACTGTCACTGCGCCTCGCTCACAGCTCATTCAAAGGTGAGGAGAGGCGTTCATTTAATTGGTGAAGACTCGGCTGTGCTAAACCCACTTACCTTCTCTCCTCCCTTGTTGCCACTTACGCCGGTGGGAGGGACGGAGGCTTGGGTGCGCCTCGCTGCGCCGGGCTGCGCCATGCAGGAAAATTGCAAAATGCCCTGGACACACCCCGTTGGCACAGCGAAGGCGCGGCTCACCTGCGCTTGCACCTACGTCTGGTCTATGAAATTAGAGCCCTATGATTCAAGAACCTGACACCAGGAGGAGGACCAGGTAAACTCCGTGATTACTGGGAGGACACAGTAAATACAGTTGTGAAACAAATAAGACCTGACTTGCCAATCTATGAAGTGAGACCTGAAAAGGGTAAGGGGTGCTCCAGGGTCCTGCTCAGAAATCTGCTCATGTCCTGTGACTACTTACCTTTTGATGCACCTGAAAGACACAAAAGTGGCACCAGTAATCAAAGAGAGACATCAGCCTGTACTCCAAGACCTAGGGTCTGAGGAGGACAGTGAAGATGAGTATGACCTTCATTATGAACCCTGTCAGATCTCCACACCATCTGCAGCACCTAAGGAAACAGTGAGAACTGAAACAGGGCCAGATAAGAGGCCACATCCATTGACAACCCCTGTTACTATGCCAACGGTGCCACTAGGGGAAGATCAGGGTCAGGAGTTCGCCACACCTGTTGAAAGTTGACCAAACGTGGATGTCAACCCACCTGCTGGTCCCCCACCTGGCTCTCCTCTCTCACCTGCCACTGCTGAATCTGAGGAGCAACTCTACCAGCGCCCACAAAGAGAGAGACGCCCACCAAAGCAGTTCACCCCATCTTGCTACAGTGTCCAGCCGCCCCAGTTGTTACCTGTTTATCCAGCACTAGGACTGGTACCATGGCTGCCCCCTTTACAGTCATACTTCTTCCAGTCTCCCTTGATGTATGGACTGCAGCAAGCATGAGGTAACAGAAGTAACTGGTTTATAAGGAATATGGACCACGTGTAGAAGGTAAACTGTCCCATTGGGACATTTATGGACTGTTTCCCCAGTTTATGGTTTTAAATGACTTGCTGACCCTTTAATAAGTGAACTAATCATCAGCTGATGGACTGTTGCAAAATGAGATTTAAGCTGTTAAGGACTGTCATGAACTGTTTCAACAGTGGTCAGCCTGCAGAAATTTATTAATTCTCATTAAGAAAAAAAAAGCAGGGAAAGACATTTGAAAAGGGAAAATTGAAGAAAAGCTTTCATTATCAACTCTGATGGAAAATTAGAACAGGATGCTATTTGGTGTTTATATTAGTTAATGTCTGGATGACATTTGTTCTGTTGGAGAGAGTGTGACAAGTTAAAGAGTAATACATTAATAATTTAGTGAGAAAAATAAGTTCATTGGGGACAAGAATAACGAGTTCATACTCTTCTTGTAAAGAGGAAAAGTCAAGACTTAGTTGTGTTTCTCTGTGCTCTGTTAAGCTGGCAGAGCTAGATCATCAGGTATTGATTGTTTTTGTCTAGCGCCCTCTGCAGGGAAATTCGAGGTGTTTTGTCTTTGTCTATTGAACGCTCTTGATGAGGAAACATCACAGCATCTCTCTTGTGATTATTTCACCTGTTTTTCACGGATGTAACAGCATCGGCTCAAGCAAGTCTTAACGTCCTGCAAAGTGCTCCTTCTCTTTTGTTCGTGCTGGAGAGAAGCCTCAACCATGTCCTAAGGCCCAGGGAGGGCCTCTCTCAACAGCAAGGGACTGGCAGCTCCGTGTCGACATAGGAAGACAGCTGAAGTTCCCAGACACAATTACATTGACCACTCTCAGGCCTGACATGGTCCTGATGTCTGAGGCAACCAAGCAAATGGTGTTGCTGGAACTAAGGCCCTGTTTACACAACTCCTTTTTCGGCCGTATCCGAAGAGTTTTGATTGCGTTTTAGTCTCCTATTTATATGAGACCAGTGCCCGGAGTGCTTGAATCCGCAAACTTTTGAAACCAGGGTCCAAGGCGGAGAGTTTTCAAAACGCATCACCACCTGGTCTCATGTAAACAGAATTCATCATCTCAGGGGGAAACGCTGATGTCTACGCATGCGCAGTACTCTTTCACATGAAGGCTGCGCGGCATACCAGGAACAACAACAGCTTCGGCCGTCCACCGAGTAACATGTGTGCTGCTTACCGTGCTCGGTTTGTTATCCAGACAAAACTATCCAGACAGATTTGTTGTCCAGACAAAAAACTCCTGCGTCTTCGTGCGTCCACTTGCCATTGTTGTTTGTGAAAAGTTTTTCTTCTTCGTACGTGTGTTGTAACAGCGCTGTTTCTCTGCAAACCTACATCACCATCTACTGAACTGGCATGCCCACTGCAGCGTTTTCAGTCGTTCTCGAGTCTCCGTCTGAAAGCAGATCCTTTTTGAAGACGCAAAGGGAAAAACCTTTGTGTTTCAGGTGAGAGCGTCTCCGTGTAAACAGGGCCTAACTGTCCCCTGGAAAGACAAAATGGACGAGGCCCAGGGGAGAAAGAGAGCCAAATATGCAGGCAGGGGTGGAAGGCCTGCCACAAGCCTGTCGAAGTTGGCTGCAGGGGCTTTACAGGGCTATCCTTACACCGGGCCCTGGGATGCTTAGTAATCTGTGGGCAGCAAAGGCGACAGGCCACTAAGAATGTCTTGGAAGCCACTGAAAAGGTTCATGGTGGCTCTGAACTAAGAGGGGTGACGAGTGGCACGGTTAGCTACCTGGACACAGGTTGGGGACTGATCACCCCCAGGTGGGTCACCTGGAAGAGGATGTTCGAATTTAAGACCTGAAACACCCGATGACGCCAGGTCCTTCACTGATGATGTATAAAGGTTGCACTGTGAGGTGTATAGTATGACCACATGTAAATGAATATCTAACCCCTGACCTTTGAGTAGAGAGACAAACTGTTTGGCCACTGAGCCACATCACTCCAGTCATAAACAGACCCGCTGATGGCCGCTAACAGACATTTAAACCTCATCTGAGGGGAGCTGATTTGTGTTTTAAAATGCATTAATATGCTGTAACTAATACTCATTTGTCTCAGAGGATGAAGCTAACAGAAGGACAGAGCTGATGTGAATTAAATCATGACACAATATGCTTATTGATACATTAGTGAGTTCACTTTGCTCTGGTTTGAGGGCATGAATGGAGTGAATCATGATGGAGAACACTGTGGAGCATGCTCTTCACTGTTCATCAGGCTCTGAGTGGCTCAATAGGTCTGTTGCCACAGAAACCAAAATGATTACTGGAGCAAATCATTTGGAGGGACTCGCAGGTTTTAAAGCCATTAATGAAGACCGAATGGGATCATTTGTCTTGATTGTTCAAGTTCCCACTCCCACACATGCTCTGAGTGAGTGGTTTCTAAATCATATCATTTTTTTGATTATTACATCTTATTTTTGGGTTCGCTGTAACCTTGGGTGGTGAGCAGAAGTACGAGGCACTGATCTGAGGACAGAGCTGAAGTTATCATGTCACTGCCTTTAAAACATGAAGCATTCGTCCATGTCAGAGACTGCTGAGGTCAGGGGAGTCATATTTTAGGGTGGATCTATAGATCTGATTGTCCGTCTGTCTCTCTGTCCATGATGGTGGGTTAGCTGATGGGTCAAAAGGTCAAATCACCAAGTCTCCTGCACTGCATCACATGTTGCTTAATTAGCAATCCTCTGTTGTTGCTCAAACCTTGTCATATCGTGGACCTCGTGTATCTTAAAATGCTGTGAGGACAGAGGACTTTCACCTGCAGACCAATGAGGGAGGACGCAGCAGAGCAGATAAGCGAGGGACACGTCCTCTTACTGACACCACAGCGCAATAATCTTCAATAAAACCTCAAACAACGGCAGTGTTTGAAGCTGAGAAAATACTCACCTTAGAACAAACTATAAGCAGACATCAAAACTGATTAATAGACTAAACCATCTCTAAATATGGTATGTAGTAAGAGGAGAATAAAGTGATGACAGATACATAAAGAATTAAAATACTGTGCTTAACTTGATGAAAACCCTGTCATTAAACAGACCCGTGGCACGAAAGACTCAAATGTAGATGAATCAGGTCTGTAAGGCAAAGGCAGGGTTTATTGTCAGTCCAAGGTACAGAACATGAGCAGGCAAAAACAATCCAGAGTTTTAATAACCATCTGTCATCTTTAGTTCAACTGGAAGATACATGACCAGGAGTGCTTCAGCATGATAACATTTACATCATGTTGATATTTGTGTCAGTACAGCTGTTAGAAATCCGAAATGAATTTCATAAATAAACTTCACATGTTCGGTTTTCTTCTCATGCAGCTCAGAGGCGGTGCTGAAGTGCATCACTCCCTCAGTCATATGATGGTTGAAGTCTCCAGGCTCTGAATATGAGTTCTTCTTACCTCTCAGTGACCTTCTGCTCTTTCAAACCCAACAAAGAAACCTCTGTTCAGTCAGAAGGTTACTCTGACAGGACTGTGTTTGTTGGTCATTTACAGAGAGGAAAAGGTGAGGAGACTGTAATTTGATCTGTGTGTGTGTGTGTGGGGGGGGGCAGTAGTGTCATTTTAGTAATGGCTGCTGCTGATGCACAGATTCAAGTTTTCTGTTTAAAGGCGTCTTTAACATCAAAACATTGGGAGGACATCTCGCCCTCTCCCTTTTTAAAAGAAGAAACATTTCAACTCCTCAGCTCTTCAAGTACCAACTCAGAGTGTCTTTGGGTTTGACACTGATCCCAGTATTACACCCAAGAGCATTAGCAGCAGTAACGATATGGATTATTCAAAGAATAACAGCATAAAACTTAGCCATCAGTGTACAAATGTTGGTGTGACAGCGCTAATGAGGCAGAGGGGTAAAGTGCTTGGAGTGGTTTGGGGATTAGGAAAGCTCTGTGTGAGTGCAGTCGTCCTAACAAGAGCAGTCCATTAGTGTTTCAGCCGAAAAACCGTCTTTAACATGTTCAGCTGAGTCAGCCCAGACATGTGGAGGCCAACAAAACTTGCAGAATAAACCTATCCACTGTTTGATGGTAAGAAAGATTCAATGTCTGAAGGCCTAAAACAGGGTAAAACATGTGAAGAGACAAATAATCACATATTTATTTATTCAGTGTTAATCAGACAAGAATCAGCTTCTTAAAATGTAATTTTGCTGCGAAACATTATTAAGTGGTTATTACATTTAATTGTTACATAATCCACAGGGTTGTTAAATTTGTGAGAGCTTCACATAGGTCAGGAAGAATGATTGCAGAAGAGGTTGTTTTTGAAAAGGTTTATGTGAAGTAAAAAACATGATCACGTTGGTTTAATTTTCCACAGTAAAAATGCTTGAACTTTATCATATGGTTCTGATTACAGCCTGACAAAGTAACGTCAGGCTCTGATAATGCTGTCATTTCCACCATCATCATCAGCTAAATAATTACAGAGGGTGATTTTTATGCCTCTGGTTGATCAGGTCCCTCCACAAAGTACGTTAGACTGCTTTGCTGGGTTTTTAATGAAAGGCCTTTTCTGATTTCGCCTTTTAAAAATAAATCAGGAAGCACGGATAAATATTTAAGCAAACATCTTTCTAAAACACAGAACATGAAAGTAGGCCAAGAGGAGATGAGTCATGAAGCTAGTGAAATGGTTCAGTCATATCTTTTCACAGCATTATCTTCACAGTGCTGGTTCACTTACTCAGAACATGATTAGCATCATCAGATGGAGCTGAGATGGCCAAACCTCAGAGGAAGAGCATCAGCTAACATAAGTTTCATTGTTTATTTGATTGACATGAAACAGCAGGATGGATGGGTTTGACACGTCAGGTAATGAAATGGTGTATCAAAAATTAAGGTGATTTTACAGTTGAATGGTGAGTTACTTTCAGCACTACGTAACTACAAGTAAGGGATCACCTTTTGAAAAGGAGCAGGTGACCAGAAATCAATGAACTCTTGTCAAGTAACTTCCACAGCACAGCACACACTCATGAACGCTGGACTTCCTTCTGCTTTATGAAGAAGCTGCCGGTCTCTGTTGTCCCAGAAATGATTTGACGCTCTGGATGCATTGACCACAATCTTCAGATTTTGCAGTTAACTTTTGACAAAACTCTGGCAATGATTAAGGCTTTATTTTACCAAAGCAAAGCACATAGGATCAAAACACAATGGACAATGGACGACCTGCTGCTGTGGACCAGCTCAGATCTAAGGGCTTTATCCTACATCAACCATCAACAGAGACAAAATCTTTTAACATAAATTATAATCTTTTAATTGATTTAACCATTTCATCACAGTTTAATTTGATGAGGGGAACATCACAATAAGCTTTCTGCTTCATTCTGTCCAGTCTCACAGGTTTCTGTGTTGACATGCATGTGTGTACTTATATATGTTTGATTTGTCTGGTGGATAAATCCAACATACTCACAACAAAACTCTTAACACATTTTCTGCTTTACACACACTGCAATCCAGAACAACACTTTCCACTGTAAATGCACTGAACATGGTTCTCTGCACAAGACACAACAGTCTGACCTAAAGTCACATTCGTCATTTTGAGACACTGCTGCCTAATTCTTTTTCTTGCCTCTTGTTTTTTTGCTTTATATTTTTTCTGCACAGTTTTCTTTGTTTTTTGCAAGTACATTTTGTTCACTCCAATTTAAAAATATCTGCTGTGCACAGAAGATTACACAGAAGATTACAAAGGCACTTTTATGCTTTATTTGTATGAACTTCGTGCCTGTACAGCGTAGTGGACAATGAAGGATTCGGGCAGCTGCTCAACGAGTGTGAGCCACGCTGTGTAATTCCCACTCGTCGGTTCATCACAGAAACAGTGGTGCCAAAGTTGTACAAAGATACGAAAGAAAAAGTCAAAGAACCCATCTCCTCTGCAGAAAGAGTCGCCATCACATGTGATGCTTGGACGTTGAGAGCCACCCAGTCATATGTTTGTTTAAACTTTGACCTCATGGATATTCCCACAGAAAACTAAAGACTGAAACCACTTCAATGCAAGAATAAAACAAAGTTGGACCATTATGGTAAAAGCTGAGTCAAGATAAAATTCAAAGAGCTATTTTCTTGCACCTATAATAGATAATTTTCTTATAATACAGTTTATCTTGTTTAGGACTCCGTAGCCCTATTTTGTTAGAAATTGTTGACAATGTCATGGGTAAATGTTTACAGAAGGGTAGTTCAATGTTTTGAGCGCCTTATGTTATGTTTATGACATACCTTCAAATGCGAGAATAGGTTTTGAAAGAAAGAAACAAAGCAAAGAGGGCCACTTTAAGTTAAATAATTATTGTATTTCTCTTCATCTATTATCTCTTGAATAACAAGATATTTTTTTTTAAATTTACTTTAAGGATCTGTGAGGACTTGAATGTAAGTTGTAAGATGTTGTCATTATTCTAAATTTACGCGTGTCGTGATACGTATTGTATCGTGAGGTTGAAGGAAATACCAAGCCCTAGCACCTCATAACATTCCTGAATGCACTTCATGACGGGCTCATCCCACCTGAGGAGACAGGGCTGTTGAGGCCTGGCGTGCCACTCTTCGTCATTATCTGGGACAATGTGGCTTTCCACCACTCTCGCCTTGTCAGTGGGTGATTTGCAGTACACCCTCGAATGATGATGCAGTTCCTTCCAGCATATTCCCCATGTTTGACTCCAGTAGAGGAGTTCTTCAGAGCTTGGAGGTGGAAGGTTTATGATCGCCGTCCCTATGAGCAGATGCCCTTGCTGAATGCAGTGACTGCTGCTGCCCAAGAAATCAGAGAAATGTGAAGGGTGGATAAGGCATGCAAGAAGATTTTTACCTCATTGCATTGCAAGAGAGGATATTGAATGTGATGTGGATGAGGCCATGTGGCCCCATCGTCAAGACAGAAGAGACTGAGGATCAATAGTGGCTATTTCTTATACTCTACAGTAATAGATTTTTATACTTTACTGTAATAGATTGGATTTTGGTTTACATGTATTTTGTGTATTATTTCAGTTTTCAGCCACAGTTTGAAAAAAAAAAAAATCACTGGAATCAGTAAAATATGCATCAAAGCATTTCTGATTCTGGATCCACTTCCTTGAAGAAGGCAAATCTGACAACAAATGGCACTGGCAAGAAAGCTACGTACTAGGCTACAATGACAAGTGATGGTGGACCGATTGTCACTGAGTGCTGTATTTTGTATTTAGTTGTCCACTGTGTAATGGTTGATTGGAAGAGCTCATACACTTGTTTGCAAGTGGTGGTGTTTGAAGACAAAATTTGCTTTTGTTGAATATTTTAATATTTTGGCACAGTCAGAGCCTTTAGCAAACAAAATGTGCCATTTCCAACATGAGTGCCACTGTTTTGGCCTGTGTGCTAACTGTTTTGAAAAATGGAGTTTGAGTTGACTGCTCATCAAGCAATCAGGAAAAACTATAATATTAGATTGAGCTCTCTGTCCATGGTTGTTATCGATTTTACATCTATAGTTAACACCTTTAAAACCACATAGACATGAGGACTCTCTTGAAAATGAGATGCCACATATCAAGGGGCTTACCTTTAACAATTTTCATTCAGCAGAGACAAACATTAGGAGGACAAAGTCATGGCCATAAATTAGTTGCCATCATGACTTCTCATTTAAAACAGTTTTAAACAGCAAACAGTTCTGCTTAAAGCAGGGATTAAGTTTCTGTCTTTGTCTTTAGGATATTTGAGGCCAGAGTACGGGTAGAATTGATGTTTAATCAGTTCAATTCAATTCAAGGGGCTTCATTAGCATGGATCTGTATTATCGCCAAGGGTTTTCGTAAAAAAAAAGAAATGTGTACAAATAAAAGAGAGATAGTTCATTATAATGACATAAATTATAGTAAAGTTTAAAAAAGTAAATGAAAATTAAAACATTTGTGATTAAATATTAATATGAAGAAACAGATCATCTTAAAAAGAAAAGAAACAAAAAACTCTTTGTGTATTTTTCATTGAGTGTGTATGAGAATGTGTGTCTGTGGTTGTGTTTGCATGTTTATATGTATTCATGTGTGTTCCTGTGGTCGTCCTCAGGACTTCTCACTTCAATATATTTGGCCTCAGAGTGACAGTAAGCTGTATCTTACATGAGCACATAAGAATTAAAACAGTTCTTCATGTATGCAAGATAACAGCATGAACAGAAGTGTCTGAGTGTGTGTCAGGTACAAGCCTCTGACAGCCCTCTCTGCTGTTAGCACCTGGAATTATCTTTTCCTCTCTCCACAGGCCGCCAACATCCAATGCAATAATTAGCATCAGTCTCGCCCGAGTGGTTTCATTCATACTTGTCAGCCTCAGGAACCATGTCTGAGTGTTTGTGCTCTTATCTGCTGTGAAGAGTCCTTGTTGGCTCCAGCTTGGGGACACTGAAGCGGGAAAACACTTTGGATGCAGCTCTCCAAAAGTGAAGAAAATCACAAAATAAGGGCACTGAGGAGTGACTGGTACAATATGGAGGGCTAACACAAGCAGAAACCTGCAAAGATTCAGCCTCAAGTCAGAACAGTGGACAAACTGAAGACTGAAGGAGGTAAGGAGAAAGATTAAAAATGAAACTAGAAAGCCCTCCGAGAGTGCAAACCTCCGCCAAGGTAGCTCACATATTTCTGTAACATCTATAAGCAATAGTTCCATGATAAAATTACCATCATAATATGATTCATGACCCTGAAAACCCACACCTAGCATTTAGGATCATGTTGATATCATTATTACTTGGACAGTTATTGAGCAAAAACCATCGTTCACTAATGGGGGTTATCTGGATCACCACCAAAATCTGATCATTTCTAAGTAGGGCCATTACCAACATCTCCTGAAAATTTCAGCAAAACAGTCCAGTGGTTTTTGTGTCATCTTGCTAACAAACAAACAGATAGACAAGCAAAGAAAACAAACAAACAAAGAAACAAACAGACAAAAAGACAAACAAACAGATAAACAGATAAACAGACAAAAAGACAAACAGACAAACAAGCAAACAGACAAACAAACAGATAAACAGACAAACAAGCAAACAGACAAACAAACAGATAAACAGACAAAAAGACAAACAGACAAACAAACAGATAAACAGACAAAGAGACAAACAGACAAACAAGCAAACAGACAAACAAACAGATAAACAGACAAAAAGACAAACAGACAAACAAACAGATAAACAGACAAAAAGACATACACTGGCAAAAACACTACCTCCTTGGCGGAGGTATTGAGACAGTTTTAGACGTAGGACAGGTGCATGTGTGTGAACTGTGCCCTTGCAACTCTGTCAAGTAGATGGATGGTGTTTCCAGAAATTCACTTTTTCTGATCTTTAACAGCTGGTGTTAGACGTGTTTCAGTGACTGGACCGTGTCCCAAAGTGTGCCCCCCTGGCCATTTTAGAAAAGAAGTCAATGCCTAGATCTATTTTTTATCTATTCTAAATCTATCTATTGGCTCCAGTTGATTCCTATCGAATAGGCATTGACTTTGGACTGTATAGGTGATGGTTGAGTAATAGTGATGTTATCCTTGGGTGTTTTTAAGAACACATACAGGATGCTCAGGTAGTGTTTATGTCTTTAATATCCTCTTAATGTCCAACATAAATCCAAGGAACAATTACAACAGCACTGTATTGCACCAAAGCCTTTCTTCTACCAAAAGGTGGTGTGTGTGTGGTCTAAACAAGACACAAATATATGGAAGAGACATCATTACACAACTAACTGCAATATACATCAATACAGTCGCTACATTAGCGTTAGCATACTATGCTCTCCTCAAAGGAACAAACAACTCTATGAAACAACTGTAATAAACAGTAGAATAATTAAAATGTCCTTAAAGTTCAGAACAGAACCTGGTTTACTCACATTTGCCTCATTGATGCACAAAGCTCACACGGTTTAGCTGCCTTCATCCACGCATGCTCTCTGCTCCGCCCAGACATGTTCTGCTGCTCCTCATCCACTGCCAGACTTAATGGTGCTGTTTGTACCTCACCACTAGAGGGTGCTTTGGCCTCAGTCCCCAGCCTTCCCAACAATTCCTAAACTTTTGTTTTTCTAGTTTAATTCCCATCATGCTGTTGAAATGCTTGGTGCTTGAGCCTGAAGTCCTGCAGGGTGGTATTAGCTTTGGACAGTTGGTGGTGGTGCATCTTCGAACACCTTCTGGCCTGAGCGGGTGTTAGCTGATACTGATGATAACTGGCATAGAAGCTCTGAATGTGTAGATGTGACCTGTTGTGTGAAGCACTTTGAGTTTTCAGAGAGACCAACAAAGAACTGTATTAGCTCAAGTCCACTGACTGTTAAGCCTTCAAGCTAAGTTAGCGAAGCTACTTACCGTCTCTATGCATGAAGATAAAATTAAAAGCCTGGCCAGTGGTCCCTGTTGCTAAATTATTGTATTCCATTTACAAACTGATTTATTTAGATTTTTCAAAGGCAGATATTCACCTTTACTATCTATAACATTTTTGTAGCTACTCAAACAACTTAGACTGAACAAGGTTTGATTATCAATACTAAACTGTTAGAGAATAAATGCTCATAACGCTAACCCTGCTCCATGGATGGATGCTGTTGCTTCCCACCCCATGTCACCCCTTTTCCTGTTAGAGTATGGGAGACAGTCATGAGGATGACTGAACTGATGCACGCCGTGGATTTCCAGCTGAATCAGGCACACCACAAACCATGCAAATGTTTGCAAATGCATACTCCATACTGCATATTGTTCTTAGCTAAAATCAGCACTCAGTGCTGGTGTAGTGGGTGGTTTAGGATACAGCTCGACTTTGTTACGTCTGCAGGTGAGAGAGTGTGCACCTGTGGATAAAGTTACTAAATGCACTGAAAGTTTTTTTTGTCTTCGTTACAAATAAGAACCAAATCTTCAAATCCATCGTTACCTGTGATCAGTGTGGAGTCTGTCAGCTTTAAAATCTGTTCATATTCTAAGAATCTTTTCACATCTGGTTTTGAAAAGTGCACCTGCCTCTCCTGTCGTGAAATGTTCGACAGCCAGTCTAATCAGCTTATTCTTCAGCAGCAGTGAAAGACTGAAAGCCTTAACCTCTGCGGCCTCCCTTTGACTCAGTTGAATAAGTCAAAAATAAAAGGGTTGAGAAATGAGAGGCAGGCCGGAGCACCTGATGAAAGAACAAGAAAAGTATGTGAGTGTGTGTGTGAGAGAGGGAGAGAGAGGGACAGAGAGACAGAGGGGGAGAGAGGGAGAGGGAGAGAGTGAGAGAGAGAGGGAGAGAGTGAGAGGGAAAGAGAGAGAGAGGGCATAAAACAGAAAAAGAACAGACAAGGACAGTCTGCACCCTCTGGTGTCTTTGTCCCATTGGCCCAGGGCCCACATGGCGCTCGTGAAAACCGATGACATCAGCGTGTGGCAGGAAGGGGCGGGGTAATGGCTGCCTCTTGTCACCCTGGCAACAGGTCTACTTGTGTGTGTGTGTGTGTGTGTGTACCGTTGTACATTTATTTGTGTCTGATTGTTAGAATTATGCTGTTATTGCCTCATCTCTGACTGTGTGTGTCACAAATATATTTTTTTACAGTGTTTCTTTCTTTCGTTTGTCACTTTTAAATTTGTGCAGACATATTTTAAAACAGACACATCAGTGGCATTTTCTGTAGCCTGTTTTTCTGTTTTGAATTTCCCTGAGCTTATTACAGTATACTTTATTATACCATAACTCTCCATAGCTTTCATTTAGTTTTCCTCTTTTCTGTTTCTACTGGCCTGTTTGCCCTGTTTTCCTCGTCCCTGCCTGTCTCCGCCCTCCTCTTCACTCTTTTCAGTATTCAGAGGAGTCTATCATAAGTGGATTGGTGCTGTGCCCACTTTAAAGGAATGGAGGAATCATACCACTAATCCCATTGTCAGAGAACAAGAGCTGAGGCAGGCCAGTGTGTTATTGTGAGTGTGTGTGTGGGTGTGTAAAAGAGAGGGAAAGTCCATGAGGTGTGTGTTTTGAACTAGAAAAGAGGGATATTCTGCAGACAGGAAGGTGATAAAAAAAGTCAGAGAGAGAGAGAGAAAGAGGGGTCTTTGTGTGCGCCCTGTTAAATCAGGCGTGTAACGCCAGCTTTTATTGGAAAGCCTCTCTAGACGACTGCGATAAGTGGCAGCTCCTCTGATCTTGACATGAAAGACTGGGAGCAAGAAGGGAGAGGAGAGAAAAGGTGGAAGAGAGAGAAGTGGGAACAGGGAAGAACCAAATGCAGAGCCCTGAGAGAGGCCTGGTGTGGTCTTTCCACAGAGATGAATTTTTCCACTCCCTGAGCTGCTTTCTTAAATACAAAGATTAGGGAAGGAATCAAAAAGGGACAGACGTCCAAGGTCTTTACAATCAGTCACATGCACATATTGACTGAGTTTGCTGAGTCACCTTTGCGAAGCGAAGAAAGATGTCCAACTTTACAAAAATCAGAACAAAATGGACAGAAGATCCTAAGGAGAGAAAAAAGAGCAAAAACATCAAACTGTCCAGTGAGGAAAAGGACTGGATATTTGTTTTGGTCTTTCCTCTAACAATCTCCATTCAGAAAGAAAACGGGCCTTAACCACTGGTTTTTGACTGTTTGACTTTGTAGAAAAGATTGTGAGGAAGTCATTTGAGAGGAATGATCTTCATCAAGGGTAACAAATCAAAACATCACATTTCAGTCATATCTGTCCAGAGCTTAGAAAGAACTCAAACCACTGACCACAAAGCTGAAGGCAGCGTGCTCTTTAAGTAAACCTTTAAGTAACTTTCACCAAAGCACAGCGCCGGGTGAGGGAGCACTGTGGCCTCAAGACATCTATAAAAGAGCAAATCTGGCCCACTTTCAGATCCAAAACTAAACCTTTGTTTAATTGTTATCAAAATAATTATATATCATTATTTATGTTGATATTTCAACATATATCTGCTGTACTTCTATGCCCTTTGAGCACTTCAGACTGTTTTACATGCAAGGTCAGTTTACCAAACCATGAAGCCATGAGAAGACCCAAAACCAAAGATCAAGAGAAAAACAGCCAAAAAAGAGCGGAGGAACCAATACAGCGCAAAACTGATCAAACACAAGGTTCAGAAGAGCTAGAGCAGAGGAGCCAGAGCTCTGAGGGGTCCAATGGTTAACCACGGCATCAGCTCGCCAGGACACATGCAGCAGAGCCACACTGAGCACCGGGGGATGAGCCTTAAGGAGGCATCCAACTGTATCAGTCCCACAGGAGGACAGGCCCTGCCAAACAAAAACCAAGGAGGGAGAGGACATCACGCTGCATCAGCAAAATCAACCCAAAAAGGCTCTTAGTTACTCGCCAAAAAGCAATTACATTTAGTGTGAGAAGAGAAATAGAAACTCAGATGTGTGTCTGGAGGTCTGAAGTGTTGTTTCCACTGCACATCATCAGAGCTCTGTGGGACATCTGCTCTAAAATGATCATCTGGAGGATTCGAAGAGCTGCTGTTGGATATGGAGCTGAAACTCTGCAGCTTTCTGTCTCCGGTGTAGTCGTAGTGCATGTGGTGCTTCAGTGCCCCTCTGACTCTGTAGTCGATGCTTTGACCCTTTTAAGCCTGAAAACACAAATTATAGCCAGAAAATTCTATTTTTTTGGAGCTGAAATGTTTATTTCACTTTCTACTGAAATCCAAAATATCATGATTTCCATAACATTTAACATATTTTTTTTGTATCTCATTTGATACATTAGGTGTTTTTGGCAGCTGATAATCCACTTGAGGACATTTTGATCATTTATCTGATTGTATTCAGATGTTTTTATAGTAATTTGTTGATCATATTGATTAGATAGAGGTATCATAAAAGTTTGTATCAAATACAGACTTTAAGGGGTTAACATGTAGCACTGATGTGAGGATATAGAGCAGAATAAAATGCCCTTTGTTGTCATTATACTTAATGTTCAATAAGATTGGAGAGCTTGTCCTTCTTCGATGCAAAAAGCTAATTATACAAAAATATGCAAGATAAAATCCAACTCTATGTGCAATATAAAAGAGTAAAAAAGGATAAATATTTAGAATAAAGGATATAAATAAGAAAACAAAACAAAAATAGAAATATAAATTGCATATAAATTATAATTCTATAAACTGTTCATCAGGTGTCATATTATGAGCACTGACCTCTGCTGCGTATATTTGACTCATCCAGCAGAAACTCGTCCCCGCTGAATTAGCCAGACGGTGTCCTGGTGATATCAGGGCTGCATGTGTGAAAAGGGCTGAGGGTGTCAGTTTGTGCCCTTATGAACTTTGGCTTCTGTAAAAATCATTTCTGTGATACTGGACTTGCTCCTGATGGATAAAGCTTGTGCTAAAATCTACTGCTGGTCCTTAAAAACAGATCCAGGTCTAATGTGTTTGAGATGGACTGAAAGAGGACACTGGTATGAGGACAGTCCTCACTGAGGTCCTCAGAGTGAGCACAGATCACAGGAAGTCTGAGTCTCCTCTGATCTCTGTCCCCAGTCTTTCTTGTGTCCTCTCCAACCTTGATTTAAATGCTTGCACGATGCCAACAGCAGCGCTTTTCTTGTCATCTTTATTTCCTTCATCCCCCCGGCTCTCCCTCACACACTCATCACCCACCAGGAGCAAACACACTTCCCTTTCATTCCTGACACTCCCGTTCTCTTCTCTTCACTCCCACCAATCCTCGCCCAGTGGGAGGTGGAGGCAGATTTATGGAGGCTGAAGTGATATCATTGTTAACAGCTTTCGTCAGAGCCCCCCTGGAACAATCACGCACACACACACGCTCACACAAGGAGAAATGACAAAAAAGATCAAACCTGCAGGAGAATAAGCAAGAAACAAGGGGACTCATGGACAAACTCACAAACTGCATCACACTGGTGCAGCACTTAGCCCTCTTTTGTCTGCTGTCAGGGCAGGGAGGGCGTCTTATGACCCACCAGCTGTTTTTCTGTCTGCATGTGTCTTACATCTCACTTCAGGACACTTCTGCGTCTCCTTGGGGATTAAACTCGTGTTTTAAGGTCAAGAGGGCTGTTAAGGAGGATTTGCCCTCACACATAAACACACATACAAACTCAAACAAATACACCACAGAGTTATCTGCTCCAGTGACACTCTGACAGCAAACCAGTTCAGTTCTGATCCAGTATCATGCCCTGTGTGTGTGAGAGAGTGTGCATGTGTGTGTAGGGTTGTGTGTGTTTGTGTGTTGATGTTTGTGTTGAAAGTAAATTTATTAGATTGAGACCTATAAGGTCTAACATTAGTAACATTAGATTTCCTTCTATCCACTTTATTCTTAACCTTGTGTACCATGTCTGCCTCCAACCTTTCAATCAATCAATCAATCAATCAACCAATCATAATTCATAATTCAATTCAAGACATTTTACAACAGAGCAGGCTGAAGACAAACTCTTCATTTATAGATACACATATATACATATATAAAACACACATATACATACATATATAAAATATACATATATACATAAATACACATATATACACATGTATCCAAGACCCAACATGAATCCACCATTAGCAGAGGGGCCCAAGGCCCCACAGGTGCACCTGGGACCTTTGACCCTGTAAACTTTGTTCCTAATGAACCATCATCCTGTCCAGATGAATATTTCTGAGGCAGGGAAACTCAAGAGAGAGAGCAGAGAATAACAAACCCAAAGGTCATCTCAGGTTAAATATAATATCTATTACTGATACACCAAACTCAAGCTCTCCCTATTTTTTATGAGGAAATGAATTCCTTCCTGTTCCTCCACTTTTGACAAATGATTATGATTTGCTCATCTGAAATTCAGTCGTCATGAGAAACTGGCTGATTTAAAGCCAGAACACAGCTGATAGAGGCCAAGACACAGGCATGGTTTGATATACTGACCAAACTCCAAATTACTCATACGTTTACATTTAATAAAATACATTGAGGTAAGTCAGAGTGTATGATATTGACTGCAAGATAACTTAAAACACTGAATTAATTTTGGCCACTCTGTGCCAAACCCTTGATTTCTGCTCACAGTACAAAGACAGAGGAGACAGACGGGGTCACAGGGTCATATCTGAAGCTTCTGTCCTTTACTGCATCAAAATGGAGAGGGACCCGTCTGCAGGGACATGGGCGCCGCCATATGTCCAACCCATACTGGAAGTACAAACTGGAAGTGGATCTTCTTCGTGTATCTTATTCTCTGCTTTAAACTGGAACATATGTATAAATATTTATTTTTATTTTGCAGTTACATATTTACCATTACTCATAACTGTATAATTTACTAGTTATTTAATTTATTTTTTATTTATAATCTCTTATTATTATTATTATTATTATTTATAATATTATATTTATGATAGGTGTAGTTATTTTCCAAAATTTTATACATACTGTCTAATATCATGAAAATTTTAAGTGCTAATATCTAATTGCGCAAATGTTAGCAATCAGAAGCCTAAAATAATCATGTGATCAAGTTGTAACAATTCACCGGTTCTTTCCAAGGAGATTAAAGCTACAATGAACTATCAGGTCACTGGAGGATCCTATCACATCAGCAAGGTGAAATAACGACATACAACAAAATGCTTTCTGCCTCAAAAAAAAAAAAGTTTTTTATTCCAAAGCCGGGTAACAATGAAAGCCCACGATCAACACCACCCCGCGCTCGAGCGCATCCCCATTTTACACTACATCCACAGTATCATCCCCAAGTGTCCCTCTCACAACAAACAAATCCCCACACACCTTCCTAAAAAGTTCACAAAGTTTACACACGCATGGCAAGCAAAGAGCCGTTGTTTTTAGAGTTTGTAGGGCGCTGCAGGTTGTACTCACGGCACCATGCGTTTGACACCTCGGTCCATCTGAAGATGATCCATGTACCCAGCAGCTTCCACAGAGGGTATAAATCCACAAAAGTATAGAAAACGCATTATAATCCCAAGACTGTCAGCACTGGCATGGTCCAAGTCGGCGTGTGACGTCACTACTGCTCCCCCCCCTGCGCTTGTCCTGTCCCCATTATATTGCCGTGTCCATGGAGATTGATGCAAACAGGGTATAAATCCAAACACAATATCAAACAACATGGACCAGTTTTTTCACACAAAAATGGCAACAGATAAGTTTCACCCTGCTAATCGACACAGGACTCATAGACCTAAGTGGTCTTTACAAAGTGATTATGTTAATGTTTCAAATAATAGATATTAATATAAAGGTTATTAAACACTGTGAGTACACTCTGTGTGTGTGTGTGTGTGTGTGCAGGAAGCCTACTCTTCATTAAACAGACTCCCCACACAGTGTTTGCTCAATAGAGAAGTTTAACTAAAAGACTTCAGTCCTGCTGGTCGTTTCCTCACCCACCAGGGATCTGTTCAATCTCTTTGTATCAATTGTGTTGTCGTAACTATAATAATTAATAATATACACATTTCCAAGCACAATTTACCTCCGCAGAGGTGATATATTTGGAACAACTGTAAAATCTTATATGAGAACAAGTCACTATTCTATGATCAATGGTTCAGTAATGGTATTATTTTAGTCCGACAGCAGTTTAATGATGAAGGTTTACTGCACAACTACTCAGAATTTCTCTCCAGGTACAATATACCAGTGACTCCAAATGAGTTTTCTACAGTTTAAAGTCTGGTGTGTGCATGTTATTAAGATGTGTTGAACACTTTTTGTCCCTGTCAGTGTCACCTTCTGACCCAATAATTCTCCAATAGGTTAAGTTTGTTTATCCTTGTGACCACTGTGTGTAAAACTGTTTTTTTTTTTTTTTTTTTTTTTTAAATAAATAGGATTTTACGGTAAGAGTAGCCTCACTCATGCTGCCAAGGAAACTGTAACCATTATTACAGTTTATCCACTTAATAAAACACAGTTTTTCAAACTAGGCTGCTTTTATCAAAATACTTAACACAATTCACGAAACCACACACCCAAACTGCAAAATACCTCATATGTCCTGCTAAATGAAGCACTGCAACAAAACTACATTTAGCATTATCACAATCAAACTTTGGCATCAAATGGCACACACTTCATTCATATGACCAGATTCATGTCTAACCATCTACACACTGTTGGGCAGAATGAAAAGCACTCTCATCTTTAGTCTTCTTTGGCATTATCCTAAAAAAGTTCAAAATGTAGAAAATTCTTCAGATTGTTCACATGCACAGAAATTTTGAGACATACGCATAGACTGTTAAAACATTTATTTTTCTATTTTTCACCAAACAAGTCAGTGCATCATATGCACGGCAGATATTTTTACATTGGAGTGAACAAAACATGCTCACAAAAAACAAATAAAACTGTGTAGAAAAAACTATAAAGCAAAAAAAACAAGAGGCAAGAAAAATAATTAGACAGCAATGTCTCGAAATGGCAAACGTGACCTTATGTCAGATTGTTGTGTCTAATGCAGAAAACAGTGTTCAGTGCATTTACTGAAAAAAGTACCATTTTGAATAGCAAAATGTGTGTAAAGCAGAAAATGTGTTTAGAGTTTTGCAGACTTGAGAAGAGGGTTTTGCTCTCTGTGTGTCAGTTTAAATAATTGTGCGATGCATGTCATTTATTGTGTTAGCAATTGGAAAAAAAAAACTGTATTCACACATAAAGTAACTTCCACACATCAGAGTAAAAAGAAAATGTATACAGTACAATATACTGTAATATAAACACATAAACAAAAAAAAAGGAAAAATACATGTAGCCTGCAGCGCTGTAAATAAAGCTGGAGTTTCACAACTAACATTAGACAAGAACTATTATGTTCTTGTCTAATTTTGACAATTGAACAGACTGTTGTGCATGTGATGATGAATACAATGAAACGATGCTGACATGTTTTAGAGAGAACAACCATTGAGAATCAACAATCAATTTGGATCAACAAGATTCATTCACTTGGCAATTGTGCTAAATGTAGGCTAACTGTGCTAACTGTAGGCTACCTGTACTTAATAATTTGCATCAGTGTCCTGAGACACTGAGACATGTACTAAGACATTGAGAAATGTGCTAAGACATCTGCAATATGATGAAATAATTGAGAAATTCAATTCTGTTGTGAACATTTGCCAAGTGGTTTGGAGGTTTGTCCATGTTATTTTGAGAACGTAATTGAGCCAAACCAGTGGAGAAAACTGTAGTGTAACCAGAAGCATTGGGCACCTTGGACTCTTTTACATCACCACTGACTTAATTCATGCCAGTATGAATGACGTATGGACTTATTTAATGCTTTAGTCAAAACGCAGGTCACAGGTCAAAGCAGGTCACATCCACTCACTGATGGTACTGAGTCTCTGTGTAAGTCAGAACCAGCCAAACATCCACTCTCTCTCTTTCCAACAAAAGTGAACATACTTAATCTAAATAGAATATTTGACCCTGAGTTAAAAAAACAGGTTCTTTAACATGATTGTTCCCGCACACTGATTACTAATATCATTAGCACTTTCTGAAATTATTTCACAGCTAAAGCATGAGAGAATGATGTGCAGACTCTTGAGATTGGTAAGAGGAACATACTCAGCCGTGCACTGGACAATATGAAGGAATCTGGGAGGGCGATCGTTTCTATAGTGTTACAGTAATATGGCCAGCTGATGAGATGTACTGTGTTCCCAAATTTTATGTTCTGTTTCTGCTGCATCTTAAAAATCCAATTTAATTTGAAGGCTTTCCTTTCCACAATGTGGATTTAATATCCAGTGTTTAAAGTTGGTCACTTGCAGTCTGAAAAGGTGTCGATCCAGAAACTCAGATCTGCTTCAGATGGTCTGGGCAGATGGAAATTAAAAATAAAAGCTTTTTCAATTTCCAATTAAGTTCTTTACATTATCTGAAGTCAAATACATTGTCAAAATAAAAGCCCTTTTTCCACTTAAAATTATTAGGAAAATGAGTGGACTTAGTCTTTAAAAATAAAATCCTCATTAACTTTAAAATATGATCTTTACGATCTCCTAAATGTAATGGATACTGTCGATATTGTCTATGATGCATATCATTTTAACATTACTACATTCTTACAGTTACTAACATACTAAGGACCAATCCATGAAGCAGCCATACATTCATCTCATCTTCGTTGGTGTGTGTGTGTTCCTCATCTTCACCTCTCCTCTCAAGCACAGTTTTAGCAGATGGCTGTTAAAAGTCCTGTTCTAGATCTCCTTTCTGCTTAGTCTTGTGCAAATGGTGTATTAATGTTGGGTCTTTGCAAGGTTAAAAAAAAACACATAAACATATAATAAATCAATAAAAAAAAGACAGAATAAAATGTCAAATGTCTTATGAAGACAACATTTTGCTGAATTAATGAAACACAAACAAAAACTGATTGAATTGTAGCTCATGGTAAAATCCTTTGTTCCTTTTCTCACCCTTATTTTGATATAGTTATGGTTTTCTGAGGACAAACAGGAACCACATCAGTCTGTAACAGTGAATTTCAATAAAAGCCTCAGTCTTATCTCTTAAGCTGATTATTTCAGAAGTGTTTTTCTGGCTGAACAGGAAGAGGATTTCCATTGTTGTTTTGAACATGGGTATGATTACTGGTCTAATCTCATTGTTGTAAGACTTGAGCTTTAAGGCAGCGCTGCCTTACAGTCACTGTGGGTGTCACTGGGATGTCCTGACAGATGACTTCAGATGAAATGTGTGACTTTATATGACATCCACTGGTAACCTACAGATATTGTTTGCTGCAGTCAAACAGAGCTGTGGATTCTTTCCTGTATGAGGATGAGTTTTGCATTGAGCTGCTGTTACATCGTCTTCTTTTTCTCTGGTAAACAAAATTTTGACCATCACAAAGTTTAACTACCAGCTCCCTTTTTATTACAAAAACATTTTTAACCCTCATTAATCATCCAGGGACCTCAGCCAGGGGAATGAAGAAGACCTACATGCTCCTCTGCTCCAGCCTCACTCAGGGCTTCTTACACCTGACAGCATAACCAGGTGCCATGGTGTCTTGCAGCTGTGCGGGAAATTCAATCAGCACTAATGCCCCTTCTCCCCGCCATCTGTCCTGCCAACAACATCCTCCCTGGGGCGGGCGAGAGTCAGCCTTATGAGGCCAGATGCTTTCAGTCGCCTGACTGGCACAGAGAGTATCAGCTTACAGTGACCACGGTGTGGAGCTGTGACACATGCTTTTCACTTTTCATCTCTATACAACAATATGAACAGACCGTACTGGAGATATTAACTGAAACTCTACATTTTTAATGGTAAATGGACCTGAGCTTGTCCGGCACTTTTCTCTGACCACTCGAATCACTTTGACCCCACAGGTCACACCTACAGCGTTAATCCCATCCACCCTCACAGTCACACACTGATGATCAGCTAACACATTCACACTCGTCCATTTGCATTTACACACCACTGGTTAGACAGGTTAAATGTCTTTGTGTGTGGACACGTCACCATGGCTCAAACCAGACCCACTGCCAGGATGTAAACCTACAGATATATTTGTGGTTTCATTCTTGTTTGATGGTCTGAGGAACTGCTCTGCTCCTTTCTTTAAGTAGGTAACAATACATTTTTCATTATCAAAACATCTGTGAGTAATTAGCCTACAGGGAAGAAAGGGAGCATTACTCTGATCGAATGCCATGAACATTTATTTCAGAAAATACAGACGTCTATTTGGACCTACTGTATGCAACTTACAGTTACAGTGAAGTGTCCAACACAATTAATCCATTATCTGCTCCTTCCAGTTTTTTTCAATGAGATGGGGTGCTATAGAAGATTTACGGCCTTTTCCTCACTGTTAAATGCATCCAAAACATTCCAACACATAGTCTGCAAATGTCAACTTTACATATAAAGTATAAAGTCTGCTTTTCTTGCTGGAGGAGCAGAAGCGATAGGGTATCCAAGAATTGAATATGTACATAAAATTAACCTACATTTATGTGCCCTGAACACTCACCTCCCCCTGAATGTTGACCTTCTCCCCTAAGCCAACCCTGACCTTTTCAGTGACCCCTGGTAGAGTCTCAGAGGACAGCCTCAGGCAGACTGAGGAGTTCTCCAGGAGAGCCAGACTTGATGTAAAATGATGTCTTCTTATGTGGACGAAGTCTTCTTTTTAACACCAGCATCAGGCTGAGGCTGGAGGCTTTAGGATTTAGAGATGTATTCATGTTTCTACAGGCAGGATGATGGTGCAGCAGGTCGATGTGTGTGCATCACAGCAAGAAGGTCTCTGGTTCACCTGGTGTCAGAATGGGCCCCTCTTTGGAGCGTGCATGTTCTGCCCATGACAGCACGGGTTCTCTCCTGACACTCCAGTTTCCTCCCAAAGACCAAGACTGTGCCTATTAGATTAGATTAGACAGGCCTCTATTAATCCCTTTGGAAGACTTCCTCAGAGTATTACAGTTTTCTCAGTTCAGCACTGAAATTCTCAAAACTACTTGTCCAATCTTCACGTCATGTGTGCACATCAAAAATGCAGTTTCTCATTTCTTTGAACAAGTTGCAAATGCTTTGGTACATCCATGCAAATGATTATGTACAATTTTCTGCTGTTTCCAATATTACGCCTCTGTCCCTCCTTCCGGCGCAAGTAGCAGAGAGGACGTGAGTGGGTTTAACACAGCCGAGTGTAATCTTCACTAATCAAATGAACGCCTCTCCTCGCCTTTAAACGCGCCGCGGGCGAGGCGCAGTGACAATTTCACCTCGGTGGCAAAGAAGGTCAGAGCTGCTGTCACTTTTGCAGCAACTGGGAGAGTGCAGGGGCCACCGGCCGCGCATCGGAGGACACGATGCGCGTCACCGTGTGGACCACCTTGCGGGACAGATGTAATCTGTTCCTGTGTCATAAATAGGAGTACAAAATTATATGATAATTACATTTAAACACAGCAGCAGGTTAATCCATTTATCGTGCTTGTGATCCACCTGCATTCCTGGTCTGTCATCTCCAAATAGCAGAACCTTAGGTGAAAATATATCTCCTCCTCATCCTCCTTGCAATAATGTACTCCATCTTTTTAGATCACGTTAAGAATAAAGAATAAAACAGAGAAATATGGGCAATCGCAGGTAAATCCTTAAGACACTGAGTGACTTACATTTATTCAGCGAGCGTCTCTCTCTTTTTTCTTTTCTTTTGAATTTCATGAGATGAGAGAAGCCAGATACTCCGTATCGGATGATGTGGCTGTTTGTGGTTGGCTGAGAGATGTGAACTCGTTAGTTATGACAAACGTCTCTGATCTGACATCAGATGTGATGGGACAATTAATATAGATACAAATGTATGTGCTGGTTCAGACGGTTACATTAAATAGTGGTTGTTGTGATTGTTTATTGCATTGAAATGTGCTTGACACTCTGGATACCTGCCTGTGAGGTTTTGGTGACGTGTGCGCCCTGTGCGCCTGTCAGCCAAATTACCACTGCCCCGAGTGCGCCTCACCTGCGCCGAGAATAGACCAGGTTGGAGCTGGCGGGCTTTCAGCGCACCTTCTGCGCGGTTTTTTGGTACCAAATTGTCACTGCGCAAAGCTGAATCTGTGGACACCTCCCCCTGGTGCGCCGTCACACCCATCTCAGCGCAGATGGTCTACCATATTGCCGAATTGGCTGCGCACGGCGGTGCGCCGGACGAAATTACCAATGCGCGGGGCGCGGCAGGCTGCCCCGCCCTGAGTTGGGCCAGGAAATTAGAGCCAACCACAAACAGCCACATCATCCGATACAGAGTATCCGGCTTCTCTCATCTCATGAAATTGAAAAGAAAAGAAAAAAAGAGAGAGACGCTCACTGAATAAACGTAAGTCACTCTGTGTCTTAAGGATTTACCTGTGATTGCCCATATTTCTCTGTTTTAATCTTTTTTCGTAACATGATCTAAAAAGATGGAGTACATTATTGCAAGGAGGATGAGGAGGAGATATGTTTTCACCTAAGGCGCTGCTATTTGGCGATGACAGACCAGGAAAGCAGGTGGATCACAAGCATGATGAATGGATTAGCCTGCTGCTGTGTTTAAATGTAATTATCACTTAATTTTGTACTCCTATTCATGACACAGGAACAGATTACATCTGTCCAGCGAGGTGGTCCACACGGTGATGCGCATCGTGTCCTCCGATGCGCAGCCCGGTGGCCCCTGCTCTCCCAGTTGCTGCAAAAGTGACAGTGGCTCTGACCTTCTTCGCCACCGAGGTGAAATTGTCACTGCGCCTCGCCCGCGGCGCATTTAAAGGTGAGGAGAGGCGTTCATTTGATTAGTGAAGATTACACTCGGCTGTGTAAAACCCACTCACGCCTTCTCTCCTCCCTCTCTGTCATCTGCGCTGGTAGGTGAGACGGAGGTGTGGGTGCGCCTCTCTGCGCCAGTCTGCGCCGTGCACGAAACTTGCAAAATGCCCCGGACACACCCCGTTGGCGCAGCGCAGGGCAGGTGTGCCCCGCCTGCTCCGGGTCTACGAAATTAGAGCCCTATATGTTAAACATATTTCTATACATTTCCGTTAGACTTATGTCTAAATCTGTCCTGAATTGGTTAATTGCTCCAGGTGAATCTTGACTTTCTCCATTGAAGGGACATGACTGAAGCATTAGATCAACCAATGATCAACCAGCTTTCTGAAATAGCTCAAAGTTGCATCTCATGAACCATCAACTGGCAAGTGCACATATGTATATATATATATATATATATATATATATATATATATATATATATATATATATATATATATATATATATATATATATATATATATATATATATATATATATATACACATAAAATTTAATATATATATGAAGCTGGAGCACAATGTTACAATGCCTGACAATGGAAGGACAAGGAATTGGACAAGGTCAACAGCCAGAGGGAAGAAGGAGAGGAAGAGGAGTGAGGCTGCATGGCACCTCCTCAATCATGGGCTTGCAATGGCTGAGGCTGCTCGAAGGGTGCAGCCAAATGTTGGTAGAGCAACTGTGTCCTCAATCATTCAGACTTTTCGTCGACAGAACAGGTGTGTAATCTAATATAGGCACGGTACTGTAATACTATATACTTTCTGTAATGCTTCATGCAATATTACAATATTCCACCTGCATTTTTACAATACTTTGTACAGTGACATTTTATCTTATTCACTTTGCGTTTTGCATTACTATGTTTTTCCACATAGGACTGCAAGACAGCTTCACAGGGGTGGCAGAGGGCCCCTTTTCACACCTGAACAGGAGGAGGCTATTTGCACCTTGATTGTACAAAACAATGTCATAAGACTAAGGGAGATAAAGAGTGCCATTATAGAGGACAAAAACATCTTTGAAAACATCCAAACAGTCAGCATCTCCACCATTAACAGGGTGCTGAAAAGCGAATGAATATGAAGCAGCTGTACTCTGTTCCATTTGACAGAAACGGTGAAAGAGTGAAGGAGCTGCACTACCAGTATGTACAGGTAATACATATATGAGCAGTGCAGTAACTGTTCCTCACAGTAAACAGTACAACATTGTATAGTGATTTACAGTACAGCGAGTGTGACCTTTACACATTTGCTATGGCTGTAGAAAAGATTATGCAATATGTGCTGTATACATTTGATGTAACTGTACCTTGTCCAAAATGAAATGTATGTAACTCACTAAACTCATTTTGTATCTTCTGGATGTAGCGTAAGAGGGAACTGGATGCAAGTGAACCACCGCACAGCTTCATCTACATGAAGCTGGCTTCAACCTAACGAAGCGCAGAAAGCGTGGTTGAAGTATCATCGGCCACAGAGCTACAGCTGAAGTGCCAGGCCAGCGGGGCAGAAATATAACCATGGGTGCTGCTATCTCTGAGAATGATGTGCTAACACATATTCCCATTACTGGGCCATACAGTACAGAGCGTCTTGTCACCTTTTTAGACACTCTCTACAGGGATCTCATCTGTTGTGTCTTATTTTCTTAGTAAATATTGAATGAGCTGGCTCGTAACTTCTGCACAAGAATGGCAGAGGGACGTAAAACAGATGAACAAAAAATGTCTCGTTCAAATATGTGCTCTCGGTCTTCAGAAGGGACCAACGCAGGCAAAGTCCAATTTCAGAACACTTTTATAAAGTCACGAAGTGAACAATAGCAAACAAAAGTTGCTCAGTGTCCTGACACCCCAGAGCAACTGAAGCCCGAGCCGATGTACTTAGCTTGGTGTCTTATAGCTTGGTGGGTGAGACTCCTGCTGTCTTCCAGAAGGTTCGATCTCGATTGGGAAACAGAGCTGCCTGTCGAGGTCGACTCTCATTTCCCACTCCTGGTTGGGGGAGAACAGCCTTGGTGTTTCTTTTGGCCTGATGTCCCCCCCTCACCTTCTCTGACGAAGATGGTGTGGTTGGGGTTTTCTGCTGGTGTAAATCATAGACCTTTTTACTCGTCAATGGAGTCTAGTATTTCTTTATCCTTTGTTGAGAAGGCACAATAAGGCATGTTCCTTTCTTTTCCTTTCGTTTTTTTTAGTTTATCCAAAATGGCTTCCCTCTTAGAATATGTGCATAAAAGGTCATCTGTCTCTTTATGTAGCCCTGTGATTGGCTGGTGACCACTTGTCCAGTGTCAGCTGAGACAGGCTCCTGCCCCCCCACGACCCTGACAGGGATAAGCAGTATATATATGAGATCGCTGGATGAAAAAGCCTTGGAGGGATTTCTCTCACTTTGAGCATTTGTTTACCAAGGTCAAGGAAGAGCTGGGTAGATTCTGAGGTCATAGGTCAAATCAAGGTCATGAAGTCTTACACTCAACTTTTTTTTGTAAACACAATGTCTCAAGATTACTAAATTGAATTTGCTTAAAATTTTGGCCACAGTCTCGGAGATAAACTGATTAGATTTGGAAGATCATAGGTCAGAGGTCAAAGTCACAGAGTGTCACATTTGCCCATACAGTGCAAATGCAACGATGTGAACCCTACATCCAAAAATGCTTTGAAGGATTTCCTTCAGACTTTGCTCTAATATCCACCAAACACTCACATGAGCTGATTAGATTTGAAAGTTAGAGGTCAAGGTCAAGGTCATGATGTGTCCAGGACTACTTGAGGGATTTCTGCTGGGCTGTAATTTTAAAAGGATAGATGTCCAGAATACAAGGCTCTGATTTGTTTCCTTGTTTTTTCTCCTGATACAAACGTCCTGAATAATCACTGGAGGACACAATAGATGAGCCTCCTCATACCCTTATGATACAGATTATAAACTGAGTGTGTGATGATATTATATATTTTATATTAGGTAGTGACAGCAGAGAGCAGAGGGCATGAGAGCAACAGATACAATTCTTTTACTGTGTTTCACATAAGCTGTTAGTAGATCAGGCCCCAAGAGTACAACTTACAGTTCCAGACCACCCCCTTTACAATCCACTGGCAGGACCTCCAGAAGGGAATCAAAATGAGCTGCACCGTCTCTCCAATTTGGTTCATAACGGGATTGAGGCAGCTGCAGAGAAGGAATCCAAAGGGACATTATGATGATGATGTGATGATGTTCTGAGACTCCAACAGGAAAAAGGTTAGAGGCACAGGGGTCGCCACAAGATCTGGACTCAAATGGGCCAAAGACCCATTAATGGCAAAACAGTTTAAGGACATCAAGAACCCGTGTATTGGGCAACAGAATCCACCCACTTTTTGCAATGGGGACAGCAGATCCAAAGCAGAGGCGAGACAAGACCCAAGCTGAGGTTTGGCAGCTAGAGGAGGAAGGGGGACGGTTTAGGGCCATGGAGTGTTGATCCTTAGGAGTCTGGATGAAGTGGGACCTGCCAAAATGCAAGATCTCTTGGCCTGACCCCTGCTCCAATCAGTATATCAAACCTTTCCAACACCAACAAACCTGCACAGATGGGGAATAAAGGAGGACCACTGTGTAGGTTATGTGGGTCCTCCTATGGACAGCACCATCATAGGACAGGAGGAAACTACACCCTCACTAATTCATCCAAACCCCCCTGAGACCAGACATGGTCATATGGTCTGAGGAGGCAAAGCAGATCCTCCTGATTGATCTGACGGTCCTATGGGAGGATGGATGCCTGAGAAAAGCCACCAAGCACCTGGACCTGGTCCAACAATGCAGGGACGAAGGATGGCAGACTTGACTATTCCCAGCCCAGGTTGAAGGGGGGGCCTTCCGGCACAGTCTGAGGGAAAGATGCTCCAAGATCTGGGAACAGCAAGAGGGGAGAACAGTCTGTAGGTTTGGGGAGGCAGCTGGTAGAGCGTCTTATTGGCTCTGGAAAAAAAGAGGGAGGAGCTTGAGGCCAGGAGAAGATTGGCAGTGACTGGCCTTCACTGCTGACCTGCCAGCTAGAGGACTTTGTGGTACAGGGTTGAAATGCCTGATTAAACCTGATGACATCTTCTCCTGGCTGATCGCTACAGTCATTTCCCAAGTGGGTGAATAAAAAAGTACCAAAATGGACTTAATAGCTGGAGGGATTAAGGCCAGAGGTCATGTGACCTACCTCTTTATTTTCACTCTCTGGAAATCTACCTCACAGAGGCATAAAACTGCCATACAGTAGATCAAGTTCTGTTTTCACAAACAAAGTCAAGCTGAGATTATTCTGGATTTGATTTGATTGATTTCATAGGCCAAAAATACATGATGATCCAACAAATACATCCAACATGGAACAAAGACGCCGGAAAGGGACCCAGATAAGCTGATCCATGTTTGGAACAGAACCCAGGCAGAGAATATGAAAGAATAGCAAGGAGAGCATCACACAAAACACAAAAATAAAACTACAAACAAGACAGAACATTTCAGAACATTACATCAGACCAGAGTTTAGTTATAGGGAGAAGTTCTTCAGATCATCCATCAAACAGACAGATACACAGACAGACAGACAGACAGACACACAGAAAGACAGACAGAAAGACAGATATATAGATAGATAGATAGATAGACAGATAGATAGATAGATAGATTGATGACAGCCTTTGACAGTCACAGGTTGTCCATTGATATAAACAGATTACAAACTGCTCATTGTAAATATCAAAACATTTCTCAGTCAAAGAGGTGCTCTCCTGAACACACAAAAACAAGTAATTCTGCTGGTTCTTGATTAAAGAGACGTTTGCAGTGCTTCTGTTAGGTAGATATTGTTCTTGACCTAAGAGACCTTCGCAGTGCTTCTGTTGGGTAGATATCGTTCTTAATTGAAGAGACGTTTGCAGTGCTTCTGTTGGGTAGATATTGTTCTTGACCTAAGAGACGTTTGCAGTGCTTCTGTTGGATAGATATCGTTCTTTATGGAAGAGACGTTCGCAGTGCTTCTGTTGGGTAGATATCGATCTTGATTGAAGAGACGTTCGCAGTGCTTCTGTTGGTTAGATATCGTTCTTTACCTAAGAGACGTTCGCAGTGCTTCTGTTGGGTAGATATCATTCTTGATGGAAGAGACGTTCGCAGTGCTTCTGTTAGGTAGATATTGTTCTTGACCTAAGAGACGTTCGCAGTGCTTCTGTTGGGTAGATATCGTTCTTGATTGAAGAGACGTTCGCAGTGCTTCTGTTGGGTAGATATCGTTCTTGATTGAAGAGACGTTTGCAGTGCTTCTTTTGGGTAGATATTGTTCTTGACCTAAGAGATGTTTGCAGTGCTTCTGTTGGATAGATATCGTTCTTTATGGAAGAGATGTTCGCAGTGCTTCTGTTGGGTAGATATTGTTCTTGATCGAAAGATGTTTGCAGTGCTTCTGTTGGACAGATATCGTCCTCGATGGAAGAGACGTTTGCAGTGTTCTGTTGGGTAGATATCGTGTCCTGCGGGTGTAAAATTGGAAGGAAATGTGTTTAGTGTTAGATTTTAGCTCACAGAAAATGAAGACGTAAGCCATCAATTAGGAAACAAAAATAAGGAAATTTGAAAGAGAATTTGATTAGACAAAACATGTATTATCTAATATAAGGAATTGTAAGATTCCACAGACTTCTTTGTCTGTGTCTGTGACAGAGGGACCACTCAGAGCCAACACTGACTGTGTTAGGCTTTACATGAAATACACCATCATGTCTGTTCTGTAGACCCATCTCATTTCCCAATACATGCTGTGGGCTTCAAACATCCCAAAGTCCAACTTTGAATATTTTCACAGCAGTGTAATAATATTTTTTTATGTTTTGTTTCTAAAGTCAATATCAATTTAAAGTATTTATGTGGGAGGGGAGCCTGGTATTGATTTATTGCTGCTGCAGCTTCTGTCGATTCTTGGAGCTGTGCTGCCCTCCATTTGCTGGAGCAGCAGATGTGTATTGATTTGCCGGGGTATGACAGAGCTTGCTTTGTGCGTAATCAGACTGAAGTAGGTTTATTTTAACCCTTTCACAACCTGCGGGGAAAGTATCCAATGATGACCAACAAATGGTCAAATTACCATATATGTCATTTTTAAATTTTGTTTTTCCATTAAATTGTTGTTTCAGGTAACTGGGAAATTGGAAGAATTAAAATTGTTTCCAGAGTGCAAACCTTTAAGCACTGCACACAAAAACCAAAAACAAAAGGACACTTTGTTGGTACATAAAACATAGAACCACAGACTGCAAAAGTCAAACACCTAAAACATGTTAAAACTATTTTCCATATGTTGGATTAAAGTCACAGTCATCTAAACTAATTGACATCTTTGTACAGAAGCTTTGTTGGATTGAACTCTCTTCAGGCCGTAGACGCACACACACCAGGACTGCTGTGTCTATTCTCTGTTAACCAATCAGGAATAAGTATTACGGTATCAACACTCAGTCCTACCTCTCACACTCATACTGTAAATCAACAATTTAAAGTGTCTTTAGCAAACCTGTTTTTAAGTTTGATTCACACTGTTTTTTTGTTTCTTCTCTTTATTATGTGCAACACCTTTTACCTGAGCACACCTGATCATGTGTCAGCACTCTTCACTTTTTATTTTGTAACTTACATGGCTTCACACTCTTATTATGTGTGAGACTGAACATTGAGCAGAGACATGGAGGAACCACAACGAGCTTCAACATGGAGACTGAGGCCCCCCAGGCCCCTGAGGCCCCCTAGGCCAGGGAGTCCACATTTCTGAAAGTGAAGTGTTGAGAAGAACAATAAAGACATAACAAGACTGTCTCTAAATAAACACACAATAATTCTGACTTAAAATAAAGACACAACCAGACTGTCTCATGGGGATGTCTCTTCCTGTCAGCTCCTTTGAATGTGATATAATGATAAAGGTCAAAGGTCAAAGATCAGTTCGAGCAGGAGTTCAGGTAAATGGACCTCAGCCCCTTGTCTTCTCTGGGTGGCTTATACACAGACACACATGCACATGCACTCTCTTTGTGCTCACGTTTCTCTCCCTTTTTGCCCCTAAATGTCAGAAAGAATTGATCATGGCATTGTGAACAGGAGCCTACAGGCAATTCAGGTTGTGCTTGTGTCTAAGTGAAGAAAAATGACTTTTGCATTTAAAGGTCAAAACTGAGGATTTGAGGCTCAGATTTTATTTTTTTTTACTGTGACTTTTCTGAGTCGAGAAAGATGAAAATGTCTGGAGGGAAAAAATAGGATATTATTCCCTTGGTAAAATGTAGAAATAACTTCCACCTAAGTTTGTTTTGTCAAATCTTTCCTTTTTGGATCTGTTGCAACACTTACACTACTGTACATTATTTTCTTGTTTGTGTGACAATGTGTTTGGCTCTTAGTATCCATGTGTTGGCTTTTGTTCTACCTTTATACCATATATACCTGTAAAAGGGGAGACTGTTAATGTTTTTAAAGCCTCTGAAGTCATACATACATGCTCAATAATCTATTAATCTTAGTGATGTTCACAACATTTTTATTAATTCTATTGTTTTTTTTATTTTACACAACATAATCTGATTGAAGATAAAACACACGGGGACAGTTGAGGTGATCCATGATCTCAGGGACAGTGTCCTCTGCTGCATGACTCAGACCTTCAATTATTGAAAGTTTTAAAATAGCTCCACTTCGTGCAGCTAGAACATTTGTGGCTTCTGTGGTTGAAGGCTCTTGTGCTTTTAGCAATAATAAAGCAGGAACATACTTTGTTATGTACAGATACGTGTCTTATTGAGGTCACCCCCACCCCCAAATACTGCTGTGTATGTTTCTCTCACTCAAAGGTTCACCTTCCATGTGTTTAATAATAATAATAATAATAACGCCTTTATCAGCACTCAAGCACACTTTACAGAGAATTAAAACACAATCAAAATCACAATTAATATAAGTAAAAACAACAGACAAAAGTGATCTTTAACATCTGATGCTGCTGGTCTGTCCCACTCAGAGGAAAAACAGACATGTCCCACCCTGCACTCAATAACAGAGTTGTCTCTGAGGCAGAAAACATGCTTATACTGTTCTGTACACTGCTCAACCAAAGTTTAAAATGTTAGCATTAGTGTCTTACTAACTATTTCATGGACCAAAGTCTCAGTTACAGCACAGGTACTGCGTAGGCTAATGCAAACTGTAGCAAATATCAAATGATGTGTTACGAACAAAATAACTCTTTTTTCAGTTAAAACATATTTGTGAAACATTTCCATGCATCACTCTGCTCAGGGGTGTCAGTGCCTGGACCACAGCACAGCTCTTACAGTCTAGTCTGCACTTGTTTTTCTGCTTGTGAGTGCCCTTGACATTACCAAAGTCTCTTGATATTCCTGATATTAATGTTCAGTAGGTGTATTTGGTTATATTTCTTTATGGCAGGCTTGCCAGGTATGGGTGTCTGGCCTGAGTGAGATATTCATGACACTGAGGAAATCAAACACTCCTCCACCTCTGTGGGTATTTTTTGGATCATGCTGTTGGTATTTAGTAAAAGTATGACACAACACTGGAGCAGGAGCTTGTGTTAATCTGTTATACATAATTAATATTTTGCTTTTGTTAATTGAATTATAATAATTGTTATTTTGAATAATTGTTGCTTTAAATAAATCCCATTAAAATTTAATCTGTTGTTGTTTGTGATTATTGTGGTTATGTAATTATGGTAATTACTGGATTCATAACAGTCAATGTTCAAACCCCTTTTTTTTTATATATATCCTTCTGAGACTATGTTCTGTTTCTGTCAATTTGGCTATTGGTCCCTGGTGACAGAGTGGGGCTCGATTTACTGATTGCAGTAAATATTTCCCACAATTGATAATTATTTTCAATAATTATTAATATTATTGGCAATAGCCACATTACCCCTACTAGTGCACAACATTTGTAACTCACAAATATTTCATAAGAGCACTTTTTTTTTTATTGTTCCACATTATTTTAACATCCAGCCCCCAAAACATATGTCAGGAAAGAAAATGGTCCTCACACAGTTCATGACCCTAAGATGGATGTCTGGATGGATGAATGGATGGATGTCTGGATGGATGGATGGATGGATGTCTGGATGGATGGATGGATGGATGGATGTCTGGATGGATGGATGGATGGATGTCTGGATGTCTGGATGTCTGGATGTAGACCTCTGCATGAGCTGCTTAGACCTCTGCAGGAGGTGTGTAGACCTCTGTGCAGGAGCTGCTTAGACCTCTGTGCAGGAGCTGCTTAGACCTCTGCAGGAGCTGTGTAGACCTCTGTGCAGGAACTGCGTAGACCTCCGTGCATGAGCTGTGTAGACCTCTGCATGAGCTGCTTAGACCTCTGCAGGAGCTGCCTAGACCTCTGTGCAGGAGCTGCTTAGACCTCTGTGCAGGAGCTGCTTAGACCTCTGCAGGAGCTGTGTAGACCTCCGTGCATGAGCTGTGTAGACCTCTGCATGAGCTGCTTAGACCTCTGCAGGAGCTGCCTAGACCTCTGTGCAGGAGCTGCTTAGACCTCTGCAGGAGGTGTGTAGACCTCTGTGCAGGAGCTGCTTAGACCTCTGTGCAGGAGCTGCTTAGACCTCTGCAGGAGGTGTGTAGACCTCTGTGCAGGAACTGCGTAGACCTCCGTGCATGAGCTGTGTAGACCTCTGCATGAGCTGCTTAGACCTCTGCAGGAGCTGCCTAGACCTCTGTGCAGGAGCTGCTTAGACCTCTGTGCAGGAGCTGCTTAGACCTCTGTGCAGGAGCTGTGTAGACCTCTGTGCAGGAGCTGCTTAGACCTCTGTGCAGGAGCTGCTTAGACCTCTGCAGGAGCTGCCTAGACCTCTGTGCAAGAGGTGTGTAGACCTCTGTGCAGGAGCTGCCTAGACCTCTGTGCAGGAGCTGCTTAGACCTCTGCAGGAGCTGCCTAGACCTCTGTGCAAGAGGTGTGTAGACCTCTGTGCAGGAGCTGTTTAGACCTCTGTGCAAGAGGTGTGTAGACCTCTGTGCAGGAGCAGTGTAGACCTCTCTGCAGGAGCTGCGTAGACCTCTGTGCAGGAGCTGTGTAGACCTCTGTGCAAGAGGTGTGTAGACCTCTGTGCAGGAGCTGTGTAGACCTCTGTGCAAGAGGTGTGTAGACCTCTGTGCAGGAGCAGTGTAGACCTCTCTGCAGGAGCTGCGTAGACCTCTGTGCAGGAGCTGTGTAGACCTCTGTGCAAGAGGTGTGTAGACCTCTGTGCAGGAGCAGTGTAGACCTCTCTGCAGGAGCTGCGTAGACCTCTGTGCAGGAGCTGTGCAGACCTCTGTGGGAGCTGCATAGACCTCTGCAGGAGCTGTGCAGACCTCTGTGGGAGCTGCATAGACCTCTGCAGGAGCTGTGTAGACCTCTGCAGGGTGTCAGTGAGAGACAGGACAGGTCCATTCTTAGCTGCTCCCTGGGGAGGAGGCCGGCCCACAGTGTCACCACCCATCAGTCTGTGCTCCATGTCAAACAGCCCCCAGACCTGATCTGAAGGAGTGGAGAATTTCCTCCCTTGTATAATCTCCATCTCTCTGTTTCTTCTTCCCCTTTTCTTTACATCCACACTTTGAAGTGTTTCCTTTTCTCTTTTGGCATAGATTTTTAATGATGGGAACACTCACACTGGCAGTGTAGCGGTGAAATGTGGTCTGCAGTTTCAATGATTCAAGCTTTCTGCTGCTGTGCTGTAAAAATAAAGCAGGTGGGACAGACAGTGCAGAGTTTGGCACGAGATTGTCGGTAATGGTGTGTGTCACATGCCAAGGGTGATGCTGTAAAATACATCTCCAACATAATTATCTGCTAAAATGCAGAAGAGGTGCTTTTAGCATCCACAGCAGTGAGTAACATCATTTTAGTCACATGTGTGCAAGAGGCAAACAGTGAGAGCTGGGCAGCACCGACTCAGAGAAGTAAATAAGACACTCTGTATTTGGCTCTGGGTATTAACATTTTAATAAAAACACCAAACATTACATAACAGGAGGAACATCTGCCCTGTGTTAAAGGTCCCATATGAAAAAAAAAACACTTTTTTAAGGCTTCTGAACACATTTTTGGGTATTTGTCCTTCCTCCCAGCCCACAACATGTGACAGTAGACAACAAAACCTGTATTTAACAGGCTGCATGAATGTACTCATGGTATTTGGTGAGCTGTTGGGTCTGTGGATATACTGTTACATAACAAGCATTTTTTCATTTGCAGAAGCCTACCTCTACTTGAGAATCTCAACCCCCGGCTAGAGAACTCTCTTTGTGAAGAGCAGCCATTGTTAATTGCACCATTAGTGAGGATCGGTGTTCAGGATGTCTAAGCTCAGAAGCTGTCTCTGCTCAGTTGCTGGCTGTAAACAGCCACATATATCTTCACAGATAGGCTACCAGCCTCAGAGGACCAAAGGGCCCAGTGGATTAATTTTATTTCTGAAGGGAATGAGCAGCTACAGTCGGCTAAAACCTGTATGTGTGTGTCAGTCACTTCACGTCCGACTGCTTCTTCAACTTCAGTCAGTTCAACACAGGACTGGGAACTAGACTTTTCCTGAATCCAGGCTCAGTACTCAATACCAAGTTACACTGCAGGTCTATCGTGAATTGCCCGTATGTACGCGGCTCTGCTCTGGCTCATTAACACATGAAGGCGACCGCCCTCAAAACCAGCCGTTCTGAACAGAGGGGCTTTGTGAGCGTGGAAAGAATGCAGCTGTGCTTTAATCACAGGCTTTTTGGCCCAAAGCATGTTACTAACGTTTAGTGAAGACATCAAGGATGTTAAACTGCAGAAAAGGAGCAAAATATGGGACCTTTAATGTCTTTGGATGAGGAGTTGGGGAAAAGACTGAGAGTGAAGAGACTCACAAAAACAGAGTGAAAAACTTGTGTTTTACGCTCCTGTCATTTCAGGTGACCACACCAGGTTGTTGTTCAATGAGGCGATTATCAGCTCACTGTTCAAACAGTATTTGGTGACTTTTTTTTGTTTTTTTTTTTCCATAGAAAGTATAATTATTGTTAGTATTATTATTATCAGTATTACTTTTGTTATTCGTCTTATTATTATTGTCATTCTTAAATGATTATGGTTATTATTAGAACTACTATTGTTCTTCTTCTTCTTATTATTATTATTATTGTTCTTCTTCTTCTTATTATTATTATTTTTCTTCTTCTTCTTCTTCTTCTTCTTCTTATTATTATTATTATTATTATTATTGTTCTTCTTCTTATTATTATTATTATTGTTCTTCTTCTTCTTCTTCTTCTTCTTCTTCTTCTTATTATTATTATTATTATTATTATCACTATTATTATTATTATTTTATTGCCCATAAAGGACTCCTAATGTGTAAACAGGTTAGCATGAATGCTGCTCACTGTAGTGGCACTTTTATCAGCGGGTAGTGTCTGTTGGTGCTTTATAGAAATAAAAATATGCTGATTTGAAAAATAAAGATTCACAGAAAAAATACTATTTGAAAAAGAAATCTGAATGTTTGATTTTTCCTTTGAAAATTCAATAAATTAATATTATTAAATTTTGTACTATTATTAAATAATATTTAATAATATTAAAAATATTATTCTTGTAAAAATGCTTAAAAAACTTTAAAAGCTCTTTTAGATTATTAATTTTTTTGTGCTTTACTGCCAAACAAATGTAGATATTTTAAGTCTTATTTCAGATTCAAACCTGTTTTCATGTGATTTTTTTTTCCAGTTTTAAAAATTGCTGTTTGATTTCAGACTATATTTTCTGACTTTCAAATGTTTTTTGTTTGTTTTGTTTGTTTTGTTTTGTTCACTTCTTTTCAGTTTTATCTTTTAGACAGAAGGGCTGGGGGTCAAATGTCATATATCTGAAATGGTACCTCCTAAGTGTATGAGGGGCCGTCAGAGCATGGCTGGGACTCATAACACAACAACAGTTAAACATTGACATTAAACAGACTGTGTAGCTGCTTCTTGGCTTTTTGTCGTAGGAAGATGATTTTAGATGATTTTGCACCATCTGAAATGTATTGAAAAAAAAACAAACAAAATCCACCAACAATCCATTGGTCTGTCTGCAGGACAGTCAGGGTGACTTTAATCTCAGTCCATGAGGACTAATCCTGCAGATTAAAGATCCCCCCCCCCCCCCACCCACACACACACACACACACACACCCACACACACCCACCCACACACACACACTTTGAGTCTCAGTATTAATCCGTCTCCCTGTCACATATATGACTGACACATGCTTTTCAGCACATGCTGTAAAAATGATTTCAGGATTAAAGAAAACAAACGTATGTGTGTTTGCATATGCGTGTCATGTAATCACGTCTAATCTGTAATTATATTTACACTGGACATGGGACACATATAATCCTTCTGACCTGGTAAAGACAGAGATAAATGAGCAGGATTTACTTGATCTTATTAAATAAAATGTACATGATATATTATATATTTCAGATAATATAAACCTCATTTATGAGAACATCTTATTTCAACATATGTGTATAAAATAGGACTGAATGTTCATCATGAGTTGTAACCCTATGCAGCAGACATGATTTCAGATTTTTATATTGGATCATCTTCTGTCCACTGACGGCTTTAAGTCACATGGTGAGGAAAGAAAAGGCTGCAGGTCAAAGGCTGTCAGCCAACACTGACCCCAGGGTGAAGCTGCAGCATGTTGATATCCTCCTCTGCAGAGTGACTCCCGTCCACACCACATGAAACCCACAGAACATAGATACTAATGTGAGCCCAAACCTTTACAGGGCTTTGTGCCTTTGTACAGAGATTTACAACTGCTCACAAAATAAAGGTACCGGTTACTCTTCATAACTAAAACTGTGGTGTGTTTTAATGCCTTCACGATGATAACTTTAGCTACACGGAGGAAACAGTGATGGGTCGAGAAGAGGGGCGAGGGGGGATTTTGTGCCACATGCGGCATTCAAGTAATGAATGACCAGAGTCTAAGGTCAAGGTTTTATTTATCTGAGGATTATTTGTACAAACATTTGGGGTTTATCTGAGTTTTTCCTGATTTTACATTGAAATTATATGGCTTGTCCTTTAGTACTTCACAGTTCAAACCATCTCATTGTAAAAATAAAACAAGTGAGACAGTTCTGCTGATCTGGACCTGGTCTCTTATCTGTTGACTGGACTTTCCACCAAACAGCAAGGCACCGAGGGGGAAGTCCTCACTACGGACTGGGCGAGGTGTGGTTTGATCCAAGGAAGAAGCCATTAAATATTGGCAGTGATATGGATATTTTTTTGGATGCGAAAAAATCCCAAAATTTCAATAAAATCCTGCAAGATAACATTGGGCAGAATTTTAAAAATCATATCTCTACCATTTCTTTACAGATTCGCTTCCAGAGTCTCAGGATGATATGGGGTCCATGTCTCTATCATCAAGGTAAATTTCATCAGATCTGATCCAGACTGACGTCACAAAAAACACTGAACTTTATAATGGGAAATCCCATTGACAACATTCAATAATTCATATAAATCACAATATTACGTGATGTTCCCAAAACTTGTTGTGTTCATACAGGATAACAACCTCCATGTATGTGCAGAGTTTGGTCTGGATCCTGGCTCTGACTTGTTTTAGCCTGTCTTAATGTAAAATAAACTATTCGTTAATTTAACCCTGTTGCATGCTGTCTTGGGTCAGTACACTCCCCAGTGGATTTTATTTTCCTTTTTTTTATTCTAAAATTTGATGGCGTCTTATTTTATATTATATTCAGATTTGATCTGGATTTAATTCCCGTCTTGGCTCACACCTGAGACACCTTTGGCAGTGTTTGGTAGAATATCTGTGTTAAGTAACTGACTGGCTGCAGGGCCATCAGTAATGATGATGGCACTTCCTCTGGAGTGGTGAGGGATCTGAAGCTAAATTAGGAGAATGGGAACTTCAAAAGAGGGTTTGACTTTGGTGCGGCCAAACAAATGCACCAAGAAAATCTTTGATTTACTGCTTGTATTATTTGCTGATAACACTCATGCCTCAACCCTCAGGACTCAGTTTTTTAATGTAGACCAGAGCCACAACAGTCTCCCAGGTCATTCTTTATCTGTTTGTGAGAACTGTTCTCCAGGTCACAGCAGAGAGACGCTGGGCTGAGAGAGGGTGATATTCTGCTGCGGGATCTGTTTATAAAGGGACTGAGGGATGGCCCAGCGCCCCAGGAGCTGCGTCACCTACCCTGTCCTGCGATAAGTTCAAGATGGGGGCACTAGCGGAAGAACAGGAGGAGAGCTGACTACACTCTGGCTGCTTGACAGTGAAGCAGATATCATGCCCACAGTCCACAGCAGATTGGAAACTGGAGCTCAAGGTTGAAACTTTGAACAATTTAATCTGAGCTCAGAGAAGCTGGTAAGCTTGACCCTAACCCCCCACTTATTCCGCATCAGAGGCCACAGTGAAACAGTGTGTAGGTGCTCCTCTTAGCTCCACATGGGACTCACATGGATACCCCGTTTCCTCTGACCAGGACATTTTTAGTCATAACTGCCCTGCCAGGTCAGCCACCAAGGATTTTTAGTGTCTCCAGCCGCCGTGGGTCAGGTGTCCGACCCCCGTTAACTTGGTCCTTCTTAATCTAAAACATGTCAACAAGTAATTGTGAAAGTAGATAATTATCACGTTTACATGAGAGCTTTAATTCCCCTTTAATTCCGAATAAAACTTAAATCCTCTTTAAAAAGATTAAAAATGACCATGTAAACACCTAATTCTGAATGAAAATGATAATTCTGAATAAAACTTAATTCTGAAGTGAGTGACTGTTTTTTTCTGATTTTAAAACCGAATTGAATAATTCCTTGATCATGTATACAGTCATGACGCTTTAAATTAATTCCGGTCATTCTGCGCATGCTCGTTCCCTTTCCCTGCCATGATGACGCATGGGATGCTGACGGGAACAGGATGGCCGCCCGAAGCAAGCGTTGGACTCAAGCCGAGATAATTTAGAAGATTTTGAAATAATAAAAGAGTGGATGGACATAAGCATTAAAATGTGGACCTTTGTAAAGTTGTACCGTCCAAGTTGGACGAGGTTTCCCTGACAGAGGCGCTGGAGACGCTGAACTGGAGTTTTTCTTCCGGCAGACGTAAATATGACATTACGACACATGCGCCCCCTGTCCAATCAGAATCATTTCCAACCCCAGGCCTTGAATGAAGGCGAATAAACGTGTTTTCCATGTCAACTTCTATTTGGAATTACTATTTCCATGTAAATACATAGGAGAGCCCTTTAATTCTGAATTTTTAAATTCTGAATAATTAATTCTGAATTAAAAAACTTCATGTAACCATGGCCAATGAAGACGTAGTGTCAAGGTATGAAACCCAAAAAACTAACAAAAAACAAGAGCAGATTTAACAAAAAAGGCTTAATATAAACTAAAAAGGGATCAAAAGTCCAAAGTAATCTTTTAAAAATGATCCAAAATACAAAACAAAATCTTTACAAAGTATCAAATTAAACAAAGTCTCACAAAAAAAAAAAAAAAGAAATCAACCAAAAACAGAAACCACCTACAGACACTGGAGAGTTCACTGTAGACAGGCACATGGAGTGACTCTGGGAAAACTAATGAACCAACAAAGACAACAGGGAACGCAGAGACTACATACACTGGAGAAACACCAAACACAGGTGAGACAATCACACAGGTGAAGGGAATCATCATCAGGGAGACACACAGAAAGGAGGGCAGGAAACACCACAAGGAACACAGGGATTTCAAAATAAAACAGGAAACATAAGAGACAAGGGAAACAAGACACAAAACGGTTAACTTAACTAAGATCAAAAACAGGATCATGAGAGAAGAAAAGGAACACAAGAGGTCTAAAGAAGGAACAGAATACAAAATATAACTAAAAAACCCAAAACAAGCTGAATCATGACACGTGGAGTGTTTGCTGGATAGGTTTCTGCTTCAGGGTCATACTCTGTCGAGAGAGTCTTTGTAATGAGGTCTTTGAGACCGGTGCTCCTGCCATTCTCACCTTTGACCGGCGTAGCAGTTTTGGGACATCCCACTTTGTCACTGTCACAGGGGTGCACCGCAGACACCTGGTTCCTCCTCTTTGACGGTGTCCTCTCTCTCATTTTGAGTCTGAAGACAGCGGACAGTCCAGTCTAGCAGCAGTCCTTTGGTGACCTTGGGCCCATCATTGTCTGGAAGTGAAGTGCTGTGTCAGTGAGAGGGACAAAAACAGAGACAGCCACCTTCACATGAGTGTGAAGGCGGTGCTCAGCAGTCTAAGCCTGTTGCAGCCTAACTATGAGCTATGATCTGTTCCAGGCCTGAGTTGGTCCCTAACTGAAAGCTTTATCAAAGAGGAATGTTTTAAGTCTAACCTTAAAGGTAGAGAGGGTGTCTCCTCCTGAACCGTGGTCGGTAAATGGTTCCAGAGAAGAGGAGCCTGATAACTGAAGGCTCTACCTCCCAGACTACTCCTACAGACTGATGGGACCACGAGCAGGCCAGCACAGGGGAGCAGAAACCATTTTTGTCTGAAGATAAATGTTTTTAATGAGGCAGTCATACTCTCTGTCAAATTCAATGAACAAATATAAATGTTTAGGGATGTTGATACTCAGTGTTTTGACGGGTGCTCACCATTAACTTTAAAAACAGCTCACAGTTTAACAAAAAAAAGATGTTTATGGTTCATGATCATCAGTGCAGATACTAATGACACACCACATGGCACTGCTCCTCCTCATTAATAAAATCATGTTTCCTGGAGATGATCTATTACTTATTTTGTTTCTTTTCTTTGTTTCCTCACTCTTGATCCCCCCCGCCCCCTGCAGTGCTGACAAGGCCACAGTCCTATTTTATCAGTGTTGCTTTCTTATTATACAGAAACGTACATTTAAAGAAAATAGATGCAATATGAGATGCGAGCAGTGCAGGATTAAGTGAACTAACTCTTTCACTGATGTGTGTCTGGACCACTGAGCTGGGCAATGTGCCACGTGACAAACTAAGTTTCCTGAAAGTTTCTGGTTAAATTTTTCAGTCAAGCTTTTTGTATAAATTCCACAATATATGCAGAACAGTTTTTACTGCCGAGAAATGAACATTTGCAATTAATAAAAGCAACTTCTCATTAAAAAAAAAAGGAATAAAAAATCAGTCAAGAAAACTCTTTTTTTATTAAATATAACCAAGGAAAGTGTCTGGAAGCTCATACTGTTGGACTTTTATTTAAAACTACAGTCCGATAGATGTGGAGTTTCATATAAGGTACATTTGAAGATGTTATATCTAAAACTATTTTAAATCTGTTGAGGATAAGAAGTTCAAAAGGCACAGCAAGTATATATATGAATTTATATCATCAGGGTCATTGCAGTAAATTATAATATACAGTATATCACATTAAATGTCATAATTAACATTCTTAAATCCTTCAGAGGAATCAGGAAGTGCCACATGCAAAATCCTTCTTATTTAATGCTGTATAGATCTTTTAGGGCGTTTTCACATTAGGTCCACTTGTTTTGAACCACGCTGCCGCGTGGTTCCCCCCCGCTGGTTTGCAATCACACTTGCAACATCAAACCGTGCCTGGGCCCCCTCGCGTATTTACTCTGTCTGAAACAGCAGGGGGCGATATGCAGGTAACTGGTAACCAAACCTGCTACGGAGGAGAACGAAGAACAGGCTACCAGTTACCAGTTCACCGGATCAGATGGCGGAGGAGATGTAAACGGTGTTGGTGGGAAAAGGGGTTCAGACTCCAGTTCATTAGGCTGACTTGTTGCTTTGTGGCCGATGATATTATCAACTACATCATACCAAGGAAACTTTTCCTTTTCATCAGTGGAGCTGCCGGACTTATGTTGCGAGTCCTGCGCTCTGTGACACTGCAGCCGGAGCTTCTTTATCTTATCACGGCGTTGATCGGTGGTCCTGGTACACCCATGTGACAGTAATTTTTGAGATATGATGCTGAAAATTTCTGATTTTTTATGTGTGGAATCCAGATGTTTTTGAATGTCCTCGTTAGCCCAAATTTCAAGTAAGAATTTTATTTTATGCTCCAAAGTGAACCTTTGCCATCACCTTTAAAGAGAGAAGGGACAACTGTGATGTCACACAGCAGCGTCAGCTTTCTGTCCCGTTTCCCGGCGCGCTTGCATTCACATCTCAACCAAACTGTGCCCGAGTCCTTTTTCACACTACCAAAATGAACCGGACTTTGGGCTCAAGTGTGCTCGGACCCAGGACAGGGCCCCTAGTGTGAATGAACCCTTTAACTGAAGGGCCATGCAGATGTTATTCCCACATTGTAACTGATGTTTGTAAATGTAACAGTATTTTACTGTAAAATCTACAGCTACCTACTATAACAGGTCTATACCGTCAGTTACTGTGAATGGCAATGAGTTGTGGGAAAGCATACTGATTTCTGTAAACTTTACTGTAATATTTACAGTTACCAACTGTAAATGTCTATACAGTAAAAAGCTAAAAAAAGGGAAATGGATCAACATGACTTCAGTCTACTCCATTGTGGAGTGTCTTGAGGGAACATTTGTGATTGGCACCATACAAATAAAGATTAGTTGATTGATCAATTAAGAGAAAAAATTAGTCACAACTAAAATTCCATTTTCCGCTGGAAAAAAAGGCAAGATTTATTTTTTACCTTTTTGAAAAATGCTTGAGAAAATTATTTGATTCAATGGATGTGTATGTGATTTTTTTTTCTTTGCAAAACTACATATTGCAATAAATGATCATTTAAATAGTTAAAGGTACAGTAAACAACATTATAATACAGCAAGTTCACTGTAATTTCAAATGCATTAAAGACGTTGTAGAATAGTAAATGAAAATAGAGAAAGGATGCTGTTTTTGAAACCCAGTAATTATGCTGTTGATTAATGCTACTGTAAAGATATTTACAGTTACTTACTGACATCCTGTTGCCAGTAAGTTACTGTAAAATTTACAGCAACCAATTTACAGTGCAAAATACATTTTGACGTTCAAATATTTGGAAAGTCAGCATTTTGTGCAGTTTCACTGAGAAAATAAATAATAAAATGATAATATGACAACAATTTTGATAATAAAATCCATTTATTTTATCTAAACAGTTGCTATGTCATTGACAATGAGTCAGTCTCATGTTAGGTATTTATAAAATAATTTGATATCAGTCTGGATTTTGAATAGATGACTTTGACTGAAGGCTGCAGTTGGTTGGAAATCCTCTTCAAATGTGTGTCTTTGGAAATGCACCTAATAATCCCACAGTCAAGCCTTTCGAGTCTAAATGTTTTATAAAATATGTCTTTTAATGTGACTTTGGAAAAAAAATCCCTCTGAACGTGTGAGACTGGCGCCATCATGGCGGCGTTGGGTTGGATCCAAGATGGCAGATGGCTGCTTGTCTGCAGGATTTGGGTTCCAACAAGGCCTCTAATACGGCAAACACAGACAACTGGGTGGAGGATGATGACAAGGATGCAGATTTTGAATGTGTTTTGCTGTTTCAAGCCATTTTCCTCTTTACTTTAATTATCTCATGCCTGACTTTATTCACCTAATTTCTCCCGCTCCATTTTGTCCTCTCTGGTGTTAACAGTTTTTCTTTCTGTTCCAGTTTTATTGTATACAAGATACTTGTGCACAAATCAGACCAAAAGATAAATAAGATATAAAAAGATATAGACATAATGTAGTGAAAAAGATCATCGCTCCCTCCTTCTCTTGATTTGTGGATGATGAAGTTTGGTACAGCGTCTTTAACAGATTTTATGAAAATGAGGTGTATATAAGACTTGTCTGATAGATCAGCGTGTTAAATAAAAATCATTTTTTTTCTCTGCTGGCTTGTTTCTCCAGATAAATACAGAATCCTCCATATTTCCATACTGGATGTATTTTCTTCTTTGCTGAAGCTTGTCTGCAGCACTATGCTGTGTGCTGCTAAAATATGTAAAACTGTGGGGCCCTGGCTGCAAACCCTCTCTGTGAACACTCCTTCAGTGTAGAATGCCTGTCTAAAGCTCTGAATGTTTGCTCTGCCACCAGGAGAGCCACAGGGAAAAGGAAGCAGAGCACCTGAAACTTTGCTGCCGTCACATTTCCTGCCAGTCCAAAACCATTTGTGTCACCATCTCCAAACAGCTCCAGGGATGATCCAGATGAAGATCAAGCCCTGCCAGATTTAGCCAGTTTCCAGTCATCACCTGGCAGCCTTGACTCCAGGATCCAGGCCGAGTCTGCTCCTCCTCTCTAGCCCAGGACCACAGCAGAACAGGGGTGTCTCTAAACTCAGTCCAGATGATGTTTTCATTCTGCTAAGATCCCCTGGAACTACATCCTAATCTTAACTGGGGCCCCAGTCTTTCCTTCTGCTAATGCAAGCCTGCCCAGCTTCAGAGGGGAGATCTTGGCAGGTGACAGTATGTTATAACAACTTTATGATGGTTATAGTCCTGCTCTGCTCTGCTTAGTCGTGGGAATGTCTCTTAAACTAGAAGATGGTGAGCCCAGATTTTCTAAATACTGATTTAATGAGGCTTGTGGTGTGTTTAGGAAGGTCATGTACAAGCTCCATAAATCTTGCAAAGCCAAACTGGATTCTCCTCTAACCCTGTTTTCTCTGATCTGAACTCCTTTTCAAGAGCCGAAGGTCCAACCAAAGACTGTATGTGCACCAAAACTGGGGCAGAGAGCCATTTAACCAGAGCTCCCTCCTACCTGAAGAGACTAAGGCCCTGTCAACGTTGTCACCAGAAACTGAAAGGGTTCAGTTCTTATTCCTGGCTTATAGAGAGCATTTGCTCCTCCTCTGTCCTGATTTGAGTTTCAGAGATTCCTCCTTTTGTTCCCCGAGGCAGCCCCATCCAGCCTGTCCTGCCCCCATACAATCAGACTGTGTTAGATTAAGTATATTTCTGAAGTTTGACATGCTATCTGCCTTAGTTTAGCAACATTCACACAATGTGATTCTGCATGATCTAGTTTCTCTTCCTCTTGTACCACCTTCTCTGTGAGTGTTTCACCTGTGATTGTGTTCATAAGAGTTTTAATGTTTGTCAAATGCTCCCATCTCTAATCAAAGCACTCAGCACACGCGCACAGTTTTATCTTCCCTGTTTGGATTCATCCACCTGCAGCCTTGCCAAAAAAACCCCCAGAAAATCCACCCATCCACCTCCTGCTGAATGGACTTCTGAGTGAAAAACCACCAGGTGCTGAAGCTCACCTTTCCCTCTCTCCTAAGCATCTGCATACATCAATAACCCGTGTGAGGACGTGGTAGCCTCGCAGAGCAGACGGACCTGCCTGATTCTGAAATCATGCATATGCGTCTTGCCAGCCTCCATTGTCCAACGACTCCACTCCGACTGGAATCTTAACGGCCCAATCAGGGAAGAGAGGCGGGAGCTGCGGGAGCCGGTTAGTCTGTGGTCGTCATGGTTACTCAGTGATACTCGGCGAAATGTGCTCTCCTCAGAAGTTTACTGGGAAAACTTGGTAGGGATTGTCTTTAGCGAGGTTCGTGTCACATGTAAGTGTTAAATGATACATCTGTGTGGTATAATTTAATGTGAAACGATAGTCTTCAGGTAGTTTAAGCTATCGCCGGTAGTGGGTAACTGTTGTTAGCCATTAGCCGCTACGTGTAGCCACTACGTATGCTACGTCATATGTGGCAGTGTTGCCTGATGTGGATTGGTCTGTGATGAGTGTGACGAGCCGAACGATCATCCAATCACAAGCTGCTGTTGTTTTTGAAGGTTCTCCCCCTGAAAACATTTTCGAACAGCTCCTTCCCAGATGGATTAGTGAAATATTTCCAATATGAAGCTGTCCATCTGGCGTGTCAGGTTAAGGACGTGGTGCTTTGTTTCTCATTCTTATTTGCTGGTAGAGAAGGAGTTGCTCTCTGCTTGTTTCTCAGGTGTGGGGAATCCACTGCAGGCACAGAAGCCTGTAATCCACCACAGCACCTCACTGTTGCTGCTTTTAGAATGAATTCACACATGTTTTCCATTTTCCTGAAGCATTCAAAGGCTGAAGGGAGTCAAAGGAAAGGGACAAGAAACATCAGTCCTAATTTCCCAAACTAATTCTGAGTTTTGTTCTTTGTCTTCTCAGGTAGTGTTGTGTCGTTCGTGAACGTTTCGTCCAAAAGAACAAATCTTTTAAGAGAACGAGCTGAAACAAATCACTTGAGGAAGTGATTCAATAACTTTTTTTTTTCTTTTTTTTTTGAACTCTGCTAAATTACCACCGCAACAACTCACGTACAGTAGGACACAGCATGTAAAAAGTAGTGTATAAAACCCACAGTTTGAGAAAATGCGTGACTGTCTGATCCTCTCATTGTGACAATTTGCGAGGGAACGGTGCATGTTCAGTGTGAATCCTTCACTGAATGTACTGTGGGGTATATGTTCAGTGAAGGGATCACTCAGTGAGCCCAATCTGCAGAGTAGACCAGTTAAATAGCATACAATAGGACAGGACACCTAAAACATCATGATTTATTTTATATAAACGTGTTTGTCAAAGCAACACAACCTCAACACTCTCATCTCCTGGTCCCGGAAGCCGTGAACTGAACTGAACCTGAACTGTTCTGAGTCGCAGGCTCCTCCTGCCGAGCACTGAATGATTCGGTGATTCGGTGAACGAATCTTTAGAATGAATCTTTTTAGTGAACTGATTCTAGTGATTCAGTTCATCTAAAAGAACGACCATGCCCATCACAATTCTCAGGTAACCAGAGGCCACCCTACAGCCAGAAGGAGCCACACAAGAAGGAGACATTATATCTGTTTTAAGGGTGCTATATAAATGAAGTTATGTTATTATTATTATTATCATTATTATTATTATTATTATTATTATTATATCCAGAACTTGTCTTGCCTTCAGACTTTGCCTTCGCTGACAATGCTGTGTAGGGATGGGAACAGATAAGATTTTATTGATCCCAATGACATTAATGATCCTGCTTATCCATCAATTCTTCAACAGTTTCCTTATTGATTTCCGTGGACCTTCTGAGTGGATAAACTTGTCCTACATGGGTTTTCAGTAACAACAATTTCAAACACACGACACTCCAGATATTCATTACTGTGCTGCATAGATAGATGCCTCTGTGACTTGCTGGTGTTACAGCTTACAGAAAGTTGATTACTAAACCTGTTTTTTTTGTTGTTGCTGTTTTTTTTTAAAGATTATTTTAAGGGCATTTTGTGCCTTTATTGGTAGGAAAGAGAATGACAGTGGATAGGCTTGTGAGAGGGGGCAGGAGAGAGTAAAGGAGGACGCACTGCAAGCTGGCTGGATTTGAACCCGTGCCAGCAGAGGTATGTATATGGGTCGTGCCTGGTTGCTTACTACTCCGCCAAACCAGCACACCACTAAACTTGTTTTTGTTAAAAATTAAAGCTAGGGTTGGTAATTTTGGAAAACTAGCATGAATTTGAATGTAGCATCTCCTCAGGACTCCGCCTAGCCCCTCCCCCCCTCCCTGGAGCTCCTCCAAAACCACGCCCCCCGCTCACATGCACGAACGCCGCTGATTCACGACCATATGACTGATTCAACTCAAAGCCGGTCCTCAGCACATCGTGTTTGTTTTGCACTGCACCAAGTCATGTCCCACTCAGCAGTAAGAAAACACCAACACATTATCATAGTAAAGTTAAAAAAACAAACAAACAAACACGGCAAGTTAGTTAGTACTCACAACCCGATGTTGTCTCTTGCTTTTGCCCTGGCTTTGTCCAAATTCTTTTTTGTTTCGGCCTTCTCTGCCTCCATCTTTCTTCTCTTCCTCTGTTTAGCAGGAGGAGCGGTAATCAGGATATAGGTAGTTTCTCTGCCATTCTCCACATAGCTGTCAAGTCTCCCGTTTTGGCTGGGACAACATTCCTCTGCCTCTCCAAACTGAGCTCTGTCACTAGACGAATGGGGCGGTAATGCGACAAAATGAAGGATGCCAACTGCCGTAAAACCAAAGAAGAAGAAAAAGCCTCACGAGAACTGCCACCTGCAGTAGCCTGGGTGGCAGCGGCAACAAACCAAGAAAAACAAAGTGTGTATTTCAGATTTCTTGTACACCTGTCTTAAATGTAAGGGATACTGGAGCTTGGTTGGGGTTGTGGGACGGCTCGCAGCGGGCTTCCCTTATTTCAAAGCCAAAACTTGACAGGTAAGCTTTCTCCAGCGTACTTGGATACCTCTCAGCTCGGCTACGCGCGCTGAATCAGGGTCAGTGCACGCCGGCAAAATGTACGCGCAGAAGGTGGGCAGAACAGCAGTACAGGATTCAATTGGTTTAATAAATTCGGTCTGCACCTGTAAGGATAAAATGTTCATGCTGAAGCATTCCTACAGTCTTATTTTTAAGTTGAAGCTCAGTGGAGATTACTCAACGTTGAACTACCCGTTTTACTCTGAGTGTGTGTCCTGCAGTGAGGGACCCTGCAAGGATGTTTGTTTGGTTTCCTCAGTAAACCTATTTACACACACACACAGACACACAAGACTCATGAGCTGTTTTTACATGTAAATTAGTATTTTCTGTACACCAATGGTTTACACAATAAGAGTAATTATAATAGAACCTTCACAGAATGTAGTTATAATATATTTTTTATTGATGTATTGATGATAATTGAGATAAATACTCAGCTGTTTGGTCTTTTTCTGTTGAAAACCATTCCTTAGAATATAACCAATCAATATTTACTGGATTATGACCTTAAAACCTGACAAAGCAAAGCTTAGAGACCCCCCCAACAAAAAGAAAAAAGAAAAGAGAAAAAGAACAAAAAAGAAAACAGAAAAAAGAAAAAGAGAAATAGAGAAAAAGAGGGGGTTATTATTATATTTTTTTTTGCTTAAAGTGAAGTATTTCATGTTAAAATACCTTAACTGAACCTTTAGCTTGCTCATTTTAAGAGTGAACCTGCACAATACAGTCATTTCATTTTGAGATGAATAAAAATATTGCTCTCTCAGTTGTCCCTGTGCTTTATATACCTATATTTATCCTAATTGTTGTTAATCTTTATTTGTTCATTTGTTTCTTTATCTTTTTGTCCATGTTTTTTGTTTCCTCTATTTGTCCTAATTAAGTGTATTTCCATCTTCCTCTGTCCTTTTGCCTTTATTCTCTTTTCCCTGGTTTGTGACTCAACCACATAAGCCTCTCTCTCATCTCACCATATTCTTTTTATTCTTCATCTCAATTTCTCTCCTGGAGCCACAATATGTATACACCCAGTTGCCACGGTAACCAGAGGAGGCTACATGAGCGGGTGGATGAACAAAAGACCTAGAGACCCTCATCCACAGAGAGAGGAGGAGAGAAATCAAATTTCAAATTTAGGTGAGAGGGCTGGTGTGTGTGGAAATGAGGGGGTGGGAGGATGGATGGAGTAAAGCAGTTCATACATGAAAAAGAGGAGATGGTGAGAGAGAGCTGTGAGGAGAGAGGGGCTGGTCAAAATGAGGAAAGAAGAAAGGAAACAGTGGAGAGAATAAAAATGTAGCACAGAAAAAACTGAAGCCTAAAAAATGTAATGATGCAGTTGGTGAACCTGCATGAAGCCATTTCAGAATACCTTTATGTGTCATTATATTAACGAACATTTCATTCACATTTAAATGTGAGAAAAAACATTGGCCTCGTTAATATATAACAATGTAAACTTTCAGTTGTTTCCATTTGCTCCATGTAAAACTTCTCTGCCTACAGACACCAGAAGTACCAGCAGTGTGTGAAGTGAAGTAGGCCAGCACTGAAACTGAAAGAGAGGGAACAATGCTGACAGGAATCTGTTGTAACAGCACCCACAGTGTTACCAATGAGCCACCAGCATATCTAACACTGACAGAGTACAACCAGCAAGACCATGAACCGGAGAGAATAAAAGAACCATTTTGTGAAAGGAAAAAACATCCATCCATCCATCCAACCATCAGCCTCTGCTTACTTCAATCAATCAATCAATCAATCAATTTGTATAGTGCCAAATCATAACAAGCGTTATCTCAAGACACTTTACAACAGAACAGGTCCAAGCCATACTCTTCATTTATGTACATACATATATGTCTATATATATATATATACTTCTGGATTTATATGTGTATATACATATCTATCTATCTATATCTACATATATATGTATATATATATATATAGATATATATATAAATATACCTATACCTACATAAACTTGAAAGAAAGAACTGTATCTGAGCCAAATATTAATTTTATTTCTTCTGTAACCTTTTTCCAAAATGATGAAGCACCGGACAGTCTCAAAAAATCTGAAAATGTCCAGCAGATTTATACCCACACATCCTCCAGCAGCAGCCGAGCTCAGGTCTATTAGTCTGGGACTCTTTAATCTTTGGGGTTATGAAATATCTTAGCATATTCTTACAAACAAATTCCCTCCATAGACCGGAGCTGGTGGTGGAAGAAGATGATTTACAAATGTTTAGCCAGTCATCCTCAGTTATCTTTACATTAGATTCTTTCCCCATCTTTTTTTCACACATAATGTAGAGTGCTCTCTTTCTTCTTGTAAGGATTTTAGACTTTTGATATCAGTTTTCTGGTTACATTACCACTGTAAGCTTCCAAAAATATCTTAATCAGGTTTAATCTCTCTCTGTTGTGGACTTTATATTTTTGTCAAAATAGTTTCTTATTTGGAGGTACCTGTAAAAATCACTTTTCTGTTAGTTATATGTTTCTTTAAGTTTTTGAAAGGACCATAACCTGTTACCACTGGTAATTCCTGAAAATGAAGTGACTCCTGATTTCCTCCATTCTTTGAATCTATTGTCTAGTTGAGCAGGTATGAATTCTGTGTCATGTATTATCCAACACAATATTTGGACATTTCTTTATCCTTCAATATTTTATTCCAAATGTTCAAGGGAACGGTTACCCAGGTGGAAAGTTTATTTAAGTGTTTATTCAGAAGGTTTGTGTCTCCTAATAAGGAGGAGAGGGGTATGTTTATTTGGCTTTGCTCTATTGTCTTCCCTTTAGCATCATATGTGTCATCACACCAACAAACTAAATAATGCAACTGTGATGCTTTGTAAAAATCTTCAAGGCAGGGTAGTGCCAACCCCCCTCTGTCTTTTGGAAGTAGTAATGTCTGAAATTTAATCCTTGGCATTTTTCCTTCCCAAACGAAGGATGAAATAACTCTGTTCCAATCGGTAAATTGTTTAGGGGGTCTACCAGCAGTGACTGAAAAAGAAAAAACAGCTTGGGCAACATATTCATTTTCACAATTTCTATTCTGTTATACATGAACATTGGTTAAAGAGACCACCTGTTTATGTCTGCTTTAATTTCTGCTGTAATGGGAGTATAATTATGTTCATAAATGGTTGTCAGATCTTTAGGTATCTGCACCCCTAAATATTTAATACAGTTGTTATTCCATTTAAATTGACAAAGTTTGGTTATTGACTCTCCAAGTATAGGAAACCATGTTTTTGCTCTTCTCTCAACCGGTTTTGTTAAAAGTTTGATTTACCAACTGGCTCCTCTGGTCGTGAAAAGATGAGAAGGACTCCAAACCCCACTGTGATAATCGTGTCTCCGCTGGTTGCCCTCATGGATGATCAAATCAGAGAGGTCGGGAAGCTGGGGATCACTGCTGGGAAACTGGGAGAGGATGAGAAAATCCTTTGCAGACAATGCTGGTTAGTCCGTGGTAGTCATGGTTACTCAGTGATACCTGGTGAAATCTGCTCTCCTCAGAAGTTTACCAGGAGAACTTGGGGGTGATTGTTGTTAATGAGGTTCATGTCACATATAAGAAGTAAATGTGAGTTATAATTTAATGTAAGACGATAGTCTAAGGACTGAAACGTAGTTTAAGCTAACAGCTAACAACAGGGTCTGGCTGCTACATCATACTGTGGCTCGATATGATTGGTCTGTGATGAGTGTGACTGGCAGAATGATCGTCCAATCACCAGCTGCAGTTTTTTTTTAAGGTTCTGCTCCTGAAAACATTTTCTAAGGGCTCTTCTCCAAATGGACTCGTGACATATTTCCGTGACGGATATATGGAGCTGTCCGTCTGGCGTGTCAGGTTAGGTTCTCTCAGCCAAAAGCATTTGACTGTTCACGGAGTTCTGGGATCGTTGCTGATGTTGAGGTCTGTGGGGAACAAAAAAAAGGAAACTTAAATGTTTGTTCAATGTGATAATTTTGATGAATGAAGTCAAATTTCAGAATCTTTTAGCTCAAATGTAACTGGCCAGAGCAGAACATTATTGTCAAGCCGTTATGGAGCTTTGACATGGCAGCTCAAAGTTACAACATTTCCAACGTACAGCATCACGCTGTGACTGTTTGAGAAGTTCCTCTTAATCGCCTGAACAAGTCGGGCCTCATCGCTGTAGCAATAGTGTATGAATTATTGATTATTAAAAAGATCAGATGGCTTGCATTAGTGTCCCCCGTCATATTTGTAATCGTATTAGCAGTTTTTTAAACAGACAACAAGGCTTTAAATTCAATAGCAGATGCATTTTAATAATTTTGATTAAATTATGAAATTGTCATACATGTTTTCGTCACAAACCTTTTTCAGGTATTCATTTTTTAAGCTTTTCTAAAATCCAAATACTTTTGACCTTGGTAACCAAGAAGTGTGAAACACTAAGGGCCTGATCTACTAAAGGTTTGCGTGTATAAAAACACGTACAAACTTGATAGCTGATCTACTAACAGGGTGCAGCGAGGATTGTGTCTGTCAAATGAGCAAAATAGCACTCGCAGTCCATTTAGCGTGTTTACCTTCATTAACATGCAGAATACATGCAGATGATCAGAACGTGCAAAATACTGGGAGGAGGAAATACAAATGTAATCATTAAGCACCCGCAATGTGATTTATCAAACCTGCGTTCTATGTTTTTGCGTCTATATTTAGCACGTTTGAAAAGCAGGTGCAAGACAGGCACAGAGGGCCGCGGTCATTGTGACAAGAAACAGGGGTCGAATTCACTGAATATTTTCCGTCACTGACAGAATTTTTTTGATGAATTACAGAAAGATTTGGAGGCCGTCTGTCATTATGATGGACTGGAAAAAGATGAATGATCCGGTGTACCGTCATACTCATGCAGGCGCACACGTAACGTAAAGTTTCTGTTTTGTGCTCTACATCACAGAGTTCATTTAACCCATGTAAAAAAAAGATCTCTAGCTGGCTATGAAGGAGAATCACTCTGTCACTCAGAGCTGACTGCATCACACTCTCCACACACTGACAGCGAGTTTAGGAGCTGTCAGTGTGTGGAGAGTGTGACACTGTCAGTGCGTAACAGGCAAGAGGACCTGCTCAGTCTGTGTGCGTAACTGTAAGACTGCTCTTCACATGAGAGGTTATTTAGATTATGTTTAATTAGAATCAGAAAAGGTAAAATAAAAATGACGGATAAAAACATGGAATGAGGGAAAAGTGAAAGTCAAAATGACAGACAGCAAAAAGGTTACTGCAAGTGTGTTCCTTTGCCTCCAACTCCATGTCTTCAAACTTCATTTTACATTTGCAGCCACTCTGCTCTCCCAAACTCTCCATGCTGACATGGTAGTACACACAAAATCCTCCTTTAAAGGGGGCTGTCCGCACCACTTTTGTGCCTGTTATCAATTGCGCAGTCATCGTAGATCACCTGCAACACGCCCACTAATTGCACGAGCAATTTTTCAGTTGTTATTTGGATCTCAGTAGATCAGGCCCTTAGTCATCTGCGTGTATCTGACTCATTCCTGCACCACTCTTTACCTCCATAATCCATAAATGACTGTAATTTCTGAAGATTTAATTCTGCTGAAAGAAACTGAACAACCATAAGCTATAATTTCAACTGTACAAAAACTTATCCATGCCTTTTTGATGAACAATCTGTAGTTTAAAGTGATTTACAGTAGATTTTTAATGGCCCTCTGTTGTTTTCACGACATAAAAGCTGTGCTGTCGCTTCACGCCGTGGCCATCAGAGCTGACACTCTTTTAGCCCTCAGCCATGGTCACGTGACTAAAAGCTATCGATGAAGCTCATGACATCTCAGCCACTGAATTAACTTGATTTTTTTCACCTCTTAATTATCTGTGAAACTGCAGCTCATGCTCCCATCAAGTCTATTTACCTTTAAAGTCTACAGTATGCATCTGATCCGGTGTTAAACGAGCTCCTGCGTGGCTCAGTGAACACATGGAGAGTGGATCCTTCTCAATGTTCAGATAGACCCTTCAGGGCACGAGTGGGAACCATATTCAATTATCCTGCCTATTAAAGCTTGTCAAATGTGTGTTAGCTGAAACAGGACAGCCATATGCAAATATAATTACACCAATGAAACCACAGAAGGTGGTGGTGGTGGTGGTGGGGGGTGCTGGATGGAAGACTGGCAGCAGCTGTGAGTCTTGTTGTGAATGAAAAACTTATAAAACAGGTCTGTGTGTGTGTGTGTGCGTGTGCATGTGTCTGTGTGTGTGTGTATGTAGGTGACATGCTTTCGTCTGGGTGCTGACATTCTGGGAACAGTTCTTTGCATCCTTGCCTCCATCCCCCACCATCACCCCATCACCCCATCCCCCAAAGCCTGCTCCCCGTCTGTCGGTCTTCAGGGATTTGAAGGAGCTGGAATAAGAATCTTGGGAAAGAGAGAGATTGTGAATGAATGAATGAATTCACTGCTGATCATTCCAAGGCTGCAAACATCTTCACTGTGACATTTACAAAGCATGACACAATTCATAGTTTTAGAGTTTAGGCCTCCGATTCTTTATCTTTTCTTTTTTTTATACATGAATAAGAGGTCAGTAAATAAAACCGAAGCTGTCTATTAATCAGCACATGATTGAGTTTGTCTCCGAAAATGGACCTTATTCCTGCAACAACCATGTTTATGTGAACAGTGGGAAACCCTTAATGTATGTTAATTTTACAGACACACACACTAATATACATATATGTATATATATATAAAATATTGCCAAGCAATAAGTATTTCCATGGCCTTGCTGTGTCATAAGTATTGCTGTGTCACTGCACAGGGTACCAAACTGCAGGGAAGTGGTCTTACTTGAACATTGTGAATAAAGGAAAAATTTATTTTTATATAATTGTAATTGCATCCTTTTTGGGATAGAAGAGAATTCATTACAGCAGTTGCTGATAGGGAAAATAGGCATGAATTGGAGTCTGTGATGTCGTAGAATAAAAATAGAGGAGGAGTTTAAAAATAAAATGGATCAAAAAGCTGATGTCATGTATGTAATGTGTGAGGATGAATATACCCAACAAGTCAATAAATACATGGAAAGTCAACAAAATTAACACATATATATGTATATATATATGTGTGTGTGTACATAAATATACAGATATATATATATATATATATATATATATATATGTATGTATATGTATACAAGGTGTGTCAGAAAAGTTCCAGGACTGGTGTCACAAAAGATTTCTTTAGATTCCAAACTACAAACTACAAGTTTTCCCCTTCGAAGTAATCCCCCTGGAGTCTAATGCACTGTCCCATCCTTCTCTGCCACGTTTTCATGCTCTCCTGGAAGGATTCTTCCAGGATCCTCCGCTGCTCCGTCTTCACGGCCTTTTTGATGTCGTCCATGTCTTCTAAACGGGTCCCCTTGATGACCCCCTTGAGTTTTGGGAAGAGGAAAAAATCACACGGAGCCAGGTCGGGTGAGTAGGGAGGTTGCTCCAGCACGGCGATGTTCTTCTCGGTCAGGAACTGTTGGATGCTCAGGGCTTTGTGAGCAGGCACGTTGTCATGGTGAAGCAGCCACGACTTGTCCTGCCACTCTCGCCTCTTCTCGTGCACTGGACGAAGCAAACGCTGCAGTATCTCTTTGTAGACATGCTGGGATTACTTTGAAGGGGAAAACTCTTAGTTTGAAGTTTGGTTTTGAAATAAACCTTTTGTGACACCAGTCCTGGAACTTTTCTGACACACCTCAAATAAAGTTTCTGCTTGAGTAGATGCCACTGACTGACTGTTTGATTTTAGATTTCAGCCTTGTATGAATACCAAATGACAATAAACTACAAGAACAGATGGAGCTGTCTGGAGTGTAACAGTACGATGGAATTCAAGCTTGCTGGGATTTGTTTTTTCGTAGGTTTCTGATTATGTATAACTTTTCTCCAAAGAATTTTCAGTGTTGACTTTAGCTTTTGGTACTGTCTATACAGTTCTTGCAGAAGAAACCAAAATAGAAAAAGTTTGGTGAACATCTAAAGGTCAGAGGTCAATGCTTGACTGTCTGGGAGCTCAGAGAGTGTTACATCTAAACCATCGGTTATCTACACCTCACCCCGTTATGGGCGTCGGTGGTCTCAAATCAACACGTGCTGGATTAAAGACAGGACTGGTCCACAGCCATACAAGGGCTGAAACACATGACCACAAACAACTGAGCACACATTCACACCAACAAGCAGTCTACTGCACACACACCGCCATCTGAAGGAGGAAAAGTCTGCCAGGGTATGGCAGAGAGGGGACGAGGGGCACTCGCCTCTCCCCGATGAGCTTTAAGACAAAGGCACATCCTGCAGGACCAACATTTAGCCTCATAGGGTCATCTATCTGATTTTTTTTTTAGGTGCTGCAGCACAAAACAATGAGTGGAATAACAGAAACAGAGAAAGACGAAACAACAGGAGACAGCCAAACAGTACTGAGGACACCCAGGGACGGGGGACATGTTGAGGTCAACAGTGACAAAATTACAAGTGTTATTGTGTGATAGATATATACAGTAAGACATCAATGCCTATGCAGTTGGGATGTGTTAAAAGGACAATGGACTGCAAATCCTTCTTGACCTATAATCAATTATTATTATTTTTTTAACCTACTTGCAGCACTCTCCAGAAAAGCTGGGCCAGGAGCATGCCTTTTGGACTTTGCACTGATGACAGTGTGCGTGCTAATTCTCCACTTTAGCCTTGGTTGTCCATGATGTCCAAAAACAGTCTGAAATGTGGACTAAGACCACAGCAGACTTTTCCACTTTGCCCTTAAAGTGACTGAACTTTCCTTCTTAAAGGGTGGGTGAAACATATTTTATCTGTCTGCAGACTTTTAATAAACACTAGACAGTTTCCACGTGCAGAAATCGTGAGAGGGGCTCGGGGGGCGGAGCCTGCCGGTTTCATCACAGGTCATTTATGACAATAGGTCAGCTGTAATTACAAAGTCATGTCCAAGTCCAGGTGAAGCAGCATGAGGCTGGACAATGACACGGTGAAATGGTTGAGAAACACTGTAGAGATGGCAGGAGACTTTACTCATGTGTTTTAATCACCTGTGGCCTTTTTAGATGATGCCGATCACCTAGCACCTGATCTTGATACACCTGGTGGTGTTGGCCCTCCCTATGAGCTGTGGTAACTTTATGACTGCAAACGGACTGTGGCTGTGAAACAAAGAAACAGAGAAATTATCAAATGAAACAATGTGTGTGTCTGTCTATGTAAACACAGCTAACGTGATGTGATGTCTTCAGCTGTATGACTTTACTTTACCAGGAGCAGTGAAAATATTTATCATAGTATCACAGCAGCCAAAGAAGACGCTTTAAACCAGGACTTTTTTACTAAATAGATCTTTATTTAAACATGTCACACACGTGTGCACACACACAAGGCCAGATCCCTCATAACTGACATGTGTGGGATCAAGATGTCAAAGGGCTCCATGCTCATAGTAACCAACCGCCATTAACACGACCAACCGCTATTAACACGAAGAGCTTTGAATATTTCTAAGTACAATTTTAAATGCTAGGTGAAAAGTAAAATGATGGTGGGCATCAGACGGTTCTAGGGAGCGTGAAGATGTAATGTTTTTTAAGATACTGTGAGAAAAGACAGAGTTAAGGCAGGAGTTTTTAAGTGATTTTAGTGGATGCTGGGGTTTTTTGAAGACTCGCCTATCCAAAATCATAAACCCATCGTCATAGCAAAGACATTCCTGAAGAGAGGGCAAAAATGCCTGCTTTTTAAAGATTAAGTAAACTGTGTAGGTGAAAGTATGGCAAAGCAATAACTGTTTTTTTGATTTCTTATGGGACTTTTTTAGCTGTTTTCTGATCAGGAACAAACCACACGTTTTGATATATAATTTGCAGGGTTTTCTCATGCATGTAAAACGGGGCGGAAGATGTAAAAAAAGAGGTGGAGCTTGTTAAATAAGAGGCGGAGCATGTAAAAAAGGTGGAAAAAGTTAAAGAAGAGGCGGAGCACGTAAAAAAGGTGGGAAATTTATAAAAACAGGTAAAGCATGTAAAAAAGGTGGAATAAGTTGAAGAAGAGGCGGAGCATGTAAAAAAGGTGGGAATTTTATAAAAACAGGTAAAGCATGTAAAAAAGGTGGAATAAGTTAAAGAAGAGGCGGAGCATGTAAAAAAGGTGGAATAAGTTGAAGAAGAGGCGGAGCATGTAAAAAAGGTGGAATAAGTTAAAGAAGAGGCGGAGCATGTAAAAAAGGTGGAATAAGTTGAAGAAGAGGCGGAGCATGTAAAAAAGGTGGAATAAGTTAAAGAAGAGGCGGAGCATGTAAAAAAGGTGGAATAAGTTAAAGAAGAGGCGGAGCATGTAAAAAAGGTGGAATAAGTTAAAGAAGAGGCGGAGCATGTAAAAAAGGTGGGAAATTTATAAAAACAGGTAAAGCATGAAAAAAAGGTGGAATAAGTTGAAGAAGAGGCGGAGCATGTAAAAAAGGTGGAATAAGTTAAAGAAGAGGCGGAGCATGTAAAAAAGGTGGAATAAGTTAAAGAAGAGGCGGAGCATGTAAAAAAGGTGGAATAAGTTGAAGAAGAGGCGGAGCATGTAAAAAAGGTGGGAAATTTATAAAAACAGGTAAAGCATGAAAAAAAGGTGGAGCATATGAAAAGGAATATAGCTTATTAAAAGAAAAAGTAAAAAAGAGTGGAAGCATGTACAAAGGGCGAAAGATGTAAAAAAGTTGGAGCAAGTAAAAAGACAGAGCAAGTTTAAAAAAAACAGGCGGAGCATGTAAAAAGGGGAGGAGCAAGATAAAAATTACAGAAAAGTAAATAAGAGGCGGAGCATGTAAAAAGGGGTGGAGCATGAAAAAAGGGCTGACAAGTAATAAACGAGTTAGAGCACTAAAGTAGAGAACATAAAAAAGGTAAAACATGTAAAAAAAAAAAGTTGGAGCGAGCTATCAAAGAGGTGGAGCATGGAAATAAAGGCGGAACAAGTAGGACAAGGCGGAGCACGTAAAAAGGGGAGGAGCAAGTTAAAAATGACAGGAAAAGTTAAAAAAGAGGCGGGGCGTGTACAAAAAGGCCTGAACAAGTCAAAAGAGGGGCACAATGAAAAAAGAGGCGGAGCATGAAAAAAGAGGCGGAGCATTAAAGAAAGGGTGGAGCAGGAAAAAGGGCAAGCAAGTAATAAACGAGTTAGAGCCTTAAAGTAGAGCGGGTGAATGTAAAAAGGGCGGAACATGTAAAAAAGGTGGAGCAAGTGATCAAAGGGGTGGAGCATGGAAATAAAGTTGAAACTGATTCAAGATTTTTGGTTCAGTTCTACTGTCTTTAAAGTCACAGGGGAGCATCTGAAAGAATTAATCCACTATTTGCTCTTCTTTGGTGTCTCTCTCTGAGATGGAGCCTGTAGAAATGTGACTTGGCCATGATCAGTAATTTGTTCAGGCATCCAATTGAAAAATAACTGCCTTTATTAAACTTAACCTGGTTCATCTGTAGTTTCAGTGTAAAGCAGAGGACGACATTTTTTGCTGGTGAGGGGAGCATTTCATTTGTCTATTTGACGTCATGTGACAGCTATCAATGACGGAGTACAACAGGATCTGAAGGAATTTAGAGCAAAAATGACTGACAGGCTACAGTGTGTTAAAACTTTCAGCAAAAAGGCGACCATGATGCTCTGAGATCCTTCTTTGGTTACTTCTTTGTACAAAAGGATCTGAATAAAACTTAAACCCCAGAGTGTTTTCTTTTAGCCTGCAGAAAAGTTCAGAAGAAGTTGTCATTACGTTTTTAACATGTAAGTTACAGGTTTGATATTTCTTGACATTTGCTGTTGGTTTTTTCCCCATGCTCCCCTCTTTCTTCCCCAGTAGATCAGCATCCTCTTGTTTTTGCCTACGGGGGATCTTTGGTAACCACGTCTGTCATATTACATTTACTCCTGCGTCTCTACCTGTTCGTACTCAGAGGACAAACCCACTGATTTTTCCTGACATTGTCTGAAAAATGTCTTCAGTCATGTTCTGGTGGTAGAAAACTGTCAACACAATCCAAGAGAGGCATTTGTATCACAAATATCAGCAGTTACAGAGTCGACTGCCAAGCTTTCAGCCCACTGCGGCACAGAAATACAGTGACAGCATCACGTGCCTGATTGATCAGACAGTTTCTGAAAGAGTTTTTATTGAGTGCAGGTCACACTGAAACAAAGAGAACTTTAACTGATGTGACCAATGTGAGAGCAGAGTTATAACGGAGAGGAAGAAGCTAACACGTGTTTCATGTGAAGCAGTAATGTATTTACTGAGAAAAGATCAGTGCAGATTTGAGGCCACGTAACTTAAACTCTCATGTTTTATGAAAAAGTTCAAATTAAACAGACTAACAACACCGTTCTCCCAAAAACAGCTCAGATTTCTGCTTTTAACCCGCTCCTCCTCAGGTGCTCTCTGCTGGGCAGGTACAGGTCAGATCACTGAAAAAAGACTTTCTTAATGTACATGCGTATCTGCTTTATGTGGATAACATTTGTTACCTCTTTGAATTGTTGGAATTAATTAATAAAAACCTTATTTCCAACAAACCAAATGCGGGCAGGGGATGGTGGTTAATGCTAACAGTCTGAGACATCATTTTGGTTCATTTTTATTTGTGCATCGCACATTTAGCCAAATGAGTTTTGACAACTAAAAAAACGGGCTCTGATATTAAGAAATAATATTTATTAATATAATATTTTCAAATTTCAAAATTCAAACTCTGTTTAAAAAAAAGTTCATTTCTGCCAAATCACATTAAACTGATAGGTTCTGAAAAAGTAACTCACATTTCCAAACGCAGCCTACGGGACCTGAGGATGAATATGAGGTGATTATATATTTAGATGTTTGTGTGTCAAAAATTAAAGGCTCCACCTAAGTGGACCAAAAGAGGAGCCATATAAGGTCTGCAGTTAAAAACTTTGACTACCTTTTTAACAGCACCGGAGGCAAAGGCTAAACTGTTTGAAGATTTGCAGTTAGTTTATTTTTGTTTTTTGGCCTTAACTCAAAAGATCTAAAAATTTTAGGTTGATTGTTGTGCAGTTTATTAACATTAAAAATACTCTCAAAGAATTCAGTTAGTTGTACTTAAATAAGAGGACATTATGATGTATTATATTTGTTACATAAAGTTAAAATATACTAGAAGTTGTGAAAGCATTGGCGTTTCTTTCGAGTGAGAAATGTGCAGATTGATTTTGTTTCTTGCATTTCATGCTTCTTGTGATTTTCCATGTCCCTGTGAGTCGTCTCCATGCAGCTACGATCCAATAAACTGCTCCTAAACAAACAAGAAATAACATCTCACCTGGAAACTGCATCATGGAAGTTTTAGTTTTCTCTCCCAAACTTCCACAGGCAGTCATAGTCATCTCAAAGTGCAGCCACCACACCTCAAGTTTCTAACCGGCTAATAAATAATAAAAAGGAAAAGAAAACCCTGAAACAATCCTGTATGCCAATGAACCAGCCTGAAGGAATAAGTCATACTCAGCCATTTAAGTTGCGAAGGTCGACATATTTCTAAAAAATATTTTCTACTTTGCTGGACTTCATATTTTTTCTAACTGCAGTTCAGAAATTCAGAATCCAAAAGACATTTTTCTGTATTCTTACCTTCAATCCGTTTTACGACAGTTTTTGTCCATTATGCCACAATATACAATTAACAAACAAAACATATTGCTACAATTTTTAAAATCCCTCCTTACGGATCTCTTGGAGACACACGTTTGAGTACTTAAATGACGTTGTGGGGCGATGAAATAGGAAAAAAGTGAAACTACAAATTAAGCCTGGTCTGCAATGTCAGAAATATTTTATCAGACACAAGTCACAGTTGGGTTTAATTGTGGTTGTTTTTGTCCACTCTAGTTAAGCACAAATTAGAGACAGAATGATTAAACCTCATTAAGACCCCCATTCACACTTCCAGAAAAACCATGAGATATACCTGCTGACCCCGGGGTTTTTCCCTCCTCCACTGACCGACAGGCAAACTGGAGGGAGAACCTTGTGCTTCAAGGGGCCAAGTGTTTTCCAGAAATGATCAGGGTGGCATGATAAGGGCCCATGGTTGTTCAACCCAAACCACACTGGTCAACTCAGATTTAAAAATGACTGGAGTCTTCTTACCTCATCAAGGCTCCTGGAGTTTAGGACTGATTTGGAGCTCAGAGGCCCCGGGTTGTCTTCACACTGGTCCAGATGTTTGGACGACTGCTACAGTAAAGTCACAACTGATTATATCCCATTAACCTTCCAGGTTTCACACAGGGTGTTGATGGTTTAGTATGACTGTATGCTCTACCACCAATTGGAAGGTTGCAGGTTCGAGTCCAGCTCCAGCTGTCACATGTTCAATGTGTCCTTGGGCAAGACACTTGACCCCAAGCTGCTCCCAGAGCTGCCTTAGTGGTGTGTAAATGGTATGAAGGGCGTGGATGTGCAAAATGTTGATAGACAGGGACTTCAACCATCAGTGAGTGAATGTGAGGGTGGACAGGTAAGATTGTGACCTGTGGTGTAAAAGTGCTTTGAGTCGTCTGAAAGGCCAGAAAAGCACCCAAAGGTTCATTTCATTTATCATTTACACCCCCAATCCAGCTGTATTTCCAGTTTGTCTAAGCTCCTGTCCAAAGCTAACCACGTAGGCTCAGTTCACTCTCATTGGTTGACTGATCTACTCTGCGATAATTGGTCTGTTCGGTGCTGCTTGAGGCCATGTTTTTAACAACTCTACATTCATTCTACAGTTTTTGCTCTGCACTGATCTCACCAGACGGAGCCAGTGGACTTAAAAACTGCAGACAGATGGCAGCAGAATGTCACACTGGTCTGTTGAGGGAACAAACCGATTCAGGCAGCTGATGGTGAAGCTGAAATGAGGAGAGAGAGACATCTAGATGCTGCAGCAGGAGTATTGATCAGACACATTTCACATGCATAGAGCAGTCCATTTGTATCATGGCAGAGGTGTAAGGTGGGGCATTCTTCAGTATTATGGGATGTAAATCTGCCTAAAGTGGCTTTGCCTTTTAAGTGAGATGTAAGATGTGAATGAACAAAATGTCCCAGATGTCCTACAAGGGATCTAAAACGTAAGCTGTAGTTCACATTTATTTATGCAAACATGTACAGATGACTCTCATAAAGCCTGTGCTGCAGCCCCACACATTAGTCAGTGCCAGAGGATGCTCTTTTAGCATCTTTAGGCCACGTTGTTGGTTTGCTCATGTGGTGTTTAAGAACTTTCATACTTTGTCAGTGCATTGCCTGTCTGGTTTTGCTTTATTGCTGCCAATAATTAACTGTTTGATATCACAGAGATAACAAAAAAGGAATTGTTTGAAAAATAAACGGCTGGACTGATCCCATCTGCATGTGCTTTAATATGCAAATTACTACCAAATAACATCTTCACAGAATTATTCTTGCCACATAAAATAACCTAAATGCTCTGCATCTGTTATTCATTTATAGCACACATATATATAAGACATAATACTGAACAAGTCGGAAAGAGGATTAAAGTAACTCCAAACTGCCATAAATGTGCACAGTGGTTCATTTAATCATTGATCCACACTGCTGTATTATCTGTGTAATCTACACTTATATTAATGAATGAATAAATCAGTTTCTACCATTTACTCATTAATCTGTATCCTGTAAGCAGAGGCTGCACAGTCACTCCAGTGTCCTCATTTATGTGATTTAAGGCTAAAAACAGCTGCCTTTGCTCTCCTGCAGGCTACATGCTGAGTTGGTACCTGCAGATGAAATACAGGCCAACTTTGAGCCAAGTGAGCAAAAAAAAAATCATACCTGCTCTTTGCGACCCCCCCAAAAAGGCCTTATAAAAAAGCACTGAACTCCATCATGTCATGTCGACAGAAGCCTATGATTCTGCACAGCCTTCACTGACACTTTATACAAAAGCCTTTCAGGGCCATGCAGACAATAACAGGAAAGTGCTCACACTCCAACTGTCCAGAAGCAGCAGTGTTATGAGTGCAAGAGTGAGTTTTAGATATTATTTGGATTGTTCAGCCCCACATTGACTGTGGGGGATGGTTTTAAAGCATCATTGGGTCAATGAACATGTTCATAATGACAATGTTTATAAGGTTTAGTGAACACATTTAGTCACATTTGTTAAGAGTAAATTTAGTGTGGGTCCATGTGGAGCTTCTTTTTAGCCGTACTGATAACACTCCTAACCCTCCACATGTTAAGTTCTGGAGACTATAAACAGGTCATCTGAAGACAACAAAAGGACTCTGTTGGACTGTGTGGTCAGAGCTCTGGGCCCAAATCCCCTCTCGGACAATGCGTGCTTTAACACCATAAGACATTGAACATTTTCAGCAAAGCAACTCCTGCCTCTGTGTGGGAATACTCCACATCTGCTCAGGCCCACATTGCAGCACAGTGATAGCGAAACAGAGGCAAATACAGCCAGAGCTGAAGGCTTGGGCAGAACAGCCACAGCAAAGGGTTTAAATGTGTGTGCTATCAGCCACCCACAGCACTTTATCTCCATGCCTGGTAACAGTTTTCTGAAAAGTTTCCTCAATGAAAGATCCGCTGTAAAATCCAGTGGCGTAACCTCAACACCGTGCACTCCTCAAATTCACATTTATTTGTTCAGGAAGAAAAACACGTGGACATTGGGGAAGCCGAGAGACTTGATTGTGACTAAACATCCTTAATCTAGCCTGCTAAGGATAAAAGCATGTTGTTAAGAGGAGCTTACCACACAGACCCGTCTTATCCTTTTCAGAGGTCAAATGTCATCATTAACAAACAATGACCCCAATCACAGCATTGTGACTGATCTTCAAGTAAGCAGATTCACCTCCTCTGCTGCAACGTGCCACGAACAAACACAAAAACAGGGGTGTCCCTAATTCTTTGGCCTTGAGCGGACCTGCCCTCAAAAGAAACTGGGCCCACGCAAAGCTACAGACATGGTCCCTCTTCATAAATGATTTTTAAAATCTTATTGTATTCTGACTCAAATGTCTCCAGTTAATTTTCTTAATTTCTTCTTCTTTCTTTCTAGCATCCCGACTTTTGTGCTGCTCATTGTACTTAAGGAGTAACCTGGTAATAAACTCCAGAAACAGCGAAAAAAGGTTCACCAATAAGGAAATTTAAGACCACATAGAATGTGGTGAAAGCAAGATGTTGCTATTAGTTTGGTGGAGAGGGTGTCAATTATGAAGGTAGCCCTGTGGCGTCAGCCTGGGTTCAGTTCCTGCATGAGGCCCATGTCTTCCTCCTTCTGAGTATCCACTCTCTCTCTTACTGAATAAATCAATAACTGTCAAAAATGCCCAAAACTATCTTAAAGAGAAGATGTTGCCTATCATTAAATAAAGGCCTGTTTGGATTGTCCCTCGTTGAACTGGTTTTAACGTGTTTTGAAGTTTTGTGTGGCTGGTCTCAATATGACTTCCTCAGAAAAGGGAAAATAAATTAATGATAAAATTGCACAGTCCAACAGTACAGGCGGAAAGTTACAGTTCAAGGCTTATTCCTTTTAAAGACAAGAGGGGTTACAATCTGAGATATGCTGAAGTAATAACTGATCAAATATGCCTTTTTAATTATTTTGAGTCACAGTAAGTATTCAGGTTAAATATATGGTTGTAACAGCTGAACTTAACAGTGTTTTTTGTTATTTGCTAACATCTTTAAGCCCGTTGTACGGCTGAGCCTTTTCTCTCCTAATCTCTTGAGGGCCCCCACATGTGTTTGCCCTTCCTTCTCTTTCTGATGTCTCTGCATACAAACAAACAAACACAGACAGGAACAGCGTCACCTATACATCCATAAAACACTTCACTGTACATCATAAGAAAACAAACAATGAGCTGTAAAGGGCCAATGAAGGGAACAAATTCCTCCATTCTGACCTATAAGAAGGTCTTGCTGCTCAAATTCAAGAGCCCAAAAACAAGCCCCTCCATAAATCCCTCTTCTTAATCTATTTTAAGTCCATAAAAAAACACTCAAATCAACTGAGTCACTTGTATTGCTTGTTCTTGGATCACACATAAAGCATGTACGGATTAGATGATCCAATAAGTAAGCTGTATAATTTACCTTAAACAAATTGTAAGCTGGTGTTAAAATGTGCCTCCTTTTCCTCAGCACCCCCACATTCAGATATCCTGTTCTTTAGATTTATATGCTGCAGATCACAGAGGGTTTTCTTCCACACTGCTCTCGTATTAATGTCACAGGGAGGCAAAGATCTTCACTTGTTTCCTCACAAAGATCTCAGAGGGGTGCAGGGGTTATAGCATCAGCCCGCAGCTCTCTGCTCGTCCAAACAGCTCGAGTGGGTTAAAAGGATTAAGCAACATTTTGTTGGGTTTGGTGGAGCATGTTGACAGCTCCTCCATCATGGTATAGTCACATAACATTCAAGCAGCTCAAAGTGCATCGTATTTAGGTCAGATTGTAAAATTGCATACATTAACAGAGAGAATCTCCCAAAGGAATGATCACAAGAGGAAAATCGAAACATGTGGAAAGACAGATGAATAAATGCAGGCTGATGAATAAATGTTACCAAATATATTTTTAATAACACTTATAATTAGTAATAAAAAAACATTTTTGGTTCAGCAAAAGAACAAATAAAGGGCCTTTCATGTGAGTTAACCTGAATATGACTACTTTAAAATTAAAAACAGAAAAGCTGAGTATTTTTGTACATAAAGAGATTGTTAAAGACCTATGGCAAAGAGTTCATAAGTTGATATGATTTGACTGATAGGTAAATGTTTTTTAGGGGCCCCAGTCAGTCAGGGGCCCTTAGACTCATCCTAACGCTTGGGCCTTTTACAGTGCCAATGGACATATAAGGTTCTGGGGAGAAGATTGACATTCATAGGCAGTACACATCTGTGTGATTACTGACTCCTTAATAATAATACTAATTAATACCACTACATAAATTACTGCTCAGAGCCACATGCCTTTAACATAAAAAAGGAATAGATCAAAATTCTAAAACAGTATGAAGAAAACACAAGACAAAATAAATGTATCCATAACAAAAACACAAGAGGAAATAAAAAATGTTGAACAGCTTAGAAACTACGAGGCCACATTAACCAGGGAGCTGTTATCTGGAGCCAGGGGCTGATCCCAGTCCATCCATCACTGTCCCATTCTGGAGCCTGACCCAGCCGACACTGGGCAAGGGGTAGGGTACACCCTGGACTGGTCACCAGCCAATCGCAGGGCCACACAGAGAGGCAGACGACCATTCATGCAGTCACTCACTCCTTAGGACAATTTAGAGCCACCATTTAACCTAACAGCTTGGTTTTGGTCTGTGGGAGGAAGCAAGAGTGCCCAGGGCGAACCCACACATGCACAGGGAGAATACGTGAACTCCACACAGAAAGGATCTAACTGATGAGGGTCCGAACCAGCAACCCTCTGTGAGGCACGTGCACTACATGCTTCGCCATACTAATCCACAAAACTGAAAATAAATCAGACCCTGGAGTTGTTTGGGGTGTAACATCCTTGATTCAAGAGTCCTAGCTTTTATTAAAAAAGAACAACAACATTATCAGTGAATTAGGACTCACTTTTCTTCTAAATGACAAACCCTTAAACCATATTTAGACTTTGCACACCCTAAGTAATAAACAAGCCCTCTTAAAAATGGGGGGAAATATTTGTTTATTATCTTTATTTTTCAATAATCTTTTAAATTGGTTTTGCAGGATGGACTTGAGCCACAATCATTCAAAGTGAAATAGTGGCATGTAGGGGAAATTTTGTCATTTCTCATGGCTGTATGGAGAAAGATTTGGGGGACCACCCTGTGAACTAGAATTTGTGTCTCAGGAAAAACACCCAAAAGAAGCTCTTCAGCTTGAATTCTGACAAAGACTCAAAGAAAAACTTCCAAACTCAAAATCCTATCTGCTCATGCCAAACAGCTCATTCTCCCACTGACTCTGAAGTGTTGCTTGGTGGACTGGATGATTGACGTCTGAAGAAATAAGACATATTGGCAATTTAACCGTTTATTTCATTTAACAACCAGGAGCCTCAGACGCCCAAGTTGATCCCAAAGTGTTCAATGGGCTGAGGTAAGGACTGCTGGCAGGACATCCCATCCTCCCTGCCCCCAAATTCTGGAGGTAGTCTTTGATTAACCCTGCTTTGTGGTGGTGTGCGTCATCATCTTGGATGTCAGGGTTTGGTCCCAGACTGTGGACATGTGGTTGCAGGGTCTCATCTCTAGATCTCTCTGCAGTGAGACTGCCTACAATGACGAGATTCTGCCTCACACCAACACACTGCTTCCTCCAAATGTGTCTCCAGTTAAAAGGAAAATAAACTAGCAATCCAGTGATATAAGATATATCACCACGAAGCACCGTTACAACAAAGAAATAATCTACCAAACAACAAATTTCTGACTATTTGTGTTTAGTTTACAAAGAGAGACATAACTGTGGCACAAGGAATGAAAGGCTAACACAGACAGAGGGGTTAAAGGGCAATGTGTGTGAGTGTGTGTGGAGGTGTAGGGGGGCATCTGTATGTTGTTCTGGAGCACTGAGTCTGGATCATAAGAGAGCTGATGTCACCATAATCACTTAATCTGATTGAGCAGAGCGTCGTTTTCACAGGCTCAATAATTGATAGACCATCTGCTGTGGTATCAATCCGCCAGAGTGTCACACATGAGGAATTAGGTTAAAGCAACGCCAGGCAATTACATTTAACCTCTCCACCAATCTGAAGAATTACATTCAACACTTTTTTCAGCACAGCCACAGCAGGGCTGAATGTGCATGTAGCCTAGTTTTTTGGGGGGGTATGCCTGCCAGGGAAAAAGGATTCATGTGGAAATACTCGCTGAGTAAAACATCGTGTGCACATAGAGATGGAAGTGAAACATGTGACCACATGGACCACATCAGCAGAGAATAGACAAAACTCATTTGGACTCATTTTTCCAGAAAACTCTGTGACAGGCTGTGGTTCAGTTTTCAGGGCTGCACAGTGGATCAGTGGTCAGGAAGATGTTCTCGTTCTTGTTGGACAGGGCCTCTCTGTGCAGTTAGCGTGTTCTCTAGTACATACATGGGTCCTCCTTTGGTACCCCAAATTTCTCCTGCCAGTTGTTGGGTCTCCAGAATTGTCTATTGAGAGTGTCTGGTTATTTGTCTCTACATTCCAGCCCAGTGATTGACTAGAGATATAGCTACTTGGGAATACCCTACCTCTTGCCCAATGACAAGTGGGATGGGCTCCAGCTCAATGTGATGCCAAACATGAACAGTGTAGGCAGAAGAAGGTACAGCGTGTGCCAAGACCCAGATCAAAACCTTCATTCACCTGAGACTCAACGTACAATAAACAGATCATTTCTACTCCAATGCACCTATTTTCTATATTAACAGACCATTTTTTTAATGTATACATGTCACCTTGTGCATTATTGCTCTGAAGGCACTGATTAGTTTTTTTTATATTGAGAAGAAGGTTGCATAGTAAAACATTTAATAAATGTCATAATTCATTACTCAACAATAGACTGTGTCACCAGCTCTGTTTATCACACAATATTCAGTTTTGCCTATTTCTTTTGTTTACTGCAAATCAATATCACAAGGACCTACACGTTGGTAAGCACTGATCATTATAATCCAAAAAAATACACAACTGTAAAGATTTTTTTCTTTTAATCAGCCAGTTACTTTAACTAGACTCTGAACAAAAATCTTTCATTAGCTTATCAATGTTAACCAGTCTGACTATCCATAAGAAGACTTAAATAGGCTTCTATTTACTGCATTCTTCCTGCTATGGACATTAATTTAATTCAATATTTTCTTTTTCTCAATAACCTTAATCAGTAACAAATTAATTTGTACATTATTGTCCAGTGTGAGCAGACCAAAAGAGCTGGTTTTACCCATTGAAAGAGAGCCCATCACTACCAGGAGGGCCTGTCAGCTGAGACAAACAAAGCTACCAGCCCTGAACTCAAAGAAACGCTCCAAAACAGTAATGCCAAAATGCTGGACCTAGACTCAAAAGGGGGATTCATGAAGCAGATGGAAGTGCCCCATTTTCAGTGAAGACAACTGGCCTATCTGTCAGAATTCTGCATATATATTATATATATATAAAATAGCGAATACATGACAGTTTTGATTTTCTGTGAATTATTTTATTGCCATCTTTCACATTTTTCTGCTGCTTTCTCCCTGCACATCTGTTACCCAAAGAACAGGTGATTTTGGCAGCTAAAAAGGGCAACTGACCATTTGCTGATTTTTGATTAATGGGTCAGCAGATCTACCAGAGAAGCAAGAAAAGGTGTGTTTCAGTCCCTTAGAGTAACCGTTCCTATATCTGTGACTGTGATAACAAAGATCCCAAACCTCAAATAGTGCCCTAGTAATTTAACCTAAACCTAGCAATGTTTGTCCGCTCCAAAAATAACCATAAGTATGAACAGAAGTGATTAATTATTCACTTTCATTCATAAAATCTAACTCCTTAAAGCTGTGCTGGTCAAGGACGTGAGAAGTCTTTTGATAAGAACAAGAAAACTGGGATCAGTGTTTGGGTTCTGTACTTGTTAAAAGTAAACTTTGATGAAAGCCAAATGTAATGTCATGGAAAGATCATGAATAGAGTGTAAGAAGAACATCTGTCACTGCTTGAGGTGTGAGAAGAAATGACTGAACCCAGAATCTCATAAATTAAGAGATTTAAAACGACCATTGAGCTGCATCCTTTGGGCTAATATAGTGAAGTATATTAATCCAGCCCGTCTTCACAGGGACAGGGCATGTATGGGTAACACTTCTGAATATCCTGATTATCCAGTGAAAACAAACAGATGTTCAGTTGACCATTTAGGCAGAATTAAATACATCTTAATATTTGAGATGTTATATCGAACATCTCAGACTCACTGCCTGCCTTAGAAAGCAGGACGTATCATTGCAGGATTTGTGAAGCACGTTTTTGTCTGTTTGTCCTGTTTCCTTCTCAGTAGAAGTGAGGGATGGGGGTTAATCAGCTGGAAACCAGCCAGCTGCGTTCAGTTATCATACAAAAGTAATTAAACTGTATTTAGGCCATCGCATACCAAGATGGCCACTCCCAAAAGCATCCAGGAAAACAAATTCTGTATTCATATTTTTTCAAGACTTATTAGTTCTACCTGTTAATCAATGTTATTCTGATTTAAATTTAAGATATATATCCAGAAATGTAACCTTTTATCTGCTAATTTAATGACATGTCACTGTTGTTTAGGGAAAAAACATTCACACATGTACTCCAGCACACACACACACACCAAGTGTTGTTTTCTATAAAGTAAATTTTGGGGGACTGGGGCATTTTTTACAGTCTTGGATAGGTCAGAACAGAAAAGATTTTGATACATAATTAATTTTTGCACGGTAACAGACTGAAAATGGCTAATGCTTAACAGATGAGGACAACAATGTGAACATTCAAAAACTGCTATAAAGATTTCACATGATAATATATTTCATCATTAGCTTTAACATCCTTATTCTTAACATTCTGCTTTGTAAAGTTGACTCTTTGAGTTAATCCTGTGTGTCCGGCTAAGTCCCTAACTAATACTTTTTGGGGTAATTCTGTTATTCCACTCTGGTCTTGATCAAATGTAGAAAATTAAACTTTTCACAATTCAAACTTGTTGGTTATCAGTCAGTTAACATGATATACCATTAAAAAAAAATCAGCACAAAAATTGAGTTGTTTTTTGAGTTTCTGTTGGATGGCAAGGTGGTGCAGCAGGTCAGTGCTCATGCCTCACTGGAGGAGGGTTGCTGGTTGAACTCCTCGAGCTGACCAGGGTTTTTCTATGTGGAGTTTGCATTTACTTCCTTCTTGGTTGGATTTTCTCAGAGTACTCTGTTTCCTCCCACAGACTAAAAACATACATATATCCATGTTTGCTGCCCCTGAAGAATGAAACAGAGTTTGGCTTCAACAAAGGAGATGATGTTGGATCAGCTCTGTTTCATAGAGAAGATGTTGTGTGAACAGAGGATTTATAATCGGGCTTTATTTTTAGACTATTACAGCAGTTACATTGATCTGTACTCAGGGAATGAGGGAAATGTGTTAAAAGGCAGGAAAAGAAGGGAATGAGAGAGGAAGAGGGACATGGGGGCAGGAGAAAGAAGAGGAATGGACAGAAGAAAGACACTCGTGCTGCATTTTTGAGTTTATGAAGAAATGAAAGGTGTTACCTAAAAAGCACGTTTTGGTTGTGTGCGTGGGCGTCCATGTTTGAATTTATCTGCATCGTGCATTTTGACCCTGGCTTCTATCACTGCTCCTCTGTCTGCCCTGATGTCCAAGGTCAACGTCACATGTCTTTGTGTGTCTGTGTTTTTACTGATCAGTGATGCTGATGTATAACTGCATTTGCTCAAGGTTGTGACTTCTCTGTCCCCAACATCTCTGTGTCATTTTCCTTCTCAATCATCCTTTGCCTCCAGCTCAACCAGTGCTTGTCAACTATTAGTCACACACATGCATGCACACATGGATACCCACACACACACCTCCATGTCAAACATAAGCTGGGGTCTAGTGGCTGACACACATGCACGAGCTCAGGATTTTATAATGAGATGCGCACACATGTTCTTGAGCACGCATTCACAGAGCCAAAAAGACACATTTGAACATTTGTGATAATGCACTCACTTTGACACACACACACATTAACCGAAGGAGTGCAGGGTCACGAATTGCAGCTTTCTTACATCAGAGTGTGAATATTAATGTGAGAGGACAGATAAGCAGCCACAGCAATCCCTTTAAGGACACACTCCTCTCTGGTTGGTTGGTATGGCTAATTTATGCCAATCTTAATGCCTGATTTATGCTAATTTTGTGTTTTTATTTAAACCAGTGTGTGTCAAGTGGATTAATGCTCCAATCATTCGGACTGCATCCACACATTTTGGCTTTTGTTTGTCATAAATTTTATTCGTGCTATTTTACTATCTAAGACATACACTATTGTTTAGTTTCTATTTAAAGTTCAGGTCTTTATGGTTTACGTGATATATTTACAATCAGCTGTTCTCAGCTGGTCTGGCAATTCCTCCGAATAAAGTCGGGACACACATTTCAGGACATTTTTAACCATTCAAATGTACTTAAAACCCCAGACCACTAACACAACAGTAAGTAACACCATCACCAACATGGGGCATATTTTACCCTTTAAAAAATACTTCTCATCAAAATATATTAAAGTACGGCAATACATGGCAAATTGAAGTACTCTTCTTTTATATCCAACTATACTACATATTATAAAACGAAAAGGGCCAAATTAAAGGGCTGTAAAATTAGTGAAAAATTAGTTAATCATAAAAAATTAATACATAATTAGTGGAGCTGGGAACTTGTTTTGCACAGCCTGCATCACAGTGACTGTGGGAGAAATGGAGCAGAGTCTAAATCAAGACTTCATGCAAATCCCAGAAACACTCTACCCTAGCTCATGCAGTCGGTGCAGGCAGGGTGGTGGCAGACATGACGCCTGTGCTGTGGGGCAGTGCTCCTGCCTCAGGAGTGTCAGGAGTAGGGATGTGGCGCACACTGCAGATGAGGATTCTGAGCTGACGTGACCGGCTTGGAGAGGGGAGCCTCTGCTCTCCTCATGGCTCGATGAGTGCCCGTGAAAAATTTCATTCAAATTAGTGACCTTGAAACGTCCCTGAGTGTGAGTGTGAGTGTGTCAGCTGGCACAGGCTAAAGGGATAAGTCGTAAAAGTAAAGGAATAAAGAATGTATGGATATGGACCACAGCTCTGTAATAAAATCTGATCTTTCTATGATGATTAACAGATACACTTAGTCATATAAATATGAATTTATGCTCAACAGTGTCCTTAAAGAAGCTTGATTCATTCCAAATAAATCCTCTGTGAAATACTGTACCAAACATACAACTGTGAAAATATGCAAACAAAGTACAATACCACATGTTTAACTGTAGTTTTCTGACAGTTTTCTCACATCCTTAGCATACATCAAGCAGAGTCTAAGTAAATACATTCTTTAATATGGTGTTAGCATCTACCACAGTGACCCCACGCCTGGACCTGACACTGATGAACATCCTGCCCTCTCCTACAGTCGTGGCATCGGGGCCTCTCAGAGGAGCCTTCATCTCCTGCCGTCACTTTAACTGCCAAAGACGTTCATTGTGCCTCTGAGTTTTGTGTAGCCATTGAATTTTCATCAGCCCCATAAAGATAAGACACGCTCAGTGTGAGCTTAAGCAGGCTCGATTAGGGATGACGCCGTTCACTTCTTTGCTCCCTTTGGCTTTTCTTTGTGAACACTCCCTCACCTCTGACCCAGGTTTTCTCCCCATCTCTGCCCCTTGACTACCAAATCCTTTAATCCATGCTCCTCCGTGACTTCTCCATTTGTCCCTGAGTCAGGGTACATGTCTGAATTCCCACCCGCTGAAATCAGCATCCAGCCATCCTGGTCCCCTGAGAGGGAAAGAGAGTGAAACGCTTTTATTTCTGCACTCATGGGCGCCTCAATAAATCACACAAAACAATAAAATACATTTACAGCCCATGCTTAGGCAACCTTTAAAGTAATGGGAACAGAGTTTATTGTTTTCCAAACCACTGTAAAGTATTAATACATGTGAGACAATAATTAAGAGACCATCAAAGCATAATAACTGCCCATTAAAGACATCTGTGAATGATGTGTGTATGGAGCTTTGTAGACCTTATATTTTAATCATCTTTACTCTGTTGAACCATGATGCCGAGTAACTGACATGTGGATCAGGGAGCCAGATCGCAGCAGGAGTTTTAAGGAGCAGAAATAACAACCCTGGTGATTTTCCATATTTCAAAGAGTATTTTAAATGAGAAACAATGTTGGTGTTTGGCTTTAATAGTTCAAGTATTGACTTTAATTTATTTCAGCACTTATTCATTTTTGAAGGTCAACTCAGCTCAGTCAATGCAAACCTTGTCATTAGTTTCTTTCTTGTCGATGGTTGCGGGGCAGAGACAAAGAGACTCTAATCATCTGAAGCTGGATTATGAACTGCCTCCACAGCACCAGATCTCAATCCAATGAAGCACCTTTGGGATGTGGTGGAATGGGAGCTTCTCCTGTTCATGTCCAAATGGACCAACATCTCTAAGGAGTGATTCAGCGTTGAAATAATACTTTGTTAGGCCCAGCCTACGTCTTTGGCCAAAGGGAGAGAAGGGACATGAAGGCAAACCAGTGTGTGGTCCAGTCAGTTCTCTCAGTTTATTTGAGAACATCACAAGCTTTTTATAAAGAGTGACAAACAGTGATGTGTTATAGACTGTACCCTTTACCCTGCCCTGACATTTGGAGCATAAGAAAGGCTCTGTTGCTTTACCTGAGAACAGGGTTAACATTGATTTTTAACATTTTCCTTACACCAAGAATCGTGAAGAATTAACGCAGTTCTGAAGGCAAAGTGGTCCAAGACTTCCCAAACATATCTGCTTGTCAGTGTATGTGCTGGATCTTTTCATACATGATTCCTTTTTATAGTCTCTTTGTACAATATTACGTCAAAATGGATAAGCAAGGCATTAAATGTACAAATGTAAGTTAAACCCTGGGTTGAACAAAAGTGAGAGAGAGACACATGAAGGTGAAATTTTCACAAGGAGATGCTTAATTGAAATATTTCTCATAAATTAACAGTTTGTACACCAAACAAAATCTAGAATATGCTTATCATGTTCAAGCAACATTTTGGAGGGGCTAATTTAAAAAAATCGTCTTTTCATGTCTGTTCCAGGTAGATTTTTTCACAGCTTCAGCTGATACGTTGTTTCTGGTTGGAAAATGACTGGACCAATCAGCTGCAGATGAACATTTACAGCCGTGGAGTGATTAGCATGGATGGAGCTGAAACAGTTTTTTTGAACCGGACAGAATTTCTACAGTAAAGAGTGGCAGAAAGACTCCAACATACAATGTGATATTCTGTTGATCTGGCCCATGGATGGGCCTCCCACTTCTTATTCTGGAAGGTTCTGTCGCTCCACAGTCTACAGAGAGCCTCATGTGTTAGATCATTTTATAAATCAGAAAAATACAGTGAAAGAAACTGACATTAACTTTTGCTGAATCAGAAAAAACATGACCATGACTTTCATCCATCCATTTTCCAGTGACATTACTAAATAAATACATTATATAATACTTGATAAATTCCATAATGAGACAAAATTTTCCCTTTTTTCAAATCATCCTCGGCTTTTCTTCTTCACTCATTTGGGGTGCCAGAGGTGTCCCTAAAGATGGCTGATGCCCGTGGCAATCATTAGAACTGATCTTATTTCTACAGAAAAGTTGGTCTCAGTTTGCATTACTGTAGTTCTGTGTTGTTAATGTTACACCATGACATATGATTTGATTTGCATTTTAACAGAATAAAATACCTGAACATGACAATACAAAGATGAACAGGTATTGGAAAGCTACAGTATACTTTTAGCATTATTTAACCAATAAAAGAAATTCAAAGCAGAGCTTCTGTCATTTCAGTTCTATTCTACTTTTTGGGTGAACCAGGGGATGTCACATTACTGCAGTTTTGGTCATGTTTCCAAATCAATAGATCTTGGACCTGTGCTTTTCAGAGAAGAAATAATAGGTCCCATTGACCCTTTGTCCCAACATGTCTAAATTCACTTGTGAGTAGCATGCTCAGAGACAACATGCATAGGAGTAATATTTATTATTTCTTAAGAGATAATTAATGAACCTTAAATGCCTTACTTCAAAGAGGTAGTAGTTGCACTTTAAAAAGAGAGATAATAAAGCTTTAAATGCATTTAAAAAGTACAAAAATAACCGAATCCCATTTGTGGATTGAATAATGTTTGCTTTTAGCTGAAGAAGCTTCAAAAGACTCTTTTTCTGTGAGCAGCCTGTAAAATTCAGAATTTGATCTTATATTTAAAACTGACTGTGTTGATAAGAAGTCCCTGAGAAAGCGATATGTTAAGGCCTTTTTAAAATCAAGTGTTTAAATATGTTACATATCTTATGGGATGTATTCCTCAGTTTTGAGGAGTTGTCTCTCCAGCAGGAAGAATGTTGCAGCTCACTTTATAACATCCCTGTGCCTCCATGACAGAAACACAGTATCCCACAGATTAAATATAATAATAATAATTATCGTACCACTGACCGACCTCTTTTTAACAGCCGCAAACATCTCACAGAGCCACGCGCTTTAAGGCGTGTCCGAGGAACAGGCCGCACCTGTCGTGTGCGTCCTCAACTTCTTACCTGTTGTTTGCGCTCGCGCTGCCTTGTTCCAGAAGGCGGGGCGCTTGTGCCTGTAGTCAGACAGCGCTCGAGCACACAGCAGCACACCATCGGGCTGGTCATCTGGCTCTGGGTTACCGACCACCGGTGCAAGCGCTCGAGCTCCAACGACACAGCGCGAGCCAGCATTTTTGTTTTTCTTCGAGGACCTAATCACGCGCTCTTGTTCCTCTGGAGATAATTTGACGTCCCTGACGAGTATTTTATCTGGCAGCGGGACAGGATCGACGACATCAGGGCACGGAGCGGATCCCGGACATTATTCCCGTTTTTGAAGACGATACTTTGGATTACTTTTGCGACCAATTTATAACTTAAAGACATTTGGACGGGTTCCTCCGATGATTTTCTCCTTCGTGCGTGTCCCCTTTCTCTCTTTTAGGAGATAATTTGCGCGGAGCGGATGCATGCGCTTCTGCGCGCTTTGTGCACAGCGCGGCTGCTGAAAAGCAGATAAACCTGTAGCAGAACAGCGCTTCTGATTCAACACACACGTTTGTTTGGCTCCGAATATTGAATCTCTTTGTTAATGCCAAACTAATGCATGCTGGACCGAACACCGCTCCTTCATAAACTCGAGGATCCCCGTGAAGCCCGGATCAGAATCAGGATGCCTTGCAGCTGAAAGCACTGCTCCGGGACTCCTGTGTTTACATTACGTCGTGCGGACTTCCACCTCCACCCTGCACCGAGGAAGGATCGTAATGAGTCCCGGCAGTGCGATGCTGATCCTGCTCCTGGCTTTGCTCTCTGGGGCATCCAGGGCAGCCACCCTGGCTGGGATGGGAGGTGAGTACCACCATGAAAACAAAACTCACACCACCACAAGCGGTGACGGGTTCAATCATATGCTTATGATGGGTTTATAACATGCGTGGTATCGTTTCTGCTGCTGAACATGGCAATATAAAGAATAGTACGCACGAGGCATGGGGCAACACTTTCACATCCAGCAGTTTCCATTCAGATGAACAAACACGCAGAGCCGAAACAGTGCACCTCGGGACATATGTTCATCTTTGGGAGCTGATCTGAGCAGAACACTGAAGCAGAAAGTCCAGCTCACATCTGTAAGAGCCCACTTCGCTGTCAGCCTCTGCTCGGCACTGCTGCTTTACGCACTCGGGGCGCGGTGCCAAAGGGGCTGCCTTCTGCTTTTATTGTGGCTTGATAAATGGAGATGCTGGCAAAGCAAGCAGGTGCCAGACTTGTTCTGCTTCAGGCTTCAGACATGTGCGCAGACTGTGAAGAAGCAGACTGTTGGTCCATCCACATGTACTTTAAAACCTGAAGTAACACGTCTCCCAGAGTGTGCTTGAAGCACTGTCAGGAGGAGTGCAGCAGCCTGAAATCAGGGGTGCACTATATTGTTGGCTTGATATTGCTCTTGACAGAAAAAAAGCTCAAAAAGTGAATTATCAGTGATGACGGACATAAAACTGTGTCAATATTTATAGCTAAATTATCCACCCATAGCCTAATATTAGCAGAGTTTGCATGTGTATGTGTGCAGTTTAAAGCAGAAGCTAGAGCGCTACCTCAGCTTGTTTTTTATGTTCCTTGTTTAGACTCAGAAATGGGTTGTAAGAACCGAAGTTTGAGGTCTTGAATTTAAAGAGTAACCAGCTAACTCCATGTTCAGAGAAACTCAAATGATTTTGATTTGAATGCGTGTGCTCCTTTCAAAAACTGATTTTAATTTGGCTCCTACAGGCATGTGATTCCTGTTTGGACTGAAAATGTAGTCTGCATATCGGTGTTGTATCCATAACAGCTAAAGTGAGTTTGGAAGTTATTACTGAGCACTTTGGCAACATTTCAACATCCTGCATCCTCCCTTAAAACCTGCCTTTGGATGTCTGTAATTACCCTAAATATCTCAGTTTTGAAAAGCATTTTGAGCATCACATTACACAATTGTTCTACGAATGTTGAGTGAGGGAGTAATGAAGGGTGATTTAGGAGCAGACAGATTTGGATGGCTACAGCAGTGAAGCAAAGGAGGCCAGCTCTCTAACAAGCTCTTCCTTTGTGCCGGGACTGTTGGGGTCAGCAGCACAGACACACCAGCCTTCCTGTTTTCTGGAAACTGACAGACAGTTAAGATGGAAAACATAAAATCAAATGGGAAGTCTTTCACAAAATACTAAGAAGCTTATGAAGCTTTTGTCAGAGAGTAATTGGTCAGACCCTTTGGATATTGGATTGCATATGTTTGTCTTTATCTGTACTGGGATGAATTTATTGTCCTGCTTTCAGAGTAATGAGTATATATGTGATATTAGTTTGAGCCAGTTGTTTTTTAAATCCTATGTATTTTCTTCTTTCAGTCTGTCGTTACTGAAATTTGGCCTTTCCCCTCACCCGAGCATGTGATGGTGTTTACACCCAGATGCAGTGAAGGGGAAGAGATTTAAAGGTTGCGTCATTAATGTCCATTGACTATGAGCCTGCACTCTGGTCACCTGACTGTTTTAATGGGCTTTGCTCAAACACTGCGCTCTGCTGCAGGGCCCTAATGCACTGATCCACCTTAACAACCCAAGTCCTCACTGGTCATAACACCGTTATAATATCAAAACTTTCTTATGTTGTGGTGTAAAGGTGAGACCAAAGAACATTGAAATCAATTTTTGATTTACATTGATAGGAAATTAAGAAATTTTACTCCAGAACAACTATATTTCTTCAAGTTCCTCATCCAAAAAACAGGTTTTCTAGTTTTTAAAGGTAACATTTATACTCAAGATCTTGTATATAATTTTCCCAAGCTGTTGATTGAGAGGTAGGTTAGTTGGCTACATCAGACTCATGTGGTAAATTCAGATATCATTGATTTTTGTTATTTTTAAGCAGGATTGGGTTTGATTTCCATCTGGTCTGTGAGTTAGCTGTCCTTCCAGTGTGTGCAGCTTATCTGGACTGGTCTAACTCCTAAAGGCTACTATTACAAACATTTTACAAGAAAATGTTAAAGCGTTTTATCTTGTTACTTTCATCATTTTTTCTTTCATTTTAGAAAGTTCTTGGTTTATATAAATGTTTCTTGTACCTTGAAGGTGTTGTGAATTCCTGCTTGCTGCGGTACATCCTTCTGTTGGGTTGACATATGTCTTCCTGGTTCTTTCAGAATAAAGTCATAAAACTAGTGAGCTCAATGACATTACACCCACAGTCACCTAGGCTCTTTAAACAAAACTGTCTTTTACGATTTGGCTCAGCTACAAAGTTAAAAAAACATTTTGAATATACCTTATTGAGTTAAGAAAAACCTGTTGGCTTGTCACACGTACATATTTTATGAGCCTTTGGTAAAGAATTTATAATCAGACACATTTTGGATACTTCAGCCGTTTATTGCCAACTCTTTGATAGCTCGAGCAAAATTCTGGGGAGCAAAACTATAATACCATAAAACATTTAAGCAACGATGATATTGTTTGGTTATTTTTCTTGTCTAAGCTTCTTCAGAATGAGAATTTGTCCTCCATTTTGACAGCTTTCAGTCATAGTCGGGGGTGAGACAGTAAAAGTGTCAGCGAGCACCAACCACAGTGTGCAGTGACACATGTTTTTTAATTTTCGCCTCTACAAAATGGCACGTTTACATCCAAACAAACAATGGAAAATGTAGAAGGTAATATAAACTTTATGTTTTAGGATTTTAAACAGAAGCTGTAACATTATTTGTGGCTTCAAACTGCACAGTCCTCGCTGAGCTACTTCAGGAAGATGCAAATCTACATTTATGTGGGCAGTTGTGTGTTTTTTTTATCCAGCTTGATCAAGAAGTGTTTTGTAAAGGGTCTGGAGATAACATTTGTTATAAAAGGTTACTATACAAATAAAGATTGACTGATTGAAATTATTAATCACTAAAACATTGGAGAGTTTGGCTTGTAAATGTTATTTCTAAATAGTTAAAGGATCACTGAAGTTAACACAAAAATATAGTATGTTAGCATTAAGAAGTGTCTGTCCAGCTTCACTGTGCTTGAAATGGTGTAACTGACAGCATTGATCCACTAATATCTTTCTTAGATGGGGCTCTGTAGAAGTGTAATATGGGCTTGCCCACCCATTTGATTGTGCATCCAGTTTAAAGAAGGATTGTTTTCCATTAAAGAAATCATTTAAAACTCAAAACCAAGACTGTCAACTTCTCCGCAGCGTGAAGCTGAAGGAAGCTTCTGCCCACGAGGGAGCGTTACTTTGGTGTATGACGTCACGTGAAGCTGTTGTCTTGAGGATTGTTATCGAAGAAGTCACCCCAGAGCATTTTAATAGGCATGATTCAGACTTAACAGTTCTTTGAATTATCAAAGTAATAATAGATAATAATGCATCGTAGAAACAACATCACGTTTCTGTTGTGACTGTCTCAGAGAGGGCACTAAGCCAGCCTCGGTGAGTTTCAATGGCCTGGCAGGAGATTTAATGCTCCTCACATGAAACTCATTAGGGTGTCGGCACACATGGCAGGGCCAGGCTCCCGGTGGTGCACCGACAGCAGGAGTCAGAGCTAATTACATTTTGGGGAGAGGAGCTACGTAAAATTCAATTAGCTTAGGTAGTCAGAAACTGTGCAGGTATCTAAGCATTTAGCCATGAAATGCCAGCCAGCGCCGGTTTACTTCTACCACCTGATTGTCTTGGAGATCATTTTCCTGTCTGCAAACCAAAACCTTCTCTCTGTTTGCAGCAGATCCTCTGAGCAAACCATTCTCACCCCAGTAGCTTTCTCAGGGATGGACTTATTACTCTATTGTAGTTTTTTGTTTTAGTGCCAACATTTGCTCTCGGCTAGCCATGAAGTGTGTGTGGGTGGATGGATGGTTGGGACTCCCTCATGAAAAAGAACATCAAAACAGGCTGGAGAACAGTCAGTGCCTTCTGTGCTGTTATGTGTTGGGTGGAGCCCGGGGCTGTGGGTAACTGTCTTGTCTAGATTTCTCATGAATTGAAACAGACTTCACACAAACTCTCAGGTCTGATTGGTCCTTTTTGGGGACATGAACACTTTAGTTTTTGAGAAGGCTTTTCCATTAATAAACCAAATGACATGTCATTCAGCAGAAGTGTGCTTTTTCAGAACAAATTTGTAGATTTGTTGGAACAGACCTTTTACTCTTTATGATCAGCATAATCACACTTAGCACCTTGAGGCCAAAAATGGCCCCACTTAAACCACTCATATGTGACTTTATTCATATGACTCTTGCTGCACAGAACATGAAGTGTCTTATGATGTGATATTAATTTTTCAGATTTATAATTTTTACTTTTCCAACATGTGGCTCAAACATTAAAGGGACAGTATATGTTTTTTGGAGCGTGGTTGTGTGAGGTGCATGATCCTGAACATGTGCCACAGCATCACAGCTCAGTTCTCATGCTGCTCAGAAATCTGAGGACAGGTACTTGTGCTGTACATGATGTACAAAAACAGCGTGGGGTCATCACACATTACAATTCGTTCACATCAGCTTACTTTTCCACCACTGCGCCGCTTTGATTAGGCACTATTTTGAGACGCAGCACAGCCCACGTGAACTACACTATGGATAGGAGGGCCTAGGGAGACTAATGCTCCATTAGGTGCTACAAAACAGGCTTTCATTTGTGCTAAGATGGTTACCTTAAAGGTCCCATATTATGCAAAAACCACTTTTTTAAGGCTTTTGAACACATTTTTGGGTCTTTGTTCTTCCCCCCAGCCTACAAAATGTGATAGTAGACAACAAAACCTGTATTTAGCTGGCTACATAAATGTTAACTCATGGTATTCAGTGAGCTGTTAAGTCTGTGGATATATTGTTACGTAACAGTATATTTTTGATTTGCATAGCCTAACCTGATTGGTCTACCTGAGTATCCCCCTCCCCCCCTGCTGGAGAGATTCCTCTGTGAAGAGCAGCCATGTTGTTTATATTCTTAGTGAGAGATCTGTGTTCAGCATGTCTAAGCTCAGAAGCTGTCACTGCTCGGTTGTTGGCTGTAAACAGCCACATATATCTTCACATATAGGCTACCAGCCTCGGAGGACCAAAGGGTCCAGTGGATTAATTTTATTTTTGAAGGGAATGAGCAGCTACAGTCGGCTAAAACCTGTATGTGTGTGTCAGTCACTTCATGGCCGACTACTTCTTCAAGTTCAGTCAGTTCAACACAGGACTGGGAACTAGACTAAATTGTCGGCCACCAAACCTGAAATATGGAAATGTGAGTATTTTAATGCTGTGTGGTATTTATTTTGCTCATTGCTATGAGCTAATGCTAACAGCAGGGTGAAGTGAACTAGAGGTAACTGCACATGTTCACGTTACTTGTTGGAAGTCTGAAGGATAAACTTCAATGTGTGAGCATTCTTATATTAGTCAAGAGAAGTTTAACAGTTGGTTGAATATAATCAGTCCCACTGCGGTGACTAGGCCGAGGTTAGCATGTTGTGCGTTAGCCTGTGATGTTTGGGGAAACCGGATCACTGTTATCTGTTAAACGGCTTCAGTCTGTGTTTCATGTGTGCTCAGGAAGAGAAGCTTAAAAGAGGGGGAAAAGAGCTTCGCTGTTGTAACCGTGTGTGCGGTAACCGGTGTGGGACAGATCTGGTACTTACACCGACATGAATTAAGGGTTTGTATGTGTTCATGACTGTAAGCGGCGCATGGCTGAAGCACCAGAGCGCCCTGCTTCGCTTGAGTTACGCTGCTCTATCATGAATTGCTGTATGTTCGCTGCTCTAGCTCATTAGCATACGCACAAATCTGGACGTTGTGAACAGAGCAGTTATGTGAGCGTGGACAGAATGCAGCTGTGCTTTATTCAAAGGCTTTTTAGTATGTCACTAATGTTTCATGAAGACATCAAGGATTCATGTTAAACTGCAGAAAAGGAGCAAAATATGGGACCTTTAACTCTCTACAGTGACTTTGACTGATAAGCAATTTTATAGTCAAGTTACTCAATTTTTAGTTACTCAATAAGTGTGTGATTAACTGTACATGAGAACCTTTATGGGTAATTATGGAGAGTCTGATGTCAGTCTGGAAACTGTGTGTTTTAAGGCAGTTGGGGTCTCAGTAAACTCAAAAAAATAGAGTGAATCCTCATGCTGGGATAATATTTTGATGTCAAATATGTGACACTAGCTCAGGTGGAACTTTCCTATTTATTGCCAGTTCATATCAAAATGGGTATTGTATAAGACCGTCCCAAAAATAATAACTAAGCTAAAATAATAATTTATATCCAACACAAATACGATCCTTTCTCAATATCAGGCTGACTTTGAATTTCTTAGACAAACCTTTCATAACGGTCACACAGAGGAGTTCTCTCAGCCCTCTCCAGTCTCTCTTTTCTTTAACTTTTAATGTCCTTACCTCAGAGATCAGACAAGATGATCTTCTGACTGAAGGACTGAACCGTTTTATGGACATGAAGAGGATCAATATCACCTTAGAGGATGACTGAAAGTTACTGTTCCTCAATAAAAAACCAAAACATTTTTGAAAAAGCTTTATTTATCAGTACAGTGTAAAGGAAATCCTCTCTTTTAAATATAAAATGTGTTTTTTACTGAGAATATGATTAACCCCATCATCGGCTTTGTATAATAACATTGTTTAACTCTAAGCAAATCGGAAGTTTTCTGTGCTATAAAGTAAAGGTAAATCTGCAGGCTTTACCAGCAACATTAGCTACACTCGGTTTTATATTGTCAGCGTGCGCTACGCCAGCTTTTCTGTAGTAATATTTGGCCAAATCCAAACCACAACTCTCCCCCCTTTGATTCATTTGTTTGGTCCTTCTTTGGTTCAGATGGCCTTCACTCCCACCATGAACTGAACTCTGGTCTGCTTGGACGTGAACCGAGACCCCCGTTTTTTGGTCTGCATCAGCCCAACAAAAAAAAAAAAAAAGACCCCCCCCACCAAAAAAAAAACAAAACAAAGGGACTTTGGTCCGACCCAAAGTGTGAAAGCACCCTTTGCCTTAAGTGAAGGAGTTCAGGGGTCTTGTTCACAAATAAGGGTAAAATGGAAACAACATTTTTATCAGAAGTCCAGTTGGTGAAAAGCTTGAATCCATTTTAGGGCCGTTACTATAGTCAGCAGGATGACCTTAGTACAAACTAAATAAGCTCTCAGGAGCTGACGTTAATGGTCACATTATGATGTTTTCAATGATGGATCAGAAAAGATAGTTAAATGGATGAAATAAGTTGTCTCAAAATGTGTTCAAATTTCAAGGAGAAGAAAATATTGTCCGATTAAACTCAATAACTACATTTGTGTGGAGATCAGAACTATTTGTTTCTCCAGAAATGTAAAGCAGAAATAGCAGCTGTTAACCCGGGGTAAGAAGCACTTGAAAAAAGTTCAGTGTTTTATTTTTTTAACTTAGTCAAGAACTGCATTAAGGGTGTCCATGGCATCAGTGCTCCTGGTCCAGTGTTTGTCTAATACAAGTTTAAGTTTCACAGTCAAGTAATGTCTTGAGTTAAACTACTGGAGTATTTGTATTAAAAAAACATGTTGTAAGGCTGTATTTCCACATTGCATGAGTGCACTCATTAACACACACCTGCACATTGTGCTGTTTTTTTTATTCAGAAAACATGATGTAAAACTCACATACTGCCGCCCCAAAGTAATAAAGAAACAGATTACAACCAAAAGAAACTGATGACCACAAAACAGTCAGCCAGCCCTGACAGAGTGAGAGTCATTCACAGTTTTCAACAGTTTTTTCAGGAGCTGCAAGGAAACATGCAGTAGTGCAGCATGCTCTTGTTACTTCAGTCACTATTTTCACTTCTCTGCAGCATGTTAGCACCCAGCGTATGCCAAAACAAATAAAGAAAAGGGGCTGAGTGACAACCTCATTTTTCCCTGCTGTCCAATACTGATCATCTATGAGTGAATTTGTGAATTTATGAATTTAATCCTGAATTAATGATGAAATATTAGCACTATTTATGCATTAAACCTGACCATCATTGCCCATCATTAAATTAAACCGAAGAAACACGAGTTGCATCGACGTCTTATTCTCTGTGCCACCATGGAGACATGACGTAGTACAGGTACGGCAACACCACACTGACAAACCCAAATACACTGTTGTTAGAAAATCAGATGAATTCGGCAGCCGATTTCAGTGAACGGGTAACAAAACATTAACAGAAATGTGTTGCAGTAAAAGTAAAAATGTTAAATGTTAAAATAGTAAAATACGGGTTCTAAATGATTGTACTTAAGTACAGTTCTTCAGTAAATTTCCTGTTTTCCTGTCCCTCTCTCTTCCAAGTGTAAGTCATGGGGCTTAGTGAGCTTGAAAGGTACAGCAGGAATGAAGAGTGGTATCAGCTTACGCTGTTTTCAGTTTTGTTTCAGAAAACTTGCTGCTATGTTGTGATTCTGTGTAATTCTTTGTATACCTTAGACAGCTGAGGCAGGAGGCATTAAAGAAGCTTCAATTATCATCTTTTCCTATTAAATCTTCTTCATTCTGATGCTGTTTGCTAAGCAGGTTGTCTTGACCATGTCCACATGCCTAAATTCCTGAATAGGTGGCCGGTGAGTGTATATCACTTAAGGAAAAATTACCACCTCGTAAGATATTTCAACATCATATGAACATCATATCAGCCTTACTGCCCTCAAAGTGTCCCAACAATGGCACTGATTGTCTGTTTGGTTCTGTTGCTCTCTGCTTTGACTGAGTTTTGGGGTTGTTTATGTACAACACAAACATTAAACAGGGAATAAAAGGTATATAAACATGGACATGGTGCAGAGAGTACCTTATTATTTTGTGATTAAAGAAAGGTTCATCTAAGACTGCAGGCAAACAAACTTCACAGCCCACAATCTTCGAGTGAACTGTGAACAGTTTTGGAAAAGGTCACCCCTTCCCTTTAAAAACTGCGTAGTTTACAGCTCACTTTTAACCAGAAAGAGAAACTCAGTTTGTCTCTTTTGAATTGTTGGTGATAATAGAAAAGTCTGACTTTGCTGAATCTTTTCTTAAGCTGAATTCTTGGAGAAGAAAACTGCTGAATGAAATTATTTATAACTAACATTTCGTGGAAATGAGTTAAAACTAAGACATCCCCTCACACTGTCACATTTTTCAGTAAAGTTCATTAGTTTCTCATGCACATTTATTCATAACGCCCTCTATGAACAGTAGGCTATCTCTCAGATCCTGAGAACTGCATTAATGGTGCTTACATACGTAGATGTTCATGCTTTCTCCCACGTTGTTTGTGAATGGTCAGCCCACACAGGCACTCCTGTGAGCCGAGATTGTCAGAGTAAAGGTCAAAAAGAGTCAGAGGTCAAAGGCCGTACATGCTCACACACACAGGGTCTCCATAAGCAGATTTCCTCCAATACATTCCCAGGATGAAGTCAAGAGAAAGATTCTGGGTTCACCTTATGCTTCATCTGTTCTGATAAGTCTCTCTCCACCTTCTCTGACCATAACGGCCTGAAAGTGCGGTCTACCCTGTGGATGTTTGATCGGTCCAGAGGAATCTTCGCTCATCTGTCATTCTAAACCGTGTTCACTGAAATCTTAGTCAGTCTTGTGCTGTATCATGGTCTGTTCGGCGGGGCCTTGAGGGTGAGTGCTTTAGTGCGACTTGCATTTATTACTCTGAAGGTTTTAGTGGAGATGATTGCAGGGCACAGCACTAACATAAATCATCAACTCATTGGAATTCTCTCCTGCTTTCTGCCCTCATTTCCTTCCCCTCAAGCTCGCTGTTGCATGAAAATCTCATCTGATAGAAAGCAGGTTGAAAAGAAAAATAATTTAAAGAGAGCAGTTTAAGTCTGAAGTGTAGGGCAGTTTAGCTGAGGACTGTTTTTTATCCCTTTTTTATCAAATTTAAATTCAGGTGAACTTCTAAAGTTCTGCAGTCAAACCAAAAAAGACAGGAGGCTTAGAAAATCACAAAAAATAACTAAATGTGATGACATTTTATTTGAGTTCAGGAACTCACAGCGTGTGCCTGCCCGTCTGTCTGTCCATCCATCCATCCGTCCATATATTTATTACCCCAATTAAAACAAATGTTATCTTAATGTGGAAAAATAAGCAGGCCTACACTTGTTGGTAATCTTTGTAGATCCAACATAAATCCACGATGACCTATAAGCTCTTGTTGAGCTTTGTGAGAATTTTTTCCACAAATTTTGACCTTTTAAAGCAGCAAAGACATTATTCAGATCACTCTGAACAGAATGTCTCCTCAGTTATATGTGCAGTCTGTGATATGAAATCATTTTTTCCTTCCCCCTCTCCATGGTAAGTATGTACAGATAAAGCAGTTATTTATAATTTAATGTCATTGAACCAGTAATTCTGCAGTTTGTTAAGTGACGAACAAGAAACTATTCATCATCCAATAGGTGGGTAATTAGCTGCAGTATCAGGGTCACAATCAGTTGTCACTCTCAGTCAGTGTTTCAGGACAATGATTCATGTTGAGGAGGTCATATTTTAATGGGGGTACTTTTCAAGATTTTGGGGGGATTTCTGTGCCCTTATTGCCAAGGAGGGAAGGGGTTGAAAGGTGGGGAAGGGTGATTTGGTAAAAAAGAGGCCGGATACTGGAATCAAATGCAGATCTATTGGGACAAAAAGGCCACCACTGCCCTGTTATCTTTAAAATTTAGGACAGGATTGGGATTAAGTTGTTATGCATTACGGTCTTTGTAATTTAAAGTCGCAGTTGAGTGTGTAGGTGTTCCAACAGCATTAATCCACTATTTACTCCTCTCTGTTTTTGCTCTTTAAGATGGGGTTTATCTTTCCATCAGTGAATGATAACTGCCTTTTATTAAAAAACTGGTCAGAACACATCTGATAAGCTCTGGGGAAGGACAGCATCTAATTATTATTCATGAAGGGGGCAGAGAGTGAGACCGAGTAATTGATCCATCCCATCAAGGCACAAAACCAACAGACAGGCAGATAAGACTATGGGTGTCACAGGTTTAAGACAAGGTCAGAGGTCATGCAGGGTCACTGTTTTCATACTGAGACACTGACAGCATCCACTTAACCAGTAGCTTTTTTTCTTGTTGGTGTGTGTCAAGGTTAACCTCCAGACACACACCAACAAGAAACGCAGACACAGTGAGAAGGTCCTTGGAGAGCTGGTGGCTGTTTGCATCCTCTGATAGAAAGTTGTGATTCAACAAAAGTCGTCAGTCGATTAATCGTTCAGACCGTCTGCTGCCTGTCAGGCAGTTGGGTAGTGAGTGTCCTCAGAGATGCTTAAATTAAATTATGTTGAAACCAAGGGCGTAGGTTTGATTTTGACATAAAAGTGCTCCAAGTGCACCCCTGACAGTTGGTGTGCTTTATGTTTATGACTGTTATTTCACGTCATGTAGAGCTGATCAAACAAACAAGCAAACTATTATATTCAGAAAAAACTACTCTATACACTATAATTCCAGCCTCTCCTCCTCCATCTCCCATATCTGTCACCTGACAAAAAAAATGATGCATGACTTATGAACAGTGGGATAATTTGGGATGCAACAATCCCAAATATTGATGGTATGGTTATAGTCTGAGGAGTAACACAGTTTCACAGTTATAACCGATAAGTGTAATTTATTCCCCAACAATATGAGTGCATAAAATCATGTTTGTAATTCAAGGTTTTATTGTATTTTTCCCCACAAACTTTTATTGTTGGTCTTAAACGGTTGCAGGCTTTCAACACACAAATAATACATGGATAATAAATAAAATAACCAAAAGGTGAATCTCTTTGGCGTTAAATATAAGCTTTTTTTAGTTATAACATTATATACCCTTTGAGTAACTTACAGTTTGACTTCTAAAGAAGTCTCTTATGTCCAGTTTTCTTTTCTTCATGCTTGCTGTGCCTCATTACCAAACACATACATGCACGCAGACAGACACAGATACAAATGTAAATGTAAATGAAACCACTGTCAAGATGATGTCACGTGATACAGTAGAACAAATGCCCAACATGTTAACGGCTTACAGCAGCAGATAGAGCTCCTGGCCAACCAGTGACCACAACAGTGGGCGAGTCCAGGCGCATTTTACAAGCTAGCGGCCTCCTCTTGTATCTACTGGTACCAGGGGGACAGCAGCGACGGCCAATCACACTTTAGCAAGAAACAATAAAGCCAATCGATGAGTGATATTAAGTTAGAGGCAGGACTTTCTGTAACATAATGTGGCGCGGTGCTGCGGGTGGCTGCAATGGCTGATGGGAAAGACAACATAAGGAGCGATTTTGCGTTTAAGCGCTTGTGTTTTGTGTTGGGGACCATGCGGCAGTGGCAAATATTGATAGGGACGTGTCCGTAGCGTCTCTACCCAATTCTGCGCCCCTGGTTGAAACACTGAATTAGACCAGTGTACACATGAATACGCACACACACACATACACACATATATATCTTTACTCTGTGTGCACCTGAAGACTCTCTCAGTCTATAGACTCAGAATAGGACCCCCGGGGCAGTCCTACTGTCAAGCTGTCTTTTTGTGCCTGTGTGTGACTCTGAGTGTGTTCACGTGTGTGTATGAAGAGAAACTGGCTGAATCGTGGCGTGCCAGCCACTCCTGCCAAAATGCACTCTCTCACACACAGACACAAACAAGTGAGAGAGACTGCAGAGGGTGGTTTGATTTACTGGGCTGCCAAGGAGAGAATTGGCATGATGCACAGGGAGGAAATAGATATGTCGGTTCATTATGCACACAAACACACACACAGTCAAGGCCGTGCACACACACACACTTCTTCACACACTTTAAGCAAACAGTGTTATCAGCCCTCCCCTTTAATTCAGAGGGTCCTCCTGTGCAGGGTTTGGGGGGTTGTGACGTGTTGTGTGTTTGTATGTCAGAGTGTGTGTGTGTCCCAGGCTTTATGAGCAGGTGTGTTACTTTGATTACAGCAGGAGTGGTTCCTTACTCTGCACGACACGCCAAACACCCTGTGGTGTGTGTTTGTGTGTGTATGAACTCACTCTTGTTTTCACAGCCTCGTTTATGCCCAAAGCCACTGAATACCAGCTATTGTCAGCTTCCATTTTCTCTTTAAACCGGTCGGACCAAAGTGTGAAATGTGTACAGCTGCTAACCGGTTAAACCTGAAGGCTCACTTCTGCTGAAAGGAGAAATGTCCACATGGACAAGAGTGAATATCTGAGTGTATTTCCTCGAATACCCTGATTTCACCTTCATGAGTTTCAGATAATCTGCAGGATGTTGCTCCTGTCACAACACTGTCCATCATCGGTGGTAAAAAAGACGGTTTGTGTTCAAGCAAAAATTGACCTGATGTTGTTGAGTAAACCTGCCTCTCATTGGCTCTTTAAGTCAGCAGTCAGCACTCTGTGGCGTCTTCCAGCTTCAGACTGACACAGTCGGTGAGGAAAAATGCCAACAGGCACAAATCTGGCATAAGCTGCCTGCCACTGCACGGCCAGGGTAGCACTGATGGTGGTCTGCTTCTAGCAATCTCCCACCTCAAACAATCAGAATAAAGTGCTGAAATTGCTTGTAAATGGATTGTTATGACATCTGGAGAAGACACATTTAATTCTGAAGGTGGATCAACAAAAACTGGCACAGCAGAGGGCATGTGTGTGAGAGGAAAGAGTCAAATGATGGATAATGTTCTGCTTAAAGAGGGAAAGCTCTGTGTGTGTGAGTGTGTGGGGGTGAGTGTGTGAGTGAGTGTGTGTAGGTGTTGCATGTTTTTCCTTCCTCTCATCGTACTTTACTCCCTCAGCCTTCATTCTGATGCAGGTCTTGTCAAAAAGGCAGCACTGCACAGATGGAGCAGAAGATCTTAGGATCATTCCTTCAGTTTTAAAATGTGTTTTTAAGTCACCTCGATCATGACTACAGGTCTGACTTTAAAGAGATTCAATAAAATATGTCAGAGGAGGTCTAAGGTGTACCAAAGTCTTTAACCATTATTTTCCACTGGTCCCTTTTGGGGACTCAAATTTGTGTTTTTAGAATACTTATCCATCAGTTATTGTTATGACACATAAACAGGCAGAGAAGGTTTTGTTTTTGATATTGATTTTGATATTTGGACTCTGTCTGCTAGAAAAGGTCAGCAGTGCCTGTGCAGTTCAGATGTTTTCAATCAGCCCATAAAGTCCAAAAACAGTCACATAACTCAAGACTGTCATCTTTGATAATATGCCCACACAGCTTTCAAATGTCTAATTTATAATTAGGTTATTTCTATTTGTTGGCAGGCTTTGAATATACCTTTTTCACTATTTTCTAGTTGATGGTCCCACTTGCTCTTTTTAAACAACCATTTGGGTAAATACACCAACTTTTCCTTTTTAGGTTGACATGGCACAAAAAAAGAAAAGAAAAAGACAAATAGTCCCCCAATTGTGTTTTTTTGATAATTCATACTTTGATTACAAAAAACATCACTTATCTATTTGGAGAGACTTTGTGCCTGATCAGTAGAGAATGTGAACTGGATTTTCTGGAGCTTAAATGACAGAAATAACAGGAAAATATATCTCCAAATCCACAGAATGTGTGCAAAGGGTTAAATTCATGCAACGTGCTCACAAGCTTATCTATCAAGCAGACTGCATCCTGGATGCACCTCTGGTATTTGGTAATATATATATATGGCCTGCAACGGTACACATACTTAACCAAACCATTTCAGTACGCACCTGTTCGGTTCGGCACACAGCTGAACTAAAATGGCACAGTACGTCAAGGAAAAAAGGAACGAAAGACATTGTTCAATGCAGAACTTTAAATCCACACGACTTCCACACGGACATATTTAGGGAGCGCACATTGAGCTACACAGCCTGCTTTGCCATAAACAGATGTCAACCTGGAAGGGAGAGACTAAAGACCCTCCGCCAAATTCGCTCTCCTGTTGGGATCACTTCGGGTTCCAGTGAAAAACAACAACAGAAAAAGAGACGTTGACAAGACCATCGTATATATAACATTGTTTGCTGCCTTTCTACGGTAGTTCTCCAATACTGTTTTGGCAATCACATCAAATATGATTACTCATTTGAAATATCACACACACGTGGATATTGGTGCTGCAAAGAGGAAAAAATCTGCCGGGGAAACACAGCTCCCTTTGGTTTTTAAGCAGCCTTCAAGAAATCCTACCCTGGCATATTCTTCTGGATTTTAGACCGACAAGCTGCAGCCGAACAAAGATATAGCCTTCGGAATACGGAGAGTAAACTTTGACTTGACTTATGTGGATGATAAAGAAGGAGAAAAGAATCAATTAAAAATTCACATTAAATGAATTAAAGACTTTTTTGGGGGGGTTTCTTTGTTATAATAAACAAATGGTTGTGTAGATTAAAAGGTGTTTCTGGTCCGCTGAGTTGGCTTCACAGCTTGTTGATCAAACGTGTAGTTCCTTTTCTTTATTCTAATCCTTTGTTTGGGAGTCTGTGCTGTTATGGAAAGCCTGGTAACACTGGGAAGCGTAATGGCAGGAAACAGGCTGGGGCGAAGCACAATGGACCGACTGTCAGCAGTCCCGTTCTGCACACACTCAGACCTACATGCACATATACTCAGACACACACCATTTCCTGTTTTATTTTTGAACTTCTCTCTTCTTATTTGTCAGGTGATATTGACTTATATAGATGTTGAAGCGATGTATTGGCTACATATGACAGCACATATCCTCATGTTAATTCTATGGGTATTTATGTATGTGCAGAAACCACTCATTAGATTACCCCCTCTGTCTCCTTCTGCCATCCCTCTTCTCCTTCCTCAATCCCTCCTCAGCCCCTCTCTCTGCTCTCTTTATTGTGGTTTCCTTTAATTGGAATCTGAGGTGGTAATTACAGGGCATGGAGCCTGAAGAGGGGGAAAAATAAGGCAGAAGGGGAAAAGAAGGAAAGAGTGGAGAAAGACTAGTCAAGCAGAGGGGGGTTATGAACTGGCCAAACAAAGCAAGTGACCCCATGTAGTGCATTGTAGCTGAAGTGTGTAGTTATTCTTGTGTTGATGCTTTCAGTTTCTTTGTCTTACTCACCACAGATCACCTGAGATCAGATCACCTGAGCGCTGACGCTGATGGAACGCTGTCCTGGTGGAATAAAATGCTCCCCTCTGCTTTTCTCTATGGAAAGGATGACAGTCTCTGTTACCAGTGTGTTTACACTAGGTTCATTTTTACTTTTTTTTGAATGAAAGACATTTATTTTTCATCTGGACGTTCAAAACAACAAGGAGACGAGCCTAAATGATACTCAGCCCCATCATGGTGCCAAATTCTGTCAGACGCTCCTCAGTGACTTTAAGCTACAATAATATATATAAACTAGAAAAGCACTCGGGGAGCGCAGACCTCCACCAAGCGTCACAGTTCCCTCCATATTGTGATTCACACCAAAAAAATTCCTGGATCCAGACAGTGATCCGGATCACCCCCAAAATTTAACCAGTTCTTCCATATCCCATTCCGACAATTCCTGAAAATTTCATCCAAATCCGTTCAGAACTTTTCAGGTTATTTTGAACACAGACAGACAAACAGACAAACAGACAGATAAACGCCGGCAAAAACACAACCTCCTTGGCGGAGGTAAAAATATTTAATAACAAGCTAACATTTGCTTTTTCACTCAGCATCATTTTAATGATATGGATATTTTTGTTTCTGTTTTCCCGACAGCAGAACTTTGATCAAAAAAACATGGATTATGCCTCCCATAAGTCTGTAGATTTTCATCCCTGCAGTGATGTATACGACCCACCATAGACATCACATCACTAAGAGCTGTCCAATGTTATGTTCATGTGAATATACCTTAAGTGACATCCTGGCCAATACTGGAGTTAATAGTGATTAAATAAAGTCCCACATGCTGTATCAGGTCCCAGTGTGCCTTAGGTATGTAGTTTACATTCATATCATTTCATGGGGTGTAAATGTGTTGTACAAGCCTGTGCTGCAGCTCCACACAGTGACAGTCTGTCCTGCATGTGGCTGAAAGCGATCAACACTGATTTCAAATGCCAGTTATATTGAAGTTTTGTTACTGCTGAGTAATCATTTTTCTGACAGGACCTCAAATGCCTTGGCTAATAGATATATTAACAAGGGGTATCAAACGGGCCATTATGCACTTCTACTCTGTCTTGTTTAGCAGTTTCTTTTATCATTTGAACAAAGAATTTAATGTTCGATCACTATTTCAAACTAACATGGCTGTACATAAGGTTTGGGGGAGATTACTGCTCTGTTATGACTGAACTGCTGAAGCAGCTGATGGAGCTGTTTTCAAGTCAACAGTTTCAGATGATCTAATTTAAGTCAAATATTAATCACAGCGCAGCAAAAAACACTCGTTTCCACACTTTCCATGCTTCTTTTCTTTCTGTGTGTTCATCTTTTGTGTTGCATTCATGGAAGAAAAAAATGTAATTTCAACTCTTTGCAAAGGTCTGTGTCCCCTAAATGCTTCTCTTGAAGTATTTGAAAGAAGGAGCAAATGATGAAGGTCTCTATCTTTTGCTCTGCTTGAGGGAATAACCTGTGTTAAATCAAATACAGTAGGAGCCCCCACTCTCTCGCTGTCTGGGACACACTTAAACACACACACAACACATTGTTGAGAGTCAGCCATGCTATAAGGGTACATTAATGTTGATCCACATTATCATAATTGAAGTGTCTTCGTGTGTGTGCTTGGGCCTGTGCACATCCAGGGGGAATACAGAAAGCCGGTGAGTGTGCCTTTAGAGCCAGACAGACACCAGACTTTCATCCCGTAGCTCCACAGAACAATGAGAGACAGGCTGCCTTAAATGTGGATTGACTTGTGTGCATGTGTCACATCGCTTAGGAAGGGAAACCTCACTGTTAGCACAAAGCACACTTTTACTTCAAATAAAAACAGAAAACAGTGCCTCAAAAACCAACAAAAAATGTCCAAAGACGTGTTAAATATCTTCTGTGACATGTAAAATCAGAGGAGGTAAAACCAGCTTTCTGTGTTCTGGAGGACACTGATCCAATTAAGATTTTCAGGTCTTGTATTTCGGATGTGACATCATATCCCCGGTGTAGTCTCAGCCAATCTCATCAGCTTAAGTGCTTTTATATAACAGCCCCTTTATCAAATGGGACAGAATAGAAATGAGGGCCCTGTAGTGCAGATATCATGCTGCATGGATTGTTACTGAAGTACAAATGTACACACAATAACACACACACACCCACACACACACACACACACACACACTCACACACACATTAGTTTATATGGAAAACAAAATAGACATGGGGTTTCTGCCAGGTCTTAAAAAGTGTCAACATTTGTCAAAGTGATTAATCAAAAATGAAGTCTTTAAAATGAAATTAGAAGGCTTTAAATTTCTTGACATAATTTTGATATTTAGTATCAAGAGTTGTGGGATTTTTTCTCTTTTACTCTCCATAAAACAAATAATAACTATAGTAACTATATCTAAAACTGTGCATCTTTGATTTTTTTGTATTGTTTCTTTCAGTTGCTTTGTTCATTAATGGGAAGCTGGTTAATTATTTTTTCTGTTTTGTGTTTTGCTTTATGTTCATTATGTTTGCATTGCCTCTTACTGTTATTTCTGAGCTTCAGGCAGGACTTAAGGCCGTCTGGTGACAGGTGAGCTTGGAGGCATTTCTGTCATGCTCCAAACCATTGAATTGTGTGATAAACAATTCACAGTCCAATGGAAGGACTTCAATACATTAACTATTCAGAATAAGATGTTTTCTTAAGCAGGCTTTGAATATGTTCTATTTAGATGTAAAGATCCACCTCTCACCGTCTGTTTTTGTGTTGCTTTGATTTAGTACCTGATATTTAAGTTTAGAGATTCGTACCGTAAAGCAGCCAATATTTTTATTAAAAAATGCTCAAATGTTTCACTTTGATTGGTTAGAAAAATAGAATACATCATATTTTATTTTGTTGCAGTCTGAAAAAAGCAGTTTTCTAACTATGCACATCAGATGGACTGTTTCACATATCCATGGGACACATTTATCTGGACAACATCACATAGAAATTGATTTTTATGGGCAGAAGCTTTACCCCCCTCCCCCGCCCCACCAACAAAAGATAAAACAAGCAAAAAAAAAAACAATTATAATATAAGAGGATGTAAACTATAAATGCTTGTTGTCTGAGCTTATGCATCCCAAAAGCTTTTCCTTGATAACGAAGTCAGATTCAATCTGAGCTTTTTAATTTCTATTTGCTTTTGACCTAAATTACTCACTAACTGTTTTTCAATTGGCCTGAGTAGAGAAATCATTTAAAAGCAGAGCTAAAGAAGACTAAAGCAAATGTCTATATCCTTTAAACTGAACTTTTAATGGCCCACCTACAATTATTGAATAGACAGCAATCTGTTAATGGAGTGTGTGGTGTGTGGGTGTGTGTGTGTGTGTGTGTGTGTGTGTATGTTTGGGCTGGGGGGGGGGTGCTGGACAGTGTTTGATGGATTATTGTGAAGAATGAGGCTACTGCACTAACAGATAATGGACAGAAGGACTTAATGAATTAGAGACACTAAGATGTGATGTGGACGTGTGGGTGTGTGTGTGTGTGTGTGTGTGTGTGTGTGCGCATCCTTAAGAGGGAATAAGCCTGTAGTTTGAAGCCTAATGTGAATTACTTTGATAATGAGTTTATCCAAGGCGAGGTAGGCGGCTACTTGCAGGGATTAGAGCTGCCTAAATGTTTCTGTGTGTACATCCCTATGAAAGCTCCCTGGCACACTCTTGGTCTTTGTTGTGTGTATACATGTGTTTGTGTTTGTGTGTTAATAAGTAAATAAGTCTGTGAGTAAGTAACTAAGAAGTCCAAAAAAGGATTATGGATTCAGTTGCATTTTTAGGTGATATAACTTGTTTTATAAACGTGTTGCCAATGGAGGCGTGGCCTAAAACAAGGCTGTGATCCTCAGCTTATGTCTGTGAATTAAAATGAGATCTCCTGACAAATTTCTGTGTTGTAGCTGGAACTGAATTTGTGGTTTGTTTTGCTTCTGCTTTATTTTAAGCTGCTACCAAAAGCATGGGATTTCCTGGTTTTAATTGTTCCAACTTCTATTTAACAGTTCAGGACTTTCAGTGTGAAAACTTGCAGAAGTGCACACCTCAATCACTGACAGAACTTTGCATGTTAGGAGTACCAGAGTACCTGCAGGGCTGCGATGTTTTCAGCTGCTTCTGTAACCAGCTTACAGCCTCAGCCTGCTTCATTGAATCATCTTGGACCAAAACAATGGAGTTGTGGGTTTAAACTCATATTCAAGTTGGTCATGATGGAAACTTTAATTGTCTCAGCATGGGACAAAACAACCACTTAGATCCATTTGGGCACACACAGCTTGTGGTAAAACCACAGACAGAAAGTGACGCTTTTGCTTATGTTGATATCCAAAGACATTCAACACAGAGAGAAGAGAAGACTTTTACCACATTGCTTTGCAGTTGCATACACCTGGCTCAATGGGCATGACAAAAGGACGGGAGGAGTGCATTTTCAAAAGAAACTAGATAATTTTTTACAGCTTAAAGTAAGGCAGACAAAGAATAACTACAGGTATGGAGGGTCATGTCTGTTATGTCAGTAGTGTATATGTGGATGTAAAAAGAAAGAAAGAAAGTCATCCTTTATTAGTCCCTCATGGGGAAATTCCATTCTTTACACTCTGTTGAAACATGCTATTCAAACACAGGCACATGCAAACAGGTCCTATGATCATGCATTAATGGGGGTTCAGTGCCTTGCTCAAGGGCACCTCGGCAGTACCCAGGAAGTCAGCTGGCACCTCTCCAGCTACCAAACCAACTTCCAAACATGGTCCAATTGGGACTTGAACCGGCCACCCTTTGGTCCCCAACCGAAGTCCTTACAGACTGAGCTACTGCCGTGTGAGAAGAGTGCACTAACAAAGAAAACTAAATAAGTTGTGCGTGTGGATCGGGCGAAGGGAGCAGGGAAAAGAGAGACGGTGACAGATCAGTGGAAACCAGCATGAGGTGGAGCAGCGGGCCCAGGTGCTCCACATCTGAATGACTTCACGTAGCCAATCCAGGCACCTTGGAGAAACAGACATTATTAGATTCCTGTTAAATATGTATACATGGGCCGTCACATATGCTACATTCATTTACTCACCACCTTACCTGGTTGTTCAAGGCTGCAGGTTAAGCTTCAGCCTCCTGCATGAGTTTAAATGGAGGTGACTACGTTGTGATATTTTTTCTACTTGTACCTAAATAGTGAACTGAAAGAAGGAATTGCTTTCTTCTTCTCTGTGGGGAAAAGTAGCCAGCCAGGAGCGTTACAGCTAAGTAATGCCCTGGTTTCACAGTTTGGTTGAAGGTGAAACACAGTTGTAGTTATTTTTTGATTGTTAAGCTTTCATGCTGCACTTGGCCAGGCAGACCACAGCCTGTTAAATGTTGTGTGATGTATCCACCAGCCACAGCTGAAGCTGTTGCTGCAGTATTTGTTCCTCCCATCAAGCCTAATTTTGTACTTTGTTACACAATGAGGTATTGGAAACTCACTTGGAACTAAACTAAGACCCTAGTTTTCAAGGGGACCAGAGTTTGGTTCTTTGGTCTTTGGTCCAGAGTTTGCGCTCATATTGCAGGGAACAACATATGTAGTCTTAAGCTTCAACTCTGTTTTGAGTCACAAGCAATGAAACAGTAAAGGTCACATCAAAATCTAGCAAGTGAGCATGTTTAGCAATAAAAAGATCCAAAGAACAAAAAGGCAAAGCTGGGTTTGAATTCCATTAGTTTGTCTTTGTCTCTCATTTTTGGACAGGACTAACTTGTTGTGCTGTGTATGAGCCCTGTGTGTTTTGCACATAAACAAATTAGGCCTGTCAGATGATTGTTTGGTGCAGCAGCAGGGAGCAACATTTTAAGCTTGAGCTGAACTGACCGAGAGGATTTGAGGCCTTTTTCTAGGTATTGATCAACACACAACCACACAGTGTTGTCATTCTCCTAGTTTGTCAATTTATTAATTGAAGTATGCTCGACCCTGTTACTATCAGCGCATAGAGATGTCAGGGTAACCTTAATATAATAATAATAATAATAATTTACTAGAAAAGGTGGTATTTTTTTTCACAGCAGAAATATGTATTTGTCAACCTTGCAGAGCAGATGGACCTGCCTGTTTCATTGTCTGAAATCACGCAGATCCATCTTGCCAAGCGCCAGTCTGCAACAAATTCCAAAGTCCAGAAGCTGGACGGCCCAATCAGAGAAGAGAGGCGGAAACCTAAGACGTGACGACAGCAGGAAGTGACTACATGTTTGAAAACAATGGCCGCTTCTGAAGCGGTGTGCATGGATGTGGCAATATCTGCAGCTTTATCAGAAATGGACTCAATTTCTTCTGTTAAAGAGGAGCAAGTAATGTAATTCAAAGTTTTTCTTGTGGAAATCATGTTTTTGGTCCTCTCCTGCTGGGAAACTGGGAGAGATGTGGAAATCCTTTGCGGACGATGTTAGTCTGTGGTAGTCGTGGTTACTCAGTGATACCTGGTGAAATCTGCTGTCCTCAGAAGTTTACCAGGAGAACTTGGTGGGGATTGTCTTTGACAAGGTTCTTGACACATATAAGTGGTAAATGAAACATCTGTGTGGTATAATTTAATGTAAGACGATAGTTTAAGGACTGAAACGTAGTTTAAGCTAACGGCTAACAACAGGGTCGAGCTGCTACAGTGCTCAGCATAAATGAGTACCCCCCTTCAGATTTGTCAGAAAACCTTTAGTTTCCTTTCAAAATCAAAGTTTTCTATGTCATACTATACCACAAAATACTCCCCCAAATGTGGGCCATTGATTGCAAACAAGATTTTTTAAGTTGCACACAAAAAAGTATTTTTCTCAATTTAAGATCAGGATGCAAAAATGAGTACGCCCCAATCAAAGAGGTGGGAGCAAAGCTAAATTTTAGTTATCATATTACTCTTTATTTTCATCTTATGGCTAAAAAAAATGTTATGTTAAACTCAGCTTTGTCAAAACTTTGGCAATTGTTCTTTTGTTCATTTAGATATTGATTAATACATTACTTTTAATAGGTTATGTACTCATTTATGCTGGGCACTGTACGTCATACTGTGGCTTGATGAGGATTGGTCTGTGATGAGTGTGACTGGCAGACTAATGATTAATAGGCCTCTTTACCTCCATGGCACACATGGCAGTTTCATGACTTTGAAAGGTGTACATTGCTTGAGAGTGAAAGTATAGTGGTGGGCCATTTGACCTCTGGCCTTATATCTCCCAAATGCAGTCAGTTAACATCAAGTCAGAGTTTGTCTTCAGTGCCTTGAGATAACATTTGTTATGAACTGGTGCTATACAAACAAAGATTGATGGATTGATTGAAGTCATGGGGACTTTGCGTTAAGTTTCATAGGAATCCTTCAAGGATCCTTGACATGCTGAGTTCTCAGGAATGCTGCTGTAAGATTGTTGACAAGGCCCACTCGTAATTCTCCCTTTTATTCACCTTGCACTGACTTTCAGTGAAATCAGAATTCAAATGAACTTGTTTTTGTAGATAGAGTAATGCGAAATCATGCACCTACTTATAATCCTGACCCTCTCTGTCCTTAAAGCCCCACTCGACCTTCTGGTCTTCTGATCTGAGCCTGCCTGTTGTCCTTTGAGTCCACCTGAAAACCAAAGGTGGTCATTTGAATGTGTGGCTCCAACACTGGAGCTCTCCCCCTTTGCTCAGCTGTCTGCAGCTTCGACTGATGCTTTTTAAAGCAGCTTTAAACACATCTAGTGTGACAGTGTTTGATGTTGTGTCTCCCCTCAGGTTATTGCATGACCTTGATCTTTAACCTTGAAATTTTAATCAGTTTATCCATTTTAACATTTAATGAGATTACCTCAAAGTATCATGAGATATTGCATTTAACAGGCAAAATAGTGACATTGGACTGCATGACCTTGACCTTTGTCTGATGATCTTCCAAATTTATGGGTAAACATGAGTCTCTGTGACCTTTCAATGCACCTCTGAGTGCAAAGTTTGTTGAAAATCCCTTTAATTCTTGAGATATCACATTCATAAGCAAAGGATGACCACACAACCTCATGACCTTGCCCTTTGACTCATGACCTTTAAGTGCAGTTACTTAATCCTTGAATCTAGGTTGATCAAAGTTTGAAGAAAAATCCTTTGAGACTTTCTAAGATGTAGCTTTCAGAGGATTTAAACTGCACACACTGACGGACAGATGGACGTGTTTCTCTGCAGACAGACTGACGGCCTGAGAGCGTCCTGCTTCAGTCTGTGCCTGCTGCTGCTGCCAGGGCATGAAGAGGAAGTCGAAGGAGTGACAGGTTCTGCTTTTTGATGGAGTAAATGAATGATTATGTCCATGGGAGGAGGGAGTGGTAGGTTTCCCAGAGCAGCTAAGATGACACCAACAGCAGATCAGTTTGGATGACGAGAGCAGAGTGATGTCGATAAGGGCAGCGAGTCAGGATCAGCGTCATGTCCTGTTGGCTGAGCGTGGCCTTGGAGGAGAGGTAGAGAAGAGTTTTTATCTCTCCAGATCAAGCTCTCCCTCCCTCGTTACTGTCTGTGTGACCTGCTCTGTCGCTCCCTTCGACTTTAATCAAGCAGACAGTTGGTTCAGCCCATTCCTGGGGAGGGGGGGTGTTTATCATCACTGAGGATTAATCAGAATGACAGGGTCTCACAGGATGAGAGCGACCACCCCTGCAGGCTTTCACAGTGGACAAGGCCAGCACTGACAGAGGGGAGTGGCTGAGGGGAAAGTCACACTCTGGGGAAGGCGGAGGAGGGAAAGATAGTAAATTAACTTAAAGAAACGATTTCCCTGTGAGGGAGAGCCGAGGTTCAGTTTTATTTACTTTGACAGCACAGAGCTGCTGGCTTTGTTTGGGGGGCCTGCATCAGTCAGCTGGGCTTTGGAGGGCGCAGGTGTGGCCCTTGTCAATATCAATATGCTGAGCTCTGATACAGTGCTCCGTTGACAGTAGAGTGGAAAAAAAGACTACATGATAGACTTGATTAAAGGTGGGGGTGTAAGCTTTCAGCAAACTACAATACAATGTTAATTTCTGGTCAATGATACGCTATTTGCCAATAATACAAAGCCTGCTTTGATACAATATGGATTCAATCCGATTTAGAGGCCTGGTATCGATACTGGGTGAAGTATAATGTTTAGGGTTGGGCATCTAAAGTATAATGCCTTTACGATGCAAATCTTGATACAATGTCTCCGTTCCGATGCATCAAAGATACATGTGTGGCGTTTCATGATGCAATACGATACGATTCACAAGTAAAACCAAGACTTTTCACAAACTGGCTTTTCTCTTAGAGCCTGAGTGCCTGTTTTAAGTGTAAAGTGCAGTGCCATTTTCAAACACATGACATACAGTATATTTAAGAATCCTCCAGATGAACTGGAAAATATGAGCGCAATATAAATATAAAGAAATATATGTATATATATATATATATATGTGTGTATATATATATATATATATATATACACATATATATACACATATATATATGTGTATATATATATATATATGTGTGTATATATATATATATATATATGTGTGTGTGTGTGTGTGTGTGTATATATATATACATATACATATATATATACATATATATACATATACTTATATATATATATACATATATACGTGTGTGTGTATATATATATATATATATATATATATATATATATATATATATATATATATATATATATTTCCCCCTTAAAGTGGGGTACAAGGCTTTTGGTCACACTGTTGACTGCTGTGTGTCGTCTTGTCCATCCCGGCCATCTTCCCTCAGGGGAGAGTTGTTTATTGGCAATCATACAGACGTGGAAAAAAATGTTGGTACCCTTCCACCAAAGAAAGAAAAACTCACATGTTCACTGAAGTAACTTGAAACTGACAAAAGTAATAATAAATAAAAAATTACTGAAAATCAACTAATGAAAATCAGACATTGTTTTTGAATTGTGGTTCAACAGAATTATTTTAAAAACAAACTAATGAAACTGGCCTGGACAAAAATGATGGTTCCCCTAGAAAGGATTAAAGTGATTTGACCATAGGGACATGTTAAACTAAGGCGTGTCCTGTAATTAGAAACACAGATATCTTCAAATTTGTAATCAGTCAGTCTGCCTATTTAAAGGCTGAAAAGTAGTCACTGTGCTGTTTGGATAAGGTCCACAGGACTGTAGCCAACCTCCCTGGACGTGGCTGCAAGAGGAAAATTGATGACAAATTGAAGAGATGGATAATACGAATGGTAACCAAAGAGCCCAGAACAACTTCCAAAGAGATTAGAGGTGAACTCCAAGGTCAAGGTACATCAGTATCAGATCACACCATCCGTCACTGTTTGAGCCAAAGTGGACTTAATGGAGGACACCACTGTTGAGAGCAAATCACATTAAAGTAAGACTGGAATTTGTCAAAGTGCATATTGACAAGCCACAAAGCTTCTGGGAGAATGTCCTTTGGACAGATGAGACAAAACTGGAGCTTTTTGGCAAGTCACATCAGCTCTATGTTCACAGACACAAAAATGAAGCATACAAAGAAAAGAGCACTGTACCTACTGTGAAACATGGAGGAGGCTCAGTTATGTTCTGGGGCTGCTTTGCTGCATCTGGCACAGGGTGTCTTGAATCTGTGCAGGGTACAATGAAATCTCAAGACTATCAAGGCATTCTGGAGCCAAATGTGCTGCCCAGTGTCAGAAAGCTTGGTCTCAGTCACAGGTCATGGGTCCTCCAACAGGATAATGACCCAAACACACAGCTAAAAACACCCAAGAATGGCTCAGAACAAAACATTGGACTATTCTGAAGTGTCCTTCTATGAGCCCTGATCTAAATCCTATTGAACATTTGTGGAAGAAGCTGAAACATGCAGTCTGGAGAAGACACCCTTCAAACCTGAGACAGCTGGAGCAGTTTGCTCATGAGGAGTGGGCCAAAATACCTGTGGACAGGTGCAGAAGTCTCACTGAGAGTTACAGAAATCACCTGATTGCAGTGATTGCCTCAAGAGGTTGTGCAGCAAAACATTAAGTTAAGGGTACCATCATTTTTGTCCAGACCAGTTTCATTTTTTTGTTTTTTAATATTATTCTCTTGAACCACAATTCAAAAACAATGTCTGATTTTCATTAGTTAATTTTCAGTATTTTTTTATTTATTATTACTTTTGTCAGTTTCAAGTTATTTCAGTGGCCATGTGGGTTTTTCTTTCTTTGACGGAAGGGTACCAACAATTTTTTCCATGTCTGTATTTACTTGTGCAGTGGACCTTGAGCAACACCACTTCCGTAGTGAACTATCCCTTTAAGACGAGTCCACATTGTAAAATGTTCTTATCATCGCTGTGTTTGCCCGCTGCTGGGCATCAGCGTCACAGCAACGTCAGTGGTTTAACTTTATTTTCCGGCCCTTTCTGGTAGCACTGTTGTTTTTAATCAGAGCTTTTTATTGATCATTTAGTGTGCTTGTTTCTTTACTGTTTGTGGGTGTCAAAAGTATGACCATGCCCTGGTCCACATGGGCTCTTCTTCCCCGCCCTGACACAAACTGTCCTCAGCGTGAGTGACTGATCTTCAGCTCTGATTATGTAATGATACAGCAGCTCTGCTCACTCTTTGCTCCTGCACAGTGTCTCCTCAGGCTAACGCTTAATGTTATGAGACACATCCTTTCAAAACTTTATGAGGCTCTGGCTGCAGACTCTTTTTTTCACCCCGCTGCACCTCAGAGAGATTCCCATTCATGCAGTGACCGAGCCATGAGTGGTATATGGCTGATGAGGGAGGCAGAGGGGAATATCGATCTCCTTGGATGTCAGTCTGAACTCTGCTGACCCATGGTTCAGCAGCACGGTGATCTGGAACCAGAATTATAACGAGGAGTCAAATATGAAACCCTACTGTGAACACTAAACATTTTATTCAATCGATGCCTTTATTTTAGAAATGCAATTTACTGTCAGTGTTTTCTGAATTTAAAATCCGTCTTTATAAAAAGTGATGTGATTCTTTCTGTTTTTACAACCAGGCCAGGATATTGTGTTTCTCTTCATGCTGTATCCTTAATGATATTAATAAATGTCCTTCAGTTTAAAGAGCATGGAGGATCACCTCACATTTTTAAAAACTGAAAAGTTCATTTAAAAACAACATCAGCTGATTGCCTACATGAATATAAAAAGATATGGCTTTATTTTAAGTGGGTATGAGCCATGAAAGTATGTTGGTTTCACATGCAGAGCTGCCAAAAAGAACCACAACTAATAGTTAATATGATTTGTATATTATGATTGTAGAGTAAAATAAACCTCCAATAAACATGTTGAGATGAAGACTGCAAATCCTAACTAGACAGTTTACTTACTTTAGAGAAGAGAGTTTTTATCTAATTTAATTTATATTAAATGCTGTTTTCACTTTAATAGGCACACAGATTCTAATGCGATATTACAAAAACCTTCTCCAGCACTTTTTTGAACAGGAGTTTTTTCTTACCTAATTCATCTACATTTATTGGGGAAATGAAATAAAACACAACTGAAGCTGAAACCAATCTTTTATTAAATACTTTCTGGTTGCAAGGCAGTGGCTATGACGTAGTCATGACATGCTTTTATTTTTGTTGGAAAAAGATAATAATAATAATAATAATAATAATAATAATAATAATAATAATAATACAAGAAAACGAGTATAACAATACCACAGATTTAGAGAAATGATGTTTGAAAAATGTACCTCTATAATCCTCAAACTGATCAAACTTTAAAGGTATAAAAACTAATCCCCTAAAGTAGGACAAATCAAATATTTGGGACAAAATAAGAATTAAAAAATAACAAAAAAACAGTATAGTATTGCCAAATAGGAGACCCATAGTGTGTCTTGCCACTGCATTGTATAAGACTATAATCATGCTCTTTTAAGGTTACTGACAAAACAGAAGGTGAGTTTAAACTATGTGATGAAAAAATTATCAAAAGCATGTGTAATTGGTCAAATAATGTGAAATGGTTAATGAGATGTTTTTTATATGACATGAATGTCTGTATTACTTCCTGAAAACTTCGTTATGAAAGGATGGTTTTAAAAATGATCTGAAAGTCGTTTATATTGCTCACGAAGAATAAAATCTTATAAATTACATAAACACTTTCTTCTCTTAAGTAAAAGCTGTAATATAAACCAGAGGAGATGTTTGATCCTCAGGGTGAATTCAGTGTGACTACAGTTAACGACAGTACTGTTATTACAGTTATTATAGTCATAACCTATTAATTAACAGCAATAAATATTTTTTAAAAATCACATAAATTAAAGTAAAACCAGTTTATCTAAAATAAGAGCTGTCATATAAACTAGAGAAGATGTTTGATCATCAGGGTGAAACTACAGTTAACAACAGTTCAGTTTCTACAGTTATTATGGTCATTACCTAGCAATTAATAGCATTTAATATTTATTAAAAAAATCATAGAAATTAAATTGAAACCTATTTAAAGTAAGCGCTGTATTATAAAGTGGAGGAGATACACATTCATACTTTGCGATCACACAGGCTGAAATACACAAACAGGTCCTACGATCATGCATCAGTGGAGAGATGTCAGGAACCCGTTCACACCTGCAACAGTTCCTGAAAATATCTGGGGCTTCTTTTGAGTATTAAGTGTTTAGAAACAGTAACAAAAAATCCTGCAGACCCTTCCTTTAAAATTTTGGTAGGCATATAGACTATGCTATGCCTACACAAAAGTGTATGGGACAAACTCGTACTGTAAAACCAACAGGAAGTCAGCCTTGTTTCCTTGTTTCCTTGTTCAGTGGCAGGAAAAACAGTGTTTCTAGAGTTCCTGCAGGGAGGAAGTCTTCTGAGTGAGGTGAATCCATCCATTTGAAATCTGCTTGATTATGCCCCGCTAATACACAACACCAAGTTATCTTTGGGCCACAATGTGGAAATCTGATTTGAGTGGTTCGTTTGATTTATTACCAGCAGGCTGTGGTCAGCAAACACAAAAATGGATGGTAACCAAACCCGTGATAAACTTTGAATTCCTGCAGGGAGAGAGCCTGTATTCCCTGCTCATCTTGATCATCTTGCAGAGGAAACAGAGCGCCACAAAACAGAGTGTTGGCTGCCTTAAAAACAGCCAGACAGTCAGGATTACAAATATTTCTCAGCCATTTACAGCATAAAACACACATGCTGTGGAAACGACAGTGTAACAGGAGACGAATAAAAGCCAGCTCTTTTCCTGACAGAGCTCTCTGTGGAGAGAAAAGAGGAATTATAAGACATTTCTGAATTTTTCAAACGGGTGGGTGGCAGATCACTTTTTACTAACAAGTCCTCACCCTAGAGGTGATACTCAGGAGGTCACTGAATGCAGCTCACACAGATGGCACACAGATGAAGATGGAGCAGGCTTCTGAGTCATGTACTTGCTTATATCGAACACCAGAGAAGCAGAAACAAACTCTGGTTATGGGATTCAGGAGTGGAGGCCACAGGTGTTCCTCTTTCCAGCTCAAAGGCTTCATCCTGAAGTGCATGGCCTACACTTCAAGCTTATTCTTGGTCTGTACCTCCTTGATGTGGAGGGCTGAACAGAGATGCACTGTGACCAGATCAGCTGCTTTCACCCACTCCACAGGTGAGCCAAGGAAGCACACCTTTCTAAAACAGCTTATCAGGAAGATGTCTGCTTTCCGAAATTTAAAAATTCCTTGGACATTGTAAAAATTGGCAGTAATTAATAAAAACTGTTTGCATTTGTGAAGTTTGTCCTAAGAAGGATTGGTCACAAAGCCATCGAGCAACAACTCCATCTTTCCCGAATTTCAAAGTCCTTTCCTATACAGATGATTTTCCACACGCCAAAATAAAACTGAAACTAAACTAACTAAAACTGTATCTCTTTACATGAATGTGAGGAAAACAACGGACAAGCCCATCCCGGGGTGGCCAAGGCACAATGTGACAAGCCCAAATCCACCAAAGCCAAAGCAGCCAGTCGAGACAGCTTCATGTTTTAAACCAGATGACCAGTTTGATTTCATCACGACAGAAACCTTTTATAGCAGTAAAACAAGTGTCAAAGTTACCTTTTGGTGACCAACCCTCTGCCGAGGCATTTCTGACATGCTAAACTGGGAAAATGTGGAAAACTGCCCTATCTCATGATGTGAAAAAATCAATACAACATTCCTGGATCCACTAAAATCTCCTCACTTCTTCCTTGTACCATGACAAACTTTCCCCAAAAAATGTCATTAAAATTTGTTCATAACTGTTGGTGCCTGTAATGCCTTTTGGACTGTAAAACTATAGGAAATTCAGAATTTTGAAACTTTGCATCAAAAACTGCAAAAGTATCAAAACATTTAAAGACATGCTGTGCTTGGCCCTGTCAGCTCCATACGCTCAGTGACCTCAGCCACATGATGATGGTATTTGGCTCCTAACAGCTCTTTCTTTTTGTACCATATTGGATTTTGTGAAAAGAATATTTAACCATTTCAAAACACAATATTGAGACGAAATGCAAACATTTATTTTACTCAGATTGTTTACTGTAAATGTTCTAAACCATATTATTATCAGAATAATTCTATTTCATGTGATGTTGACCAGAATCACTTTAGGGTCTGCTGAATCTGTGCTCTCAGGGCTCGACTATGTTTTCCTACATCAGAGTGACTTAACTAAACATACGGGAGGCTAAATCATTTTTCCTTTTATTTGAAGTTGTAATCTAAAGTCTTTTATATTGTAAAAAATAAGCATGCCTCACAATTATTAAAACTCAAATTTGTAATAAACAAATTTAGGACAAGCACAGGAAATGGCTCTTAAAGCGAGGCTATTCTTTGCTCAGGAAGTAGCTGGCACTTTCAGATGGTTTTGTTGCCACCAAATCTTCAAACCAATGGACCGCTCAGAAAGCACCTCTGAGCATACCATGATATGTAATGCCAAAAATTAACATTTGACTGATCCCAACTCACCTGTTAAACCAAGTGAGAACTGCATTGTCAATTTATCAGAACTTTTTACATATGTTTTGTTATTTTATGTTGTGTTAAAATGTACTTCATGTAAAAGTTGATTGTTATTTTTTTTAAACAAAAATGTGGTTGAGATGCCAGAAGCTTGATATTCACCAAATCCTGAGTTCCACAAAGCTACAAGGGCCTGTTTGGTGTTGCTCAGCCCTCATTAAGTGTTTTTATATCATTGTTAGCACAGCTACATGTAACGATGTCTTCTTCACGGTTGTTTATTATTACTCATTAATGAAGGAAATCATTTTAAAGGGAAATCACTGCCTGACTGTCTTGACCATCATTGTCTTATTCTGAGAGAATTAGTTACCATCCTTCAGTATATTGTTTGAAATCATCTACCTGTGTGTTTCTCCTTCTCTGCCTCAGTGAATCTGATCTGTCTGTTCTCAGAGTTTTTGACATCCTTTCTATCTGCTAAATATCAATATTTGTTCATCAACCATCAACAGAAATGACATCATTTGACATTTATTTATTTATTTTTTAAATTTATTTAACCCAGTTCAATTGCAATTCATCTAGATGCTGCTGTATTTATGAATATCAGTCCTCTACATTATAGTTATTGTTAATACTGATGACCTCTTTATCTGTGGTTGTTTTTGATTAAACCTCCATAATAAATACCTTCCAGCCCAATTTGCACAGATACAACTGTTCTGTGCACTTTATGTCAGATCTTTGCACAATTTACATGTTTACTTAAATCTGTTGTATTCCATTCCATTAATAGTGATATTTAACTTATTATAGATGTGTATAGTTGGAATTTATTTTTGTTTATATTTGTGCATTATTTTCTTGATGCTTATTTCTGTGTTCTCCTTAAATCTTTTTTTATTTTTATACCTCTTACCTGGCGTCCTTGTGGACGTCAGAATAGAAATTTCATTGAGCAGGGAAACATGTTTCTTAATGTGCAAATGACAATAAAGACTTTGGATCTTCAGTCTCTTGATTCTTGATCCCATTATACAATATTAGCTGGTGTGTGTCTGTGTTGGAGGAGTGAGGAGCTCTTTTCTTTGTTCTTCTCCATACAGACAGTGTGCAGCTTTCTGAGAGCCCCTCCAGACCCCCGTGTGTCTCAGATTAGCAGAATAACCTACCAGGCTTGTTAAGACCAACTGGTCACCAGTCAGGGTCAAGCAGGCTGTAAATGGCTCATTATGATCCCAGCCAGCCTACTGGTGCACCTTCAACATTAAAATCCTCTGAAGGCACACACACAGACTGACTGTGAGACACACACCTGCTGTTTAGAGGCACTGATGAGTCCATTGTTAGGAAACCTGTCAGAAACAAACATGTTGGACAGTCATCAGCTGTCCTGGCGTGGCTTTTGTTTGCAACTTTAACAAATAGCAAGAAGGAATGTGTCTGAAGTCCTGGTTGAGAAGTCGGACTAGTGGTGTTTATGTTTGTGTTGGTGACACACCCACTGGCTCTGTGATATCCGTCCAACATGCAGTGTGAACGTATAAGCTTGACGTTTAGGATTTGAGATCAGAGATGACCTGATGGAGGCCAGTTGGACAAATACTTGTTGTGATAAGCCTTACTGAAGTCGCGCTTTGTGACTGCTGAGAGATTTTGAGTCCAAAATCAGGCTTAAAATCTTCCGATGTTTAGCCTGCCCTCCACTGCAGCACTGCAGAAATCAGCAGTGATCCTCCTCTACCTCAGACTGTTCCTGGGCTCTGCAGAGAGCTAGTTTGGGCTATGACTGATGATTGACCATCAGAGCTGACCCAGTTTTAACCAGAGCAGTGGTTCATATAGGTTCAGTAATATTGATAACACGGAGAATTATAATAATGGCAATAATGATGCTAACAATACTAAATATAACAATAACAATAGCAAAACTAAAAATAATAATGCCAATGATATTGCAAACAACAACAAAAATAATGATAATGGTAAAAAAGAAAACAAATGATTATTAATAATAATGATAATATTGTAGAATAAAATAAAAGGTTTGTTGTTGTGAGCTACCTTAGTTACGTTCTCCATGCGGTGGCTTTTGTGTTGTGAAGTGGATTTTGATTAGTAACTTATAGCCTTTAACATTTTTTGAGTAGCTTTTCCATCATATGCACTTCCTACTCCCATACTAAACACAAATATTTTTTAATAATAAAGGGGCAAAATTCCTAAAAATCCTTGTGCCTAACATGATTATTATGTTATTTAATTATTCTCATTATGTTGTCATCATTTCATAATATGGCATATTGATGATATTTTTTTTTCGTTGCTGCATTGAACTTTATTAATGATTTGATGTTGTCCAGACACATTTATTGTTCATTTCTTTATCAAACTTGCATTGATTTTACATACTTTAATCAAGTTTGGACTGACTGGAGGAGGCACAGAGTCCTAATTTTTTTAACATGCCTTTTTAGAAACCAAAGGAGCTTCAGGTTTAAGTTTGCTACCTGACAGCTCCACAAATGAATGAGTGGTTCAAGATTTAAGTTTAGGGTGACTTGGGACCCAAGAAAGAAAATTCAGTTTTCAAACACTAATTTAACTAATGCGCATGAAAAAGAAGTCACAGATTTATCTTATACAGCTTCAATTTTTAAACTAAAAAATATATATAAAGAAAATATAAAGAAATAATATAAAGAAAAATATATCAAGCAAGCATTTTCATCAGTGCTCAGCCCTAATTTGCTTGTTAAAGCTATTCATCAGTATGAGGCTCACTGTCAGCTCTGATTTCAGTCAGTAGTGGGGCAGTAGGGCAGAAATTTAACCAGAGGAATTAATATTCTGATCATGTTAAGACAGCAGTTCACATCAGAATTAGCTGAAGTCTGTTTGGCTTTAGTTTCTAACGTTGGTAGACATTTAAATATGATTTACTTTTCTTCAAGTTTTTTCTCTGATGGAGCTCTGGAGAGCTATTATTTGGATTTGCCATCCGTTAGAGAATCCAGTGTAGTATTTCATTAAAATTTAGGAATAAGGAATAAGGGGTTCTGGTTTGGCGGTGCGGAAAGCAACAGGCGCAACCCAAAAACATGCTTCTGCTGGCCGGGTTCAAATCCAGCCTGTGACCAGTCTGCAGAGTGTCCTCCCCCTTCACAAGCCTATCCCCTCTCTCTCTCTCCTAACAATTAAAGCACAAAATGCCCTAAAAAATCTAAAAATTAAGTGTGTGTCCATGGGTGTGTAACATCTCCTGTGAGTCCATATGGTATGACCTCACATTACCCTCTTTCAGTTTGTCTTGATTTATTAAATAATCCTATTATATATGATAATACTGTTGAATAGTGATGACGTTGCATATTGACCTGGATGCTTTGTGGTGTGTTTCAGCAGCCTTCAGGACACTTGTTTCTTTTGTTTCAGTCACACTTCTACAACCAGACAAATCTCACCTCCTTAAAGACTCTCCTTTAAAATACAAGCACAGGACCGAACCACATGAAGCTCTGTGGAAAAGTATTTCCATACAATCACATTTTGCACCAGTAAGAGTTTTCCTGCTCTCCTGAAGCACAGTGTGTGTTTGAGTGTGAGACTCCATTGTATTGGAGATGGGGTCAGGAAGGAAAGCCCCTCCTTATTATTTCCTCTCGTCGCCCAAAGTGACAGTAACGTCACAGAGGAGTTTGTAGATGCAGGTCATGGTAGGAACAGCCTTAGACTTCAGCACACCATCATGAGAGAGTAACACACACACAGAAACTGTGTCTGTGGATAGAGCGTATGCGTAAATGTGACGGGAGAGAGAGAGAAATGAAATCATGTCGGACTCAAGGGGCTCCAAATCCCATCTCTCGACACAGCAGTATTTTTCTCATGTCAGCAATTTGTTACTATTTGTGAGTGTGTACATATGTGTGTGTGTGTGTGTGTGTGTGTGAGAGACAGAGGGAGAGGAGGATGGTCTGATGTAGATGAATGGATTAAGGTGTCCCCCCTGACATGATTAATGACCTAACCTACTGGCTCTGGTTTTGATGGTATCAGTAATCCAAAAGCACACACAATGTGATCGTCTCTATTTTAGGATGCAGTCTTGGTGCACAGCAGAGAGTAAAGGGGACACGTTATGTGATGTTTAAATGTAGTTTATGCAAGTTGTTGTATCAGTCCTCCTTCCCTTTATAAGCATTATGTTATTAAAATGGCTGATATCACATTTTGTTTCAAACTCCAGTAACAGATCACACAGGGCGCTGTATGAAAATATTAATGCTCACATGAATAGTGAGCATTAATATCCCTCTGCAACACAGACTTGGATTTTAGACTGGGTTTGAGAAGGCCGAAGGTGTTGACATTAGGTGCATCCTCAAAATTGGATTATACTGCCTATGGCCAGGTAATTCCTTCTTTTACAAATTAAATAAAAAAAAACAAAACAATACTGCCAAAACAAAATTTCCAAACAATTTACACTCTGTGTAAGACACCATATATTTTAAGTTGAGTACTTTAATGCCTCAAATATGCCCATCAGTTTACTTTGTCACTGTACTGTTACTGAACTGTTACTGTTCTGTTACTGTGCTGTTACTGTGCTGTAGCTGTGCTGTAGCTGTACTATTTCTGTACTGTTACTGTACTGTGCTGCTGTCGTAACTAGGGCCCGACTGATATGTCGGCAGGCCGATTAAATCGGCTGATTACAGCCCTTTTCAAAGTATTTAACATCGGCCAGAGTTTTGCTGATGTAACACCGATATATTCTTACTTTCTCATAAAACAGTAAACGCAGTTTGGTGTCCAAGCTGCGCAGAATGATGACGTTGTGAAAGATGTTGGTGTGCGTTGCTGCAGCTCTAAGCTGATGCTGTGCGTGTGGATGATGGAGTGTACGGGGCAAAACTCACCCACTCACACGGAGTTGCTGAATGTTGTTTTTGCCTGTCGTTTAAGTCAGACATAGTGAGCCATTTTCAGCGGTCGCACAATATACTGCTGGACATAGCGAGACCACCGGACTCTCTGCTCGGCTACAGAAGCAGCCTCACAGCCCGGTACTGACCAACGCCACATCTGTTGTTCACTAAACTGACAAATTGGACCTTCTGATGGCAGGGGATTGGTTTATTCGTGACTGTTCTGTGATGATAATTAGCTAGCTAGATAACTCTGCTAGTGTTAGCATAGCTCCCTTGGAGCTCTACAACGTCATCAGCCGGCTGCAGCAGACTTATCCAGAGGGAGTCTTCGTCATAGCTGGGAACTTTAATCAGGCCTGTTTAAAGAAGTTTGTGCATTATGTGCAGTGTCCCACAAAATATTCTGATGTCCTCACACATATTACCTCATGTTTCCAATTAAAAAGTGGTTCTACCTGCACTAAAACCTACTTCTGATACACTAATGAGGACTCTGGGACTGAAAGGCAGATGTGACCAGACAGAGTTCATAATTCATCTATATATTTACATTTTAAATAAGGTTATTTATTTTATTTTGCAGGAACTGACTGCAGTTTTGCCCACTATTTTATTTTGTACTTGAAAGTTCTTTGCTCTTAAAAGTTGCAGAGTAGAAAAATAAAAGTGGCTTATGAAAAAATGTTTGTTGCCTTCCTCTCACAATGACCTGTTTAAAAGTTGTTCTACCTGAACTATAACCTACCTCTTACTTTCATTAACAAGAAGTACAAGATAAAGACTGACTCTTTTTTAAGGTTATATAATTAATGTCCCAGAGGTTTAATGCTTTTCTGCACATACAAGAACTTCATAAGGTGTACTGATTAAATCGAAAACCACCATTTCTATTTTTGGGTGAATATTCCAAAAAGGGGGGGAAACTCATCCACAGTGCTTTTTCCCTTTTCATATGAAAGGTGTTTTTTGATGGAAATACTGGTTTGCTGTTTAATCACACCTTATCTCTGTGGTTTTATTGGGTCATTGTTTGATTCAGTGAAGTAAACAGCAGAGGTAGAAAGTGGTGCTACAATCTTCAATCTCTACATGTCATCTTTTATATATTCTGTATTTTCTTATTATTATTTTAGAGCTCTCTGGTGGTAAATTTTTACCCACTGTGTGTTAGAGACAACCACTCACTAAGCAATAACAGTTGAAGTTTTTTTTTCTATTCAAGCAACAAACCTGCAGTAAAAATGTCAACTGCATCAGGTGGCTGATAGAAAACACATCTGTGCTGGACACCAAGACACTTTGCATAGAGAAAACAATACAGCCTTATGTATTATGCCACTTAAATGGCACAAGAATACATAAACAATAAAAGCCAAAGCTCTCAGGTTGTGGACAGTTTTAGAGTGTGGGGGAGGAAACAGCCTGTGGCTGATGCTGTCACAGCATCACTGCTCGAAGGCTGAAACCCACCAACCACGAAAGACCCACTTTGTTTGTGTATGCGTGTGCACATGTGGCTTTTGTCACTGTAGTTCTCACGTCTTCTTCATAAATTCAGTTTTCAAAATGTCAGCATACATAACCATGCCTCTGAAGGTAAAAAGAATTTACATATGCCGAGAAGGGCATTAAAACATACGCCCATGTGGCGGTGATATTCAGTCCTCATTCACCAAATGCTTTCTGTTGAATTCAAGCATCGAAGCAGAGCATGTGCAGGGTACACAGGCGGTGAAAGAAGAGGTCCAAACATGTGGCTGCCTGCCTGTAGTGAAAGCTGTTAGCTTTTTAAAACTGCTTTTTCAGATCAACATTCATTTTGTTGATAACTTTTACGTTATGTTTTATTTACGTGTGTGTGCAACACTGTCCTGTGTTTCTGCAAAGCTGTGACACATTGTGTCAAAAATCTAACTGCATCAATACAAACAACATCCTGACAAATGACTATGACTGAGTTTATCTGTGATGTGTGAGTGTGGAAGCTCGAGCACTCTGAGTGTTGTGAATCAGCAAAGGAGACTCATGTGGAAATAATAGATATCATTTATTTAGCACATACCGTCACTGTGTGCGTGTGTGTGGTCATTGTGCCTATTGTGTGTATGCGTGTTATGTAAGAGGACTTAGAAGAAAACTTTCTCACCTGTCTAAAATTACCTTCCACAGAAATGCTGTCATGTGACTTTTCTGACAATAAGAAGAATTCTGACGTACAAACACACTCAGCAGCATTTTTCAGGGAATTTTTCGCTCTTTTTAGTATTATAGTCCAGACAGCCTGGTGCTGTGTCAAACATGATGATGTCTTTTAAACATAAATCATTTTGGTTTTGAATTTGTGCACCTTTTTTCAACAATAAATTAATGAAACTGGCAAATCAGTGTTGCAAGCATTCTGACTGTGAGTATCAACTGTGAGTAAATAATATTTAACTAATATTTAAAAGGTAATTATTAACCTTGAGATCTGTAATGTCATACTGATCAGCCCTTGATCAAATAAACATCGAATAAAGGCCGGTGTGTGTCTGCAATGATCTGTTGTTTGAGGCTGAGGGTTACACACAATGATCTCTTCGAAAAACAAATTCTTCAGAGTTTTGTGTGTAGAAAGTCTTTCAGCTCAGCGGGCACTGATTTGGGCTGAGGTGATTAAAGTCCTCGTTTTTTTCCTGCATGTATTCTGGATAGAGTGCTTCCTTCTGTTTGACCATGACATTTTACCTTAACTGACAAGGTCTGATTTTTATAACCTTTGGGCTTATCAGTATCAAACAAAAGCTCATGGTTAATTAAAGATGGAAGTAGTGATGGACCGGCCCTCACATCTCTTTGTGGATCTCCAACTCCGCTGCAGTGGGGTGTGGCAAAGCTGTGGTATTTTCCATCTCAGCCACTTTATATATCAAAAAGCAGTCATTTAACAAACTGAACACACTAAGGCTGTAAGGCTTCAGATTGGAAAGCTTTGAGAGCAGGCACTGAAAATCATCCACAAAAACAGAAATACTTTCTCAAACTGTTGAATTTTTCTGACTTTTGGGGCATGTCATAGCCACCAAATTTGCAAACTAAATGGCAAATAATAATAATAATAATAACAATAATTATTACGATGATGATAATGATTATTATTATTTTCTATTTTTATTATTATTGTTTTATTATTATTATTTGTTTTTATTATGATTATTATTAGAACTATAATAATACTTATTATTACTGTTATAAAAAAAATATTGAGGTTAGCGGATCCTTGTTCTTGACTTTAAGAGTTCAGAGTTTTGAACGTATTGAAAGACGGTCCACCAAACTGAAGTCTGGGTCTTTAAAAATCAGTTAAATAGTGGTTAACGTATAACTAACTTCAAAACAGTGAATTATCTCTGCTAGCAAATTCTTCATTAAGTTTATTGGTAGTGATAATTACTGACAGATTTTTCATTGTGACACCTGATTCTCAGTTTTAATGGTGTATAACTTGATAAGATTAATTAGACTGTTACGTGCTGATGGTTGCAGAGAGCCAGTCTGATGCTCCATCAGGTTTGTCTCTTGATCCTGAAAGGAGTCGATGAGGCAGATGAAGCTGTTATTTTTGCTGACGCACAGAGGTTTTAGCACCTATTTCACAGGAATGGGGCACTTAGCCCGTTGACCCTTTGGCTGTATATCACCTGGACATGCCCCCCCCCCCCCCCACACACACACACACACACACACTGCCATAGCAGCCAGAGAAAAGGCCTGTAATATAACCTGAGCTCGACTTTACTTTGAATCATTCTGTCCCTCCTCCCTTTCTCTCTGTGTCAGTAATATAAGAATGACATAAAACACAAAATGAGTCTTTACTGATAATTGGCTGTCATTCATTTTATAAAAAACATCCACCAAAAGAGAGGAAAAGAGTGAGTATACTTAACAAATCCAAAAACACAAAACATGAGAACAAACAAAACACTTTTTTATTTTAATTTTTCATTTGTTGTTTTTGCCATTCTGTTGACTTCTTTGTTGTCATGTTTGGTTTCAGGGTAACCGTATAAATATTATCAAATATTCATCAATGGATGAAATGACAAAAACAGCTACATGTAATGTGACACAGCGATGTATAAATCTCAACAGTTTTTCACAAAAGGATTTTGGGATTTGAAAATTGTCATTGAAATTGGATCTTGATTAAGTGCCCAGCTCTAAGCAGTTCACAGTTCATAGAGTGAGGGTGCAGGAAGACTGAGCTATTCTGGTAATGTGAGACAGTCACAGACACGGACACGGAAAGCTGTTTGTGTCTTTGAAACAATACGTCCATTTTTCTGTCCCCGCCTGTAACAGAGGGAGCAGAGGGAGGTGTGAGAGCATCTCTGCTCACTCAGGGGGAGCCATTATAGGACACCATGTTCCAGAGGAGTGACTGTCTGTGCCACCTTAGAGTCCAAGCTAGGAAAGTAAAATAAAGATTCTGAACTTGATGATACAGCATCATTGAACCCATAATTGAATCTTCATTTAAACTTAACTGACAGGAGCATTTGTTAAATGGCAGTGCTAATAGTTTAAGATCTTGGCATCCGCCAAACAATGTCACAGACAGGAGAAGGAGAATTTCTTTTTCTTTTTCTTTTTCATTTTTCTGCATGGATGTTTATTTGCTGTGGTCAGAAACAGAATTGTTTACTTCATGCTTTTGGCCATTGTTTAAAGAAATCAATATGGCAGTATACTATCACGTATTAACAGCAGTTGTAAAATTCCCCTTTGATAATATTGCCTCAGGAGCATCAGAAATAAAAGGCAAAGAGTTGCAGCAGAAGCCAAAGCATGAAGCAGCACATTTCTAATTTAAATGACTTCAGAGATATCTGAAGACCAGAAGTGTCTTACACTGAGGACCATAAACTCTGTCTTTGTTGTATTTGTTTTATAACAAAAAGAATGAAAAATCCTATAAAATGCATGTTCAGTGTCCACAGATTATGTGATGTAGTTTCAGCAGGATGAATGAAATCTTGAGGTTGATGGAAATTTTCTATATAATATTTCTATTTATAATGTTGATCATGGGCTTTAAATCAGCTCTTACTGCTCACTTTAACATAGCCACATCCCACCCTTTTATCAACTTGATGATTTGAACTTTAACCTCTCATTCTGCCCTCAGTCCATGACTTGTTTCCTGTCTTCTCCGTGCTCTTCATTTTTTGGCTCATGAGAGCACAAGAGTCAGTCTTGTTAATTCTCTCAGTATGTCTCCCCTGTGAACTTTATATCTAAAGTAGTGATGTTTAATGAGAACTGGGGAAGTGAAATAATAGTTTATGGTGGTGAGTGTGAGACAGACAGCATTGGGGTGCTTTGTGATTAACAGCTGTGTGAATGAATAATACTAGTGAAATTATCAGCAAAGGAAAATGAATGATAGTTAATATTTAACCTTATGTCCACATGCAGGTGTCTTTCTTCATGTGGCACACACACTGCCTGCTGATTCATCATATGTGCCGTTTTAATTAAAAACCTTGTAAATGTCATTACCTAGGACACCCATTGCTCTCTGTCTCCCATTAATCTCACCTTTAAGTGATGTTTGAGGCGTGGTTTAGTCAAAAGCTCGTACTGAGAAAGTGTTGGATTTATTGTCTCTTTGTCCATTATTTACAAATTCATTGATATTGCTTTGTGACAGTAAAGGAGACTGAAATGTCCCAAGAGCAAAGGGATCAGGAAGGAAAAGAAATAGGCTTATCTATAATATATTACAACATTTTAAACAATGTGTTTCAGCTAATGTAGGGATGTTACATCACTGTTTGGTTTGACTGCACTTGCCCACAAAAGTACAATAAGAGAGTATTTTTAGAGCGAGATACGGCCTTGTGTCTGTGAAACAGTGAAACAGCTGCTGCGACTGTTCTGGCTCTGTTAAGCTTTAAAGGAGATGCTCTTTTTTTATTTGTCAGTGTTATATTCAGAATCAGTTTCTTAATTTAAAGATGAAATTGTATAAAGCAGTTTTAAGTTAAGTTAATAATGAAACAGCTGTAATCATTTTTAGATTGTTGTTTTTCTAGAATGGTAATTTATAACGGATAAAGGAATTCAGGTATCTTTATGTCTTGATGTTGTCTTTATAAGTGTATAGTGCTTTGTCTTTAAGATTTCTAATGTTATCTTTATTTTTAAACTGTACATTCAAAAGTTCAACGAGGGACACGAGTGGGAAATAAGCAACAGCTTTAAACTGTATGTGCAGCAAATCAGCTTCATGTCCTCCTCTGGAACTATGCTAAACCGCATTATCTTTATCAAATGGAAATAAAGAAAATTCCAGTTCAATCTGAAGTAGAATCCATCCTATTATCTTTCTCCATCTTATCGTACTCTGCAGGTTTTTTCATGTTCTTCCAAAGAAGATGCAGGTTGATGTGCTGATATGTTTATACTAGACTTACAAGATGTCTTTGTTTCATCACATTGAGATAGATATAACAGAATGTGTTAATTCAATGACTCATTCATACAAGGAGACACACTTCACGTGTGAGGGCTACTGAGTGCTACAGTCATCAGCATTTAAACCAATACACACTCACTGCTCACACATGCACATGGTAATCCTGCGGGGCATGGACGAATTTAGGGCAAGCCTGATTAGTGGTGCAACTGCTTATCACCAAGAGCCAGAGAGAGAGAGAGAGAGAGAGTCAGAGAGAGCCAGAGAAAGAGAGAGAGAGAGAGGGAGAGAGGGAGAGGGGGAGAGAGAGGGGGGGGGGGGGGGGGGGGGCTGGGTGGAGACTGTGTGTGCTAGAAATGAGAAAACTCAGAGTTTGTTGATTCTCATCAAAATCACAACTTTTCTATTCATTCATATTTAAAACAGGAGGAAAACAGCCGCCTTTATATTGAGAGAAGCACTGAAGCACTGACTAAGAAGAGGGACACAAGATGCCTCATCTTTGACTGCCCGTCTGCTTCCTCCAAAAACCTGCTCCATGTGTCTAAACTTCAGCCAATGCCAGTCTGAAGTGTTTGTGTTTATGTGGTGTGAAACAGTGGAGGAAACAAACTGTGATGATCTGTGTGCTGCAGTCCACTCCGTGTGTTGTGGTCCACTCCGTGTGTTGTGGTCCACTCCGTGTGTTGTGGTCCCATCGTGTGTCGTTGTCCACTCTGTGTGTTGTGGTCCACTCAGTGTGTTGTGGTCCCATCGTGTGTCGTTGTCCACTCCGTGTGTTGTGGTCCACTCCGTGAGTCGTGGTCCACTCTGTGTGTCATGGTCCACTCCGTTTGTCGTGGTCCTCTAGGTGTGTTGTAGCCCACTCCATGTGTTGTGGTCCGCTCCGTGTGTCGTTGTCCACTCCGTGTGTCGTTGTCCACTCAGTGTGTTGTGATCCGCTCCGTTTGTTGTGGTCCTCTCGGCGTGTTGTGGTCTGCTCCGTGTGTTGTGGTCCACTCCGTGTGTTGTGGTCCGCTCCGTGTGTTGTGGTCCACTCAGTTTTTTTTTGGTCCGCTCCGTGTATTGTGGTCCACTCGGTGTGTTGTGGTCCGCTCCATGTGTTGTGGTCCACTCCGTGTGTTGTGGTCCGCTCTGTGTGTTGTGGTCCAGTCCGTGTGTTGTGGTCCACTCAGTTTTTTTTTGGTCCGCTTCGTGTATTGTGGTCCACTCGGTGTGTTGTGATCCACTCCGTGTGTTGTGGTCCACTCCGTGTGTTGTGATCCACTTGGTGTGTTGTGGTCCCCTCCGTGTGTTGTGGTCCACTCCGTGTGTTGTGGTCCATCCCGTGTGTTGTGGTCCACTCCGTGTGTTGTGGTCCATCCCGTGTGTTGTGGTCCATCCCGTGTGTTGTGGTCTGCTCCGTCTGTTGTGATCCGCTCCGTGTGTTGTGATCCGCTCCGTCTGTTGTGATCCGCTCTGTGTGTTGTGATCCGCTCCGTGTGTTGTGATCCGCTCTGTGTGTTGTGATCCGCTCCGTCTGTTGTGATCCGCTCTGTGTGTTGTGATCCGCTCCGTGTGTTGTGATCCGCTCCGTGTGTTGTGATCCGCTCCGTGTGTTGTGATCCGCTCCGTCTGTTGTGATCCGCTCTGTGTGTTGTGATCCAGTCCGTGTGTTGTGGTCCACTCTGTTTGTTGTGGTCCACTCGTGTGTAGTTGTCCACTCCGTGTGTCGTAGTCCGCTCCCTGTGTTGTGATCCACTCTGTGTGTCGTAGTCTGCTCCGTGTGTTGTGGTCCGCTCCGTGTGTTGTGGTCCACTCTGTGTGTTGTGATCCGCTCCGTGTTTTGTGGCCTGCTCCCTGTGTTGTGTGTTTAATGTGTATTTCAGATCTTCTGTTCTGCATCCCGATGTGAGAAACAAGCACACAGGTGTATGTTTTGATCTTGTGGCAGGATGTCTTTGTCAGGATCACTCCTCATCTGTACACAAACACTCCCCTGATTGCAAACATCTTTTGTAAGAAGTGGGACAAAGCCGTGTGATCTGGAAAGTTGCTGAGGGTAATTCATGGATGCTGAAAGAGACAAAATTTCTGCACACCAAAAGCTGATCCATAGAAACGTTTCCTTCATCAGACATGTGAGCTGAATTTCATTCATAAATTTGTTTATGAATGAAATACATGATTTTTAATGGTATGTTTTAACCCATGTATCCTCAGCCTTACAGCATGTGAGAGCTTGACCTCTGACACACTGACAAGAGGTCTACTGTCTTTTTTTCAATAATATGCCCTCTTATTTGTAGCCAGTTATAGCAGTCTTTTTATTTTTCCCCCTAACACTTGGACCTGAGATTGGCACACGCTTGTCGTCTGCTGCAGTTAAAAAAACTCACAATAATCAACAATCATTTCATTCACCACAGCGGACTCCGGCTGAAAGCTGAACACAGCAGGAGACAAAGTTTGCAGAGCTGTTGAAACCAAAATGGTGCTCGATCGGGGAGCTGCACATTTACTGACAGCTGCACTGTAGTTTGACGGTCTGAAGCCTTGAGGTCTGTGACCAGGCTTTTTATGTGAAGGCCTTAAATTAGGAAGGACTTACCTCCTGAGATCAGGATGGCCGTGCCCACTTCTAAATCTCATCTTAAAACTCACTTTTTCTCGCTGGCTTGTGATTCAGCATGAGGGTTAGTGGTCTGTTTTTTGTGTCTTTTATTTTCTTAATTTGGGTTTTATGGATACTTTTTGTCTTGTTTTTTGTGTTTTATATGTTTTCTTCATGTTTTATGATTCTAACATGCTTTTATCTTGTTTTAACTTTCATTTATTATTTTTCAATTTTATTTTTCACTTTGTACCGGCAGCACTTTGGTCAACTGTCTGATGTTTTAAAAAGTGCTAATTGTTTGCAGCAGAAGTTACTAATTAAGCCCTCCAGTTAAATCTAATAAAACACCTTTTTGAATATGACCATACAGGAGCAATGATTAGCACATGTCCGAGTGAGCTAGTGACACATATTTGACATCAAATATCCATCATACTACGAGGATTTGGGTTGATATATTAGTGTTGATATATTAGCCTGAAAACACACAGTGTTTTAAGATGGACGTACAGTATGTTCCTTTGTTATTTTGTAATTTTGTGTCTGTAAAAAAACAGATTTGATTGTATTCATTGATTTACCTTAAGCACTCTTATTTATAAGGACTTGGGAACATAAGCCACATCAGAAAGTGTTTCAGCTCTAGATATTGGCTGAACATGGAGTCATATCTATTTTATTTTTTCATTAATGCCAAGTGGTCACAGAGTGTACCATGATATAAAACAAAAGGAAAAAAGAATAAGCTGAATGAATGTTTGATATACTAGGTTTTAAAAACTCAGTCACTGAGTTTTGGATCATAGAATGCCGAGAAATGTGCTTATATTTATTAATTTTCATTTATTAAGATCAATTGTAACTTACTCACTTGTAATTGAGTAATAGTAACTGAAATGTTTGTGTTTTCTTCAAGTCTGTAAGATCATTTACTGTCATTAAACAGAATAATTTGACTATAATAATTAACTTATTTGTCAAAGTCACATCAGGTTACTGTTTGGCCAAATGCAAAAAGCAGCCAGTTTTTTTACAATTAACAAAATGTGTTTCCTTATACCCTCCTGCAGGTGTGTGAAATATGAGTGAACATAAGGAATCATCCCACTGTCCCATTTATGACTAATGTGGCTGCAGCAAGTTGATGTGGGTCGGTGTGTGGGGCCCATTGTGTTATTTTTTCATGGGGTCTTCAGCTCCTTGCGCTGCCCTTGGGTGTTTCATATGAGCATTCTGCTACAAACACATAAAGCAGTGCATCGTGGCATGCACATGGTTAAATGTTACAGCAGCGATGGAACATGTCCATGATTAATAAATGGATAAATATAAGATTTTAAAATCTGAAAGTAGACACATCATAGATACAGCTGTGTTCTTTCATCAGTATTTAATGTAGCACCCATGCTAATCTAAAAGCCATTGTTCATAGTCTTGCTGCCACTTCTTGTTATCACGCCTGAAGCTCCTGCCTCTTTGCCTCTTTGCTGACTAGTCACTGCCTCTGCAGACAGAGCTCAGTGGTTTAAGCTTGAGGCTTTGCAAGATCACAGACCTTGAATCAGGCAGACCTAGCTGCACAAGGTTACCCCTACATGCATGCTGAACTGTTGTCATGGAGCATTGAAACCTATTATTTATAGACTTGTTTAATAATAGAACAAACCATTCAAATATTGCACAGAGAGTTCTTTTGTCTGCCACAGCTCAACAGTTTAAAGATGGCACCAGGTGAGATGGATGATAGTGAGATGAACATACAGCTGCGTGTTCTGTCTGTCAGTTTGTGGAGAGACTGGATAGTGAGAGAGCGTGTTTCATTCTGTGTCTTTTCTCTCCAGCCCGTCAGTTTTGATTGACTGGTACACCAGGCAGGTGTATAATTTATCACTTCCTGGTTGGTCTGGTCTCACCATGCCTGCAGCCAGAGACCGGGGTTGGTCCCTTGAGCAAACCCAAGTTTATTAAACCACTAATAGACATGACACACACACACTCACACACACGCACACACACCCACACGCATCCACACGCACACACGCATCCACACGCACACACGCACACACACCCACGCACATACACACACCCACACACACGTGGGGGGTACACAGTTGGTGTCTTTCCCTGGCTGGTCCTGTCATGTTTAATGTATTAGTAATGAATGATTCATGGAATGGGAGAGGATTTTGTATTTTAAGAGTATTTATTCATTTTTACTCACAGGTCCTATTTTAATATGCCCATTCTGATTTTTCAGGTGTAGAGTTACTTGGTATTTTAGGCACATCATTGGAATCATTTAGATTCAAATTATCCTCTGGCAGAGTTTATCCTTTGTACCTTACCCATGTCGTAGCACATTGCTGTGCTTTTCCAAGTCATTTATACGTCGTCATTTATACAAGTCGTTTATACATTAACGACTTGTTTGTGCCCATTAATATCCAATAAAACCAGGCCATATGTAAGTAATGCCTTTCATACCTGCTACACCTTCTCATGATTTTTTAGGGAGAAGACCTGTACTGGTAGCAGCTATTGATAGCTTTCAGTCCTGGGACCAGCAGGGATTGAGGAAAATATTGATTGTTTGCTTGCATTGGCCACTTATGGAGCTGCAACCAAGCTTTTAGATAGTCATGTTCACAAAATGACAAGTTTACATCCCATGAAACCACAGGATAACTGAGATATATGATTACTATACAAACCCCAATTCCAATAAAGTTATAGCTATATTCAACTGAGTACACTACAATGAAAATATATTTAACGTTCAAACTGAACTTTTTTTTTCTTTTTTTGCAAAGATTCGCACATTTTGAATGAGACTGCAACACATTCCATAAAAAGTTGGGACAGGGACATGTTTGTCACTGATACAACACTTTCTTTTTAACAAAACTCACTGAGGACTAACTGTTGAAGCTCTGGAGGTGGAATTCTTTCTCATTCTTGTGTGATGTTCCACTTCAGCTGCTCAACAGTCTGGGGTCTCTGTTGTCAAATTTTGCACATTATAATGTGCCACATACTTGAAGAGGGAGACAGGTCATCGGAGCCTCGCTTCCCTCTGTCCAGGACATATTCCTGTGCCCTGCAGGAACAGGGCACAGAAAGTTGTCAGAGACCCCTCACTCCCTCTGAACAGCTTCTTTCAGCTCCTACCCTCACAGAAGGGCTACCGCAGCATAAGATGCTCCACCACCAGGCTGCTGAACAGCTTACTGCCACAAGCTGTTGAACACACCAGTGTCTTACATCACTGTCTCACTTGCACTATTTTTATGTGTTGCAATTTATGTATTTATCCTTTTAATTTTAAAGTGGGATGTATAAATGAATGAATGGGATTTTGTTGTGATCCTGGAGAAACACCTTCTCGTTTTGTTGTTACTTTGGTATCAACAGAATCACAATAAATTTGAATTTGACGTCTGGACTGTGGTCAGGCCAGACTAGTTCCTGCAGTCTTTTACTACAACAAATGTTGTTACAGAAAGAGGCTTGGTATTGTCTCACTGGAATAAGCAGGGACATCCCTGGATAAAAACAAAACACTGCTTTAATGGCAGCAGATGTTGCTCCAAAACATGTCCTTTTCAGCGTGAATGGAGCCTCCACAGATGTGCTGGTTACCCATGCCATGGGCACAACCCCCCCCATACCATTACAGATGCTGTCTTTTGACCTTTGCTCTGATAACAGTCTGGATGGTCCTCTTCCACGTGCATGATGTCCAAAAACAGTCTGAAATGTGGACTGGTTGGTCAGAAGTGTTCCTGAGCCCACGTGGTAATGATGTTGATTTTTTGGGCAGTGCCACCTGAGGGGTCGAAGGTCACAGGCATTCATTGTTGGTGTTCAGCCTTGCTGTTTAAGGGTAGAGATTTCTCTGATTCTCTGAATGTTTTGGTGATATTGTGGACTGGATGATGAAGTCACTGAATTCCTTGACTTGTGCACCTAGAAACGTTTCCAACCTGTTGTAGACCACCTGCCCTCCTCGACTTCTCAGTCTATTGTAGTCCATGTCAGAGCCTTTTTGAAACCTTCTGTTAACATCAGATAAAAAATGAGTGAATATTGAATATATTTGTCAAAGGATTTGCATTAGTATTCTGTGTTTATCTACATCTTATTAATCCTTTATCCCAGCTCCATTGGGATTGGGGTTTTATGGACAGCCCTGCTCTTTAACCCTGCTGGGATGAAAATCTTCAGATGTTTGGGCAGTGATATGATTTTTTATGTATATGTTTGGATGATTGTCAGGCTACATTTGAAAACGTGAAGAGGTGCCAGGGTCAGTGACTAACATGGGTTAAAGCCAGCAGGCCAGCAGTAGCCTTTTGTTTCCAACAAAGTCACTACTTTAAAACAAATGATGGTCGTCTCATGGATTCAGAAACAGATCCAGCATCTCTTCCTGGGACCGTCTCCGGTAATGGCTGCAGTTTTGTCACCAGAACTGATGTAATGAGTATATTTCAGCAAGAAAAATGTATGGATTTGATTTTAAAAATGCAATAATTAGGTGATTATTCTTTTCTGCCAGCCCTACATTTTATATGAATCCAAGGGCACAGGTTTGTACTGAGGCCTTTGTTAGTACTAAGGTTTGGAGAGCTGATTTCACAAAGACCTGTTTAGGTGTTACTGTATCCATGCTCATTTCCACAAACATGTATTATGTGCACAAATACCCACATCCCACAGGGCAGAAGCTAGTTGCCAGAGCTGTCAACCTACATCGTATCATCTAGTCTCATGTAGGGTGACCATATTCTGAAAAAACCCAAAAGAGGACCCTCAGCAGCATGTGTTGCGTTATGACGCTCAACATCTTGACAGGTAGGTACATTAGAATAATGCCAGCAGTCCAGAGCAGCACTTTATTATAAATATGAACCCTTTAACTACAAGGACTATTAATGGTTGCCTAGTCTTTTTTTTTTTTTTTTGCCATTTTTGTCAATAAATGTGTCAGAAAATTTGAGTAAATTATTTTGCACCATTTTTCAGGTAAAAATAAAGCATTCTAGCAAGTATTTGTCATTATTAAGTTGTAAATGCTTAAAACAGTGTGTTATTACAAGAACATAATAAAAGAGATTTGCATTTTCAACAGGTTCCTCTATAAAAACAATTCTCAATGAACATGTACAACACTTTTGAGAAGACAAAACTGAAACTCAACCCATTTTATATTATTTATTATTATTAGTATATCTATGATTTATATTATTATGTTATTTAACTATTTATGAAATCCCTAAAACACAAACTATGATGAAAAAGATGATGACAAAAAAGATGAATTAGGCGAAAATACACCAAAACAACGTCAAGAAAGCACTCCAGAATGATACTAATGCCATAATTTGCAATAGTTTATCATAAATTGCACATAAAATACTGATAAACCACTGATAAATGACTCACGGGCTTATCTCTGAGTCCTCTCTCTGCTCTCCGGTTCAGTCAGCTCACTTCCCATACCTCCTCCTTCAGCCCTTACCGTAATGTACCGTGTGTCACTGGAAATCTCAACTTCTCAGCTTTCAGAGTCTGTTGGAATTATGAAAGCTATATGAAAACATGGATACTCAAGGAGTTACTGTAGTTTAAATCACATCTTTTTCTGTGGGTAGCGGCAGCTTTGTCTTAATAACAAGCTGAGCAAAACCAGGACATTTTAGGGAATTTTAGAAAATCTCCCCGGACATAATTTTTACGACCAAAAAGGAGGACATGTCCAGGCAAAAGAGGACATATGGTCACCCTAGTCCCATGTGACACAAATTCAGTTTATTCAAGGACTGCTTCCAGTAAACAGCTATTATATTTTTCAGAGACTCAAATACGATTTACAAGATAAAAGGATAAAAGTGCAGGTTAAAAACAATATACAGAGATAGCAAAGTGACAGTAAGAAAAATACCAAGCCAATAAGCATAGACAAAAAAAAAGTTTAAAAGTGCATGCAGAGAGCAAGATTAAGGATAAATTGTTTATGAGATGATTATGGAGAAATTATATTTTATGGAGAAATTATAAGTTATATAGATTGATGGATAGATATATTTACATGGTAAAGTAGAAGACAAGAGGAAACCAAAATGGCTGAAGGATTAATATTGTATTTTATTTGTCTTATCCATGATTCATGCCTTTTTCTTAGAATTTGTCTCATGCCCAAGGTTGGAGCTATGTATGACTGTGCAGGAGAGGACCAGATGGTGTGGCCGTAGGAATCATTTCCTACATTAGGTTACACAGCAGGTGGAGGCAGTATGTGCATGTGTCCATGTCCATGTGTGTCAGGAGTCATGTGTAGCAAGAACCAATTTGCAAGGACATCTTTCAAACCTTGCCTCCTGCCTGTCACTTAGCCTCTTATTGGCTTTGCTGTACAAAATTTTTTAAAGTTATTTCTCTTGGCGTCACAAAACAGATAAAAGATGAGACAAAATGACCAAGAGATGAAGATAATGAATGAGAATCCTGAGGTCCAATTGGTCCTTAATAATCTGCGTGGTAATAATGACATATGTGTGTTTGAATATATGTATATATATATATATATAAATATAAATATATATGTGTATATATATATATATATATATATGTATATATATATATGTGTGTGTGTGTGTGTGTGTGTATATATATATATATATATATATATATATATATATATATATATATATATATATATATATATATATATATATATATATATATACACAAATATATACATATATACATATATATATATTGTTAACTGCTTAACAAGGTGTCTTGGCCACCTTGTTAAGCAGTATCCTGAAAATTGAGACTTAAGTGGCTTTGACTGGCATGGTTATTGGTGTCTATCGGGCAGGACAGCCAGTCTGCTGGGGAGTTAATGGCACTACACTTTGTAAAAATATTAACATACAGTGCTAGTCAAAAAACTTTAATTTGGTATTTTATTAATTATTTGTTGTTGTTTTATTTGTTAAAATACAGTCAACTTACAGTGCACCATCTGGTATATGTAGGGTTAAACATCTGAAAACAAGTATTTCCTCAAATGATGTTGACTGATCTGCTGTTTACAGTGAAAATAGAAAAACATATTGATAAATAATTTTGTGGCAATGGTCCTTGTGTAACTTTTCTTGTTCAGCTTGAGTTCTGATTTCTCTCAGCTTCTCTTCGCTCTGTTTGAACTGCTTCTGTTTGCAGAAATGCAGCAGCTCAGCTTTATTGTCATTACACCTCCAGAGATATTAATGAGTTCTGCAGAACAGTAGTACTTGTGTCAATGCACAGTCTTATATTATTGATCAAAAAGGGGGATATGGGTGGGGGGGATTGTCAACTCATAACTCACTACCTTCTCTCCATTTTCTTATTGTTTACCATGGGGGTGAAAGATCACAGTGGCATAATGTGGCTTGAAATGTCAATGATAAGAGGGCTGCAGACTGCATTTACCCTCTCGTGCTGACTGGTTTTCAAGAAGTGGAGGCTCTCTGGGAGCAAATCATAGCCCAGCTTGATATTGAGACTGCCTGGAGGCTTTTAGCTGAACAGATGGCTCCTTAGTGAATGAGGAATGACATTCATGTGAAATGTTATTGGGAACAGAAACAGACATTGACTGGTACTCTGATGGGCGGGGGATGTCTGATTCAGTTACAACCAGATGTCAGTGTTTTTGATGTTGTGATTTTTGATTTTAACGGGCTCTACGTGGAAAGCCTTGTCACCGCTGAGTTATACGTCCAGAATATACCAACATTATGCTATGAGTTTCATTCTTCATGGAACACATGATGACTAAAATCACTGGAAACCCATTATTGAAAATACATTCCTGACACTGTTTCTCTTGAACGTATTTTTGTAACAAGATGTGGTTTGTCAGGGTTGTCAGTAGATTACACGTTAACAGTGCTAACAGTTACCACCAGGGGGCACTGTGTCCGAAAATATGCAGATGAATGTGTTTGTGGGTCAAGAGCAACTACCCTCATGTGAAATGGGAAAAAAATACTGAATTATTGATTAGTTATTAATGCGTCCTGCCACTTTATTGGCAGAGGGTGGCGCTATGGTGAAGTATTTTTCTGCAGGTCAGACAAAGATGGTTGTTTTGCATGACAAATATAAGGAAAAGAGTGTGAGGTATTTAAGAGTTACATCCATTCTCTGATTGGAGAATAGGTCCTGAGGTGGATTTTAGGTCCTAGCATGATACGTCAATTCATTTTCTATACCGCTCATCCCTTTCGGGGTCTGGGGAGCTGGAGCCTATCCCAGCTGACTTTGGGTGAGAGGCGGGGTACAACTTGAACTGGTCGCCAACCAATCACAGGGCCACATCGAGTGACTGACATCCATTCACACTTACACTCATATCTAAGGGTCACCAATTACTTGATGAGCATGTTTTTGGTCTATGGGAGAAAGCTGGAGTGCCCGGACAGTATCCAAACATGCACAGGGAGAACATGCAAACTCCACACAGAAAGGCCCTGTCTGACCCGGGGTCCGAACCGGCAACCTTCTTGCTGTGAGGCACGTTCACTACCTGCTGTCCCACTGTGCCACCTGCATAATACACATGCACACACATTTTCAATTTTCATTAAACATGCTGTGGGAGCAATTTTTCAATATTGTAAGGGACTCACTCTATTCATTTGACCACATCCAGAGCCGTGGAAAGAGAGAGTGGCGTCATCTCCGTAGACGCCAACGGGCCAATTATTTGACAGCAATGGCGGATCATGGGGCCCTCGATAGTTCCAAACAATGCGACCGAGGCAATAGGATTCCTCTGGGGAATGTATGTTTCTCCCATTTATTGAAGGTCAATTGACAGGTAGGAAGCTACAGTTGACATTTTAATGATAAACATTTTACAAGCACATTTGAATCAATTTAACAATGTAATGTAAAGCACAATAGCTCATCAATTTTAAACAAAATATTAATTTTAATGTGTTCACTGGTCTGCTTCTCGTTGTTTCTTACATCCTTGAAGAAAAGTCTTATGCATTAGGCCTGTGTGGTTAATAAAAAAAAAGATGTTATAAACAAGTAAATTTAATGACGCTGCAGTGTCAAGCAATGTTTGCTAGTCTAGAAAGTAAAGTAAAGCTAGTTTACTGTCCACATTCTTCCTTTTCAGAGGAAATTTCAGCAATTTTAAAGCATTATCGCAGTAATAATGTTCCTACCCAAGCGCAAAAATATGCATCACGTTGGAATTTGCCTAAATCAATGTATGAATGTAAAAAACTGAAAATATTGGTAAGTAATTACCAGAAACCGTGGCTAAGCAGTTCATCTGAATAGGCATGAAAATGTCCGAAACAGAGCAAAATGTGAACTTAAACCCTTCGTAGCTCACCTTCTGTTCGTTTGTCAAGCTGTGTCGGGCGGATGTTTTGTTCGTTTGGAGGTGATGAACAAATGTGACAGTTTTCATAAGTGTAGCTCAAACCGAGTGGTGCGGCTACGTCACTGAAGTTTTCCAGGGGGTGCTGTGGAGTCATTTTGCAATTGTCATGCATGAATACACCAATTTTTTTCTTAACCAGGCTTAATAAGAGAGCAAAATTTGGAGAGATTTTGAGCATGTTAAGGTTGTGTTAAATGAGCTGTTCTCGCACTGAGGTCGGTGCTTGGCCCGAATAAAAACTGAAGAATATGCTGTTGTGAGGTGTGTTATTGATGCCTGAAAAGGTCACAGACTTGTCCTCAATCCTAAACCTCACATGGTCTCCCCTTCACTCCTCAGACACAATTCTTGGCCCACAGAAGTTTGAAGGCATGTCGAACCTCAGCACCCTCCTGTTGGACCCTTCTACGGGCATGCTGTTCTTGGGTGCCAGGGATGCCATACTGGCTGTGGACACATACAAACTGGACCAACAACCCAGAAAGGTAGAAACAATATGTGTGTGCAGTCATTTTTTTTATATTTTGAAGTCTTACATTGATGATTTACTTATGGATTGAGTTTAAAGTCGTGTCTTCTTATCTATAAAGGCTGAACTGTGTCGGCCCTTTTGGGTTAAAATGTCCTATGAAATGAAATGTCAATAGGACAGACTGGGATTTTAGTAATTCAGATGCTTAAACATAGAAAACTGTACAGTTTAATGGCTCAGAGGATCCAGAAATTAAATGGTAAGTGAGGTAAACCTTTAAGATGATGATTCTCTGAACAGGGATATAATAAAGTAAAGAAAACATCTTTATATCCAGTCTTGCTCTTAACTTGACAAACTGTCCCACATTGTTTCCAGAGGTTTCAGGACCTGACAGAGTTTACAGTGCTACATGAGTTAAAACTTTTATTTTAATAAATAATATGTTAGTGAATGAGAAAAGAAATATCAAGGGGCAAGCAGACGACAGCTGCTGGTATCACTGAAATCAGCAGTGATTAAATGTAGAAAACTCATTAATATCAGTGTCACCGCGGTGAAAAGATGCAGCTAAGTTACAACAACAGGACAAAAAGAGCTCCCTACATCCAAGCTATTTTCATCTGTTTTGCAGATATCATCATTCTTATTCTTACTAGTGTTATTATTACTGTTGTTAGTTTTTTTGCACTGTTTTATTATTGTTGTTTTAACTGTCTATATGTACAATAATTTTTCTCTGTTGCATTTCATTATCTTACTACTAAAATACTTCTGTTTCTGTTCAGTTCTGCTCCTGTAAGGTTCTGTATTCATAAATCTTTTGTTTATTATTTACATCCATTTTGAAAAAAATAATTATAATCAGATACAAAATTCAAAAATATTTTCATATGATGGAGGTAATCAAGCAACTGCTTAACTGTCCTGAATCATGTGAGTTTAATATCTTTAATAAAGGCGAAGTGTGGATGTGGAAACACATGGTCAGCCACATTTGCATGTCAACGGCACTGCAGCTCCACATTTACCTCTTAAAATGGAAAATGGACTTTAAAGCTTGTTTTAGAGACATCGGCTCTTTCATACCCACTCACTTTCACGTTCAGTCACTATGTTTATGTATATCAACTTTATCATTAATTCCATGTGCTTTCATACCTGTCTTAATTCCACTGACGGCACACTGGGAGCGATTTGAGTTTAAGTGTTTTGCCCAAGGACTCAGCAACATGTCACAGCTGGAGATGAGCTCGAACCCTCAACCTTCTAATCCACACACTGAGCCACCCATGCTTTATTTATGCTCCTCTCATTTCTTTCTACCCTCATTACTACCTTATTTAATACCTTATTTATTACCTTTGTCATTACCTTATCTCTCTGTCTTCGTTACACTCCTAAGTCATTTAAAGACGACAGATCCACAGAGACTGTGCTGCATCCACTGTTAGCGCCTTCATTTATGCAAACAGCCATGTTTGATGCAGACAGTTATTCTGTGCTTAAATTGTACATTATAGGGGACCTTTTTTTGTTTGGTTAATGCAGGGAAATACAAGTTTTCAAGGCCATCAAACACAGTGAAATAGAGAGAAGGAGATGAAGGCTGTTTAAAGACTGGGGCTTTAAACATGGACTGTTTGAACACCCCACCATGAATTAAAAAATAAAATAATAAATGCAGCGATCACGTTTTTTTTTTCCAATATTATAAAAAAAGCACATTATGAGCAGGCAAATAAATCAGTTTGAAGTCTGTTATAATGCAGAGAGAAGTTACTCTGTGTACACTCATTCATTATCAGTTGAACATTTTGGATTTTTCTTTAAAAAAATGAAAGCAGTTTTCATATAGAAAATGTGTTTAATAAAAGCAGATGCGTGGGTCAGTTTGGAGAAGTCATCCTGCAGACACATATCCGTATAGTCTCTCTTACGAGAGGACAGTGACACACGGTTACTTCAGTAAAGAAGGTGACATCAAACTGAAAACCTTTAGCAGAGAGTTATTGAACCTTTTAATAAATTGTTTTTTCATTTATTTTCTTTTTTTGTTGAGAGTTGATACATCAGACTGATTCCAACTCATGTTGTGTTCTTTTTCCCTTTTATAATCATTTCAGGCTGTTTGTTATTACGATAACTGGTTGGACTCTCCTGATATCACCTTGATTCACTGAAATACTGAATTTATTTCTTTATCATCAGATCATCTGGAATGTGCCAGAGGAAAAGAGGAGGTCTTGTGTGGCAAAAGGAAAGACTGAGGTGGGAGCTGCTTTATTTTACTCTTTCAGTAAACCATAACCTTATAAAATGTGCTCTTGGGAGACAGGCTGGAAATCGAGTCAGAATCCTGATTGTTTCCCCTTTTTCATGGTGGCACTTAAACAAAGATAGGACACCAGGGAGGGAGTCAAAGGTCAAACAACTGAAAATGTGAGACAAAACAGGAAAATTACAAGACTGACAGACGTCTATCACTGCTGCTGTCATTTTTCCACAAGGGGCAGAATGCATGATTATATACTGTAGAAGTGGTTCAGTCAAAAAATATGGTTAATATCAATGTGTAAATTTCATCCACTAACAGAATATATGGGAAAAAAAGTTCAAATCTGTTACTGCACAAAAGCTCATAATGCATCAAAGTCAGTGTTGTCACTAAACATTGATAAATCCAAGCTTCCAGCCTCCATCACTTATTACATTGAGAAAAGGTCATGTCGTGAGTTAGCGTCATTTATGACATTGCCGTGTAGGATACTAAAATCCTGAAAATGTTTCAGGATTTAGTTTTGATCAGTACTGAGATTGATTGAAAGATATGAGCAAAAAATAGTTGAAACAAATATTTATCTGATATATTTTAATGTTTTCCATACAGTACTTAAGAGGTAGTGATAGCAATGCTAATGCAATGATGTCACAGTGACTTTTACTTTAAAAAGGTACAGAAAAACCTTCTCGACTGCTGTAGTCACAAGGAGTTTATATGTTCAGCTTTACATTTAAAAGTCATGACTTTGGCATTTGACTCCTTTTGTTGGTAATAGCGTGTGTGTAGGTGTGTGTGTGTGTCAGTGAGAGAGAGAGAAATACATCGTCTTTTTTCATTTTTATTCTTAATTAATACTAAATTTCTATTTTTTTCATATTCAATGTTTATTTCATGTATTAATAGAAGAAAGCACTTTAATACAAGAAACAAAATTTAAAATGTATTTTTATTGTATTTTTTGTTTCTTTGTCTGTTATCCTCTGAAAGATATTGTAATTATCATGTTTTTTTTTCATCTAATGCTTTTGGATTAAAGTTCTGCATCGTTCATGCCAATGTCAATTGAGTGAAAAGACAGAGAGAGAGAGAGACTCTGCCACAGCCTGGTGCTTTAAGGCATCAGATTGGAAGTTCTGGGAATTCTGCCCAGATTTTGTCAGTGTGTTGAGTCTGTGTGTGCAGAGAAACAGAGAGATCTGGTGTAAGTGATGCGATATCTGAAGCCACAGATGTCTGGTAACTGTCTCGTCTAGAGGCTGATAACTGGAGCATACTGTACACTCAAGCTGTATATGACTTAATGCTTCAACTATGAGGACATCAGACAAACCGTGTATACTTCATCAACTGGAGCTTCATTTTTTAGGTTTTAATAAAGTAAATAACTTAATGCTTCGACTTCAGTCAGTGGCCTTTAGACCATCAAAATGAGATTGATAAGCAACAAGGTCAGTCAAGGTCACAGAAATCCATCAGTTTAGTTTAATGTTAATTAACAACTGACATGTAATGTTTTAAGTTTATTTTCAGCTCTTCTGCCTTTATAGAGGAGATATGATGGGGGGGGAGGGGGTACAGTATGTCCCTGATCTTAATCAGCCCAGATTTTGTAAATGGACTTGTGCTTGTAAAGCTCTTTTTTAGTCTTTCTGACAATTAGTGCTTTCACACCACAGGTCACACTTACCCAGTTCTCTTCAGTCCAATTCAGAGAGCTTTATTGGATGTTATAGAAGAGCGCTGGCAGAACAATGATAAAAAAAACAAAACAGTCAAACAGATGTATATGAAAAAATTTAACAAAAAAGAAAATTAACCCCTTTAATGCCCGAAAACACAAGTTATAGCCAGAAAATTGTTATTTTTTGGAGATGAAATGTTTATTTCATGTTCTACTGTAATCCTAAAAATCTAAATTTCCATAAAATGTAACATATATATATTTTGTATCTCATTTGATACATGAGGTGTTTTTGGTAACTGATAATCCATTTGAGGACCCATTTCTTTTATCATTTATCTGATTGTATTCAGATGTTTTTTTTTTCGTAATTTGTTGATCATATTGATTAGATAGAGGTATCATAAAAGTATGTATCAAATATGATACAACATTTGTTTCAGGGTTAAAGGTTATAATCAGAATTATGTCAGACATTTGTCAGTGTCCATGTGTGTCTGTTCAGGTTTCGATGGTTGTCCTCAGGTCCTCACAAACTTTCATATATTTGGCTATAATAATCTCACTGTTGTGCATTTACGTTGAGAGTTTTGTGTCTGATGTTTTGGGCCGGGTGTGGAGGAGTGGAGCTCTGTCTCTGCCTGCTGGGTGTTACAGTGGGGACAGAGTGTGTCCTCCACTGGGGGACAGCTCTTTCTGTGCCAGCCCGTCTTTATTGCCAAGCTGTGGTCCCTGGGTCAGTACCTGATCAGGACTTTAGTCAAAGGCGGATCTTTGCAGGGCTTGGGTATTCTGAGTTGTCCATCTGTGTTATCAACATATTTACTTCCTTTCATACCCATCACGCACCACTGACTCTACAGTGGGAGCAATTTAGGGTTAATTATCAAGCTCAGCTCTACCTGGACATGTACCAGAGCTGGGCCTTGACCCGGCTGTGGAGCCATGAACATAGGCTGTGCTGGCATTTGGCTCAGCCATCTGTACCCCAGAATGCTGCTCACTTTAGCTTGAACTTAAACATTCATTATATGAGGAGGCGTCATGTTGGAAGGATGAAGAAGGAAACACGTAAAAATAGTAGATAGAGGTCAGCAGCGAAGGATGTGGAGGGTGACATTATGTCCTTCTACTTATGTTTAAAAGAGTGAGAGAAGTGTGTTTCACTTCTTTATAGACAGACATTTTGTAGAGACTGCTATTTATGATAGATGGAGGACCACAGACACTGAAAAAAGAAACGGAGACCTGCCTTCATTTGACTAAAAGAGAGTGTGTGTGTGTGTGTGTGTGTGTGTGTGGGGTGCTCGTAAATGATGCAAAAATGTACAGCCTGTGAAATCAATAAGAGGAAGTTTGTGGTGTTACACAATGGCACAGGCCCCCAGTTTTGTCATTTAATAAATCAGACTGATATGCTGTCTGTCATGTGAGACTGTTTAGAAATCTGCAAGTGCCAATTCATTTATCAGTTTGAACATTTGTCAGCTTTTATACTTTAGTCTTAAATTACCTTTAAACTTTAGTTTTAGTCTAAAATTAACTGTTTTTTGTTCTTTTTCTAACCTCAGAAAGATGAGGTCTGTAGGAGGACATGCAGGCACAAGTCTACAGAGAATTATCTACATCACACCATCATGTTGTCTGAGAAAAGACAAAGACTAAGACAAAGGTGTTTTTTCCATGACAGGTGTCTCAAACAGATGAGATATAAAATTAATAATTAAAACAGGGAGATGCTGAAAAATGGCATCTTCCAAAAGCATATAATTGTGTATTATTACATATGAAAACGATGCTGCTTCTTAGAGAGCACACAGCATGATGTAAAAAGAGATAATATTCTTATTTAGAAGTTCCACTGTGAGGTATTTAGTCATGCATTCTCAGCAATCGTATCATGTAGAGTATTTCATAACAAGTGAAATACCTTAATGCATTGCTTCCAGCCTTATGTTCATGTGTACTCATCCTCGATGTGTGAACAGAATATCATACTGGATCATTTTAATAATTTCTACATGGTTGCACAAGTGCATACAAATGCAAATCATTAACTGTAACTGGGGATTTCCAGCCAGTTGGTGGCTTTCATGTTGTCATATGAAAGCTAACAATTGTTTGACACACACTTCATCGATGGGTGAGAACAATTTACCCATGGTAGAGCTCGACAGTTTCAGTTGCTAACATGTTTAATTAGATTAATTAGTATCTCTTGTATGAAAGACAGCTATGTTTTTAATATGATTCACTTACCAATGAGGAAACAAGCCCAAATACTCTCACAGAGCCCCATCTCAGAGAGGAAACCCTGAGAGGAGTAAGTAGTGGATTAATCCTGTCAGATGCTCCACTGTCTGTAAGTTGCAAAGACAGCATCACCAAACATACTTCTCAAACTTGATCACTGGCTTCTGCCTTCAGTACTACTACTGCCCAAGAGACTGAAGTGAGAGCTTAAAAAGATCCTGATGCTGTCGCTGAACTGCAGTGAGCAACTCATCATGTGTTACTAAAGAATGTCTTGTTCAGAGTTTCCTGAACATTGTTAATTCTACGTCATTAAAAACACAATCAACCACCTACATATCTGTAGATTTTCATCTTGACAGTGGTTTAGGGGGAAGGATTCTCCAGTATCATAGTATGTAAATAATGTTCTGGCAAGAATATGTGCTGTTTTAAGTGAAATGCAAAATGTCTCAAGTGCTGTGTAAGAATCCAAAGGGCCAACAACATTAACTTTACACAAATATCTCAGGTGTGTTACAGTTACCTGCCGTCAAAAAAAGTTTACGTTGACTAAAAGTTTCATAACTTTCAATTCTCACATCTTAGCAGAAAAAACATATTATTGTCCCTCACAGTTTCTTTAATCTAAGATCACTTATAACAAGGCCACAAGAGTTCTTGACAAAGGAACATTCTGAGCTCCAAGTGCTCTTCACTAAAAGGGTGATAACTGAAAATGGTCTTTTCAGTGAATCCCTCCACATTTTAAGTTCCCCCATTTGACTTAAGCTGGTCCTCATCCTGAAGTGTTTGTCTCCCTCTGCAGGTCGACTGCAACAATTACATCCGTCTGCTGGAGTTTCTCGGTGATGGACGCATCTATGTGTGTGGTACTTATGCCTTCGATCCCCAGTGTGCCTTCCTGGTTAGTAAGATGGTCTGCTGCTTCTTGGCCATGTCTTTTGTAGGCCCATGCTTGCATATTTGAAATGTGCACAAAGTGCTGGAGTAAAAGATCTTCTGGTCAAATATTACTCTGATACAAGTTGCATAGTCTAATTAATACATAAGTAGAAGTACTGGAGAAGAAGAATTGAATATTAAACTCTTACAATTCATGAGAGCATAGTTAAGAACACACTGTTTAATCATCAAAAAACATTCATTCACATTTTTCAAATACACACCACAGACTTTGATTTGCAACCACAAACGTGTCAGCACAGTTACAAACATTTGCACTGCCTTTGAACAAGTTGCAATGCCTTTTGAACTTTTGCAGTGGTGCAGAATTGTCTAACTCATGATGCCTTTCTCTTTCTTAATTAATTGCTGATCTGTAGCAACCAAAATGTGCTAAAAAGGGCTTCTGTTACTCTGTTCATACATAGTCTTTTACGACTGTAAACTATCTGATAACCTCATGCATACCTTCATCATGTTTTTGCCGATATTGAGCAGCTCTGGCCAACTCAATTCATACTCATTTATGTGGTAAACATTTGCAATATACAAATCTTTTCTCATTTGAAAAAGACATGGGCCATGGATGTTGAGATGGAGCCTCTTTGTCTGTCTCTGCTGTTTTCATCATTACTGCTGAACTAAGCTGAAGTGCTTGACCTGAGTGTGTCTGTGCGGCCATGGAGCAGCTCGATGGGGTACAGGCTCCGCAAAAGAGCACGCAACAAGAAAACTGGTTATTTTTGTCTCTTTTGAATAAGGTTTGAAACGTCTTTAAATTCTTCAGGTGCTTTAATGTAACTAGAACATTAGTTAAATATGCTGTGGGGTTAGAACAATGATTTTTGCCTCTTAATGAAGTGGTGTAGAAGTCAAATCAAAGTCAAATATACTTTATTGTCCACTCAGGGAAATTTGTCCTGGACTCAGGAGCTGCTCTACAGATGCCCCCACAGCCACAATGAAACAACAACACAACATCAGGCACACCAACACCAGCAAACACATAACAATATCACTCAGAATTAATGCAAATAAAATGTCCCCCTCAAACACTAATACTTAGATTGAGTACAGATATTTAAAGGTTTAACTTAAGTACAGTTCTTTAGTAAATTATACTTAGGCATTGTCCACCAGCTCTTTTAGACCAAGGCCCAGAAGGGTCAGACTTAACCACGCTCAGTCATCTTTTATGACCTTTAATTACAGACTTTTTAGTACCCAGCAGACCAGAGACACACTCTCTATAGAGGTTATTAAATGATGTGTTGTTTTGAAAGCAGTGAAACACCAGTGATTCTGCATTAAGGGTCAGAACCCAGAAATGGATCTCTGAGCTTTTTCAGTGGATTTTTAAGTGTCCTTGGGCAAAAATACATCAACAGTCTAAGTAGTGGGCATATATCCAGTTATTTTATTTTACTCAGATTTGCAAACCCTGCAAATCTGATGGATTTGCCAGATTCCACGTCGGGCAGATAAATCTTGTAAAGCTGACACATGAGGTGAGGTGGTACTGTAGTTAAGAAAGTGACTTTGTTGTGTTGAGAGTGAGAATTGCCTGCCTTCGACGGCCTGTAAGGAATGAGTCAGATAAAACATTATTTCAGTCACCTTCCCATTTCTGTGAAGGTCCTACCTTTCACAAACAACATTTATGGGTTATTACCTAAATGGAGGCTTATTTATCATGACTATGTGTTCATTTCTTGCAAAAACTAGACTTTTTTAATGTTAGTAACTGTAAGAGTACACTAGCAGTTTTTAAACTGAATATTCAGACCAGATTTGAGACAAAATATGGACTCTTAAAGTCAATTTGTGAGTTAATTATTTGTTGTAGATACTTGTGAAACAAGACTAAACTAATTAAGTTCTTGGATTCATAAGATTTTGAGGAATTGTACAATGAGAGCATCTATGATCAATGCCCTGTGTTTTCTGCAACATTAGAAAAATAATTAGAGAAAGTTTCAGCCTTGCATTTGGCTGAGAGAGAGAGGGTGTGTACCAGCCTTTATTGGGTCAGTTTCTGGGTGACAATTTTCTCCATACAGGCTCAGAAACAGCTCAGACTTTGAAGCCCTTTAAAACCGTGTGGACTAATTAAAGGGCTGGTGATCTCCAAAGCCTTGAATGTCATCAGCTGTTTGTGAATCATGCTCCAACACGAGGCATCAAAACATGGTGGTTTTCTGACCGATACAGGCTTTTGAGCTGTACTGTCAGTTTGTTTTTTCATCTCAGTTGGTAATTTCAACACTAAATTCATTTAGGCATTTAATATTAAAGTCTGTCAGATGCAAATATATGTACTGTATAGCTGAAGCAGACAAGCCGAAGGCATCAATGTGAAGCCAGAAATTTTATTTCACTGTAATAATTTTGGCAGAAATAGGTCATAAAAAGACAGCCATTAAAAGACAGGTATTTGTTGGCTTTGCATTGCCCACCAGGTCTAATCTTGTTCTCTTTCTTCTTGTCACCTTCCAGGAGCTCAGCTCTTTCACCTTGGAGAAAACTGAGAATGGAGGAGTGAAGATGGAGACGGGGAAGGGCAAGTGCCCCTTTGAACCAAGTCAGCACTACACAGCTGTAATGGCAGGTGGGAGAATATAGCTAAAGGTGGCTAACAGTGTTAATTTTGTTGACTAATTATTTTTGTCATAGTTTTCATCAACTTTTTTCCCTGACTAGACAGTAACTAATGAAAACTAGTGCACATGGACAAAAACTAAATCTAAATTAACTGACATTTTCATCAACAAATAAAAACTAGACTAAAATGTTTGACAGAGACTTAATCCAATCAGACCTAATTTGCTCATGTAGAAAGTAGAGACAAGTTAGGAATATATCCAATCACAGCTACTCTGGTTGTGTGGAAAGGTTGGATGAGTTAAGAGGGACATCCAATCACAGCTGCCTTAGCTTGGTGGTGGTGGGATAAGTTGTGGAGCGATCCAATCAGAGCTCCTCTCTTTATGAATTGATATATTCATGTAGAGCAGGTTCACTGTTTGTTGTAGGTTCTGGTATTGTAACTGAGATGCTCTGCCAGGTAGCCTAAATAAAGGCGACTGCATTTCACACAAAAGTTCAATTTGTTTCTGTTCATTTATACATTCAGACTTTACTAACATTCAATAAAGGGTTATTAGATGTTTCATTTGATCCAAGTGTAAAACATGACTTCAGAAATTCAAGGAAACATAAAAAATGCCTTACACTTTACACTTCATATTTTAGTCGACAAAATTTACAGTAGATTTCATCAACTAAACTAGACTAAAATTAAAACAGTTTAGATGACTAAATTATGACTAAAACTAAAAGATATTTTAGGCAAAAGACTAAAACTAAAACGACATTAAAACGTGCTGTCAACATTAACACTGCTGGCTAATTGTTTGTTGTCAGGTTAATCTAATAAGTTAAAATAAAAACCTAAATCTTCTTTTTTGGGTAGGTGGTATTTTGTACACAGCAGCCACCAGTAACTTCCTTGGGACGCTGTTCGACATCTCTCGGGCAACAGGCCCTGAGCAGGAGCGGATCCGGACTGAACGATCCATCAACTGGCTCAGTGGTGAGCTAATACTGACCAACATAACATAAACCTTGACTTTATTTTGTTCTGTTTTTAATGCTCTGCCTATGAGAATTCAAATGTGTGTTGGTGTCCTTCATAGACCCAGAGTTTGTCAGCTCAGCCTTTATAGCGCAATCTCAAGACAGCAACCCAACAGGAGATGACGACAAAATCTACTTCTTCTTCACTGAAGTTGCCAAAGAGTATGACCTCTACACCAAAGTAAAGGTGCCAAGAGTGGCACGAGTCTGCAAGGTGACCCTGTGGTCTGTTTGTTCCTCTTAACTGTGTTGGTACGTTTGCTCCGTATGGGTGTGCTCACGAGCATTTCTTTTCAGTCTGATGTAGGAGGGATGAAGACTCTGCAGCGGCGCTGGACCACATTTCTGAAGGCCGAGCTGGTTTGTGAGGACAAACCCAGCGGCCAGCGCTACAACATCTTAACTGACGTTTTCACCACACAGCACACACCGGGCGACCCAAGCAGCACGAACTTCTATGGACTGTTCACCTCCCAGTGGTGAGTTGAGGCTAACTGAAAGGAAGAACAAAATTAAGATGAAGCAAAGCAAAAGCAATGGCCCATGTTCCCCAGGCGGCCATGTTCCTGTGACATCAGGCTCAAGGCGGAAAATTCCAATGCTCCTATAATGCTGCAGTTTTGGCTATCATGTGTCAAATAAACCTGATTTTGTTGTGTTTTTTTTCCTTAAAAAGTGAGAACTAGGTTGAGAACAAATGCAAATATAACTTTGGTCTAATAACACTTGATTGCCAGTGGGACATTTACATATAATGAAATTATTTTCAGCACTCATTTCTTTGTAGTTGGTCTCCCAGTCTGGAAACAAGTCTTAAGGCCTATGCCATAACAACATAAAGACAGTGGTACAACATCACGTTTGAGCTTTCTACCCTTAGTGTGAAGTCACAGAAACATGGCTGCTGTTGAAATATGGGAAGCAGGAAAAGCCAAATGAAATATTTGATGATAAAAGCCAGCCCTAAAATTACTCAATTTCAGTTTGCAGGTTCAAGGAAGACCTAAAAATTGGCATGTGAAAAACTTCAATGTGTACGATTTTTGCTGAACACAGAAAATTTGTACAACATGTTTTGGTGCAAAACACATTTTCAGACAGGAAATGGGAAATGAGCTGTGGGCATTGCCAGACTCCCTTTGTTTGTATTTAAAAATAAAAAGCGGTCTTGATCTGACAAGACTGCTGCTGAAGCCGTTAGCATCTGTGCTAATCCCCATATGACAGTCACTTCCTGCTGTTGCCCTCTGTTGTCTGGCTCCACCCCTTCCTGCTCCAAAGGACACTGATTGGGCTGTGGTGCTTCAGGTCGAGCACAGTTGTTGTAGACTGGAGCTTGGTGAGATGGATCTGAATGGTCACAGACATTAAATCAGCAGCTCAACAGATCCACAAATCTTGAAAACTTAAAACCAGTTCCCACTGGTACCTGAGCCGAGTGCCAGGTGTCTGACATGCTCTCACAGAGAACCACAGAAAGCCAGAACGGTCCACTGATCCTGTCAGTTTGCTGCATTTTTTTTCACGAATCTTGAAAAACAGTCAAACTCCTCCATCATACGGAGCTTCCTCAGAGGATGAACTCATTTTTAAATCCAAAAATATACACATCAGCTAAAAGTGCTGCTTTCTTTTTTTCTCCTGACTTTTTCATAGGGAGCATGTCGAATTATCGGCAGTGTGTGTTTTTAGTCTGTCTGACATCAGCAAAGTGATGGATGGTCCCTTTAAAGAGCTGAAGAAAACCTGCGAGAACTGGATCAACCCTGAACCTGTACCTACACCAAGACCTGGTCAGGTAGTTAACTTACAGTTGCATGGCTGTAATATTTTCTTCTTTAAATCATTTATCAGCGTACATTATTCTGGCATTACTGTTTCACTGTTTTTTTCTGTGGCTTTCAACCCTTCTCTAGTGTCTGAACAATGCTCTGAGGGCTGAGGGGTATGAGTCCTCCCTAAAGCTTCCTGACAAGGTGCTGACATTTGTGAGGGACCACCCATTGATGGAGAACAGCGTCATTGCTGCGCCTCTTCTTGTCCGAAAAGGAATCACATATACCAAACTGGCTGTTACCCAGACAGGAAGTGGAGAGGAGCAGAGAGGAACAGTGCTGCACCTTGGAACAGGTATGAGGACGTGAGCAGGGGAGCTCCAATGGAAATAGTCAAATCTACCTGAATGTCATAGAAGCAGTGATGAAAAGGACTCAACTCCATGACTTGAGTGGAAGTATAGATACTCCTGGTCAAATATTACTCCAATACAAGTGAAAGTTGTTCAGTCATTTTTTGCTTAAGTTAAAGTACTGGAGTACCTTTCAAAATACTAAAGTATTAGAAGTTCATTTTCGTTTTAATGTCAATGTTACTGTATTGGCACAGTGAATTTACAGAACCTGATGACTGAAACAACCGACTGAAGCACTGACCTGCTAATAAAACCTGAAGAACAAAAAGCTTGTAAAATATGCTACGACACCTATAGAAATGCCTATTGAAACACGACTGAGTCGACAAAAGGACAACCATTTATTTGATTTAACACCCCCTGCCCCCCAAACAGCATGGCAGTGTTCTGACACAGCTCTGGTCAATATGTGTGTAACTGACCTTACCTCGACACGCTTTCACGGGTTGGACGGTGAGTTTTTTGTAGGCTGTGATGAAGTTTGTGCGTGACAATCAGAGCCAACACTTAAAATGATATGAATCATTCTTCATTTCAATAACCTCACACATGGACCTCAGATATGGCCATGGGTGCTCTGGTGTGGAGTCATCATCTGTATCTGCTGTAGCCATCAAGACGAACCGTTATCTGAGCAATGTTAGCTCAACGTTTGCCTGCCTGACCTGAGTAGCACATGTGTGAGGTACAGGTACAGCATCACCACTTACACAAATCACATGCAGATCGCAGTTTAGAAGAGAAAAGAAATTTCACCCAACATTTCCAAAGCTATACATTAAAGTAGCAAGAACCTTCATAGAAATGTAGTGGAGTTTAAGTACAATATTTGTCTTTCAAATGTAGTGGAATAAAAGTCATAAGTTTCCAAAAAAGGTAATACTCAAGTAAAGTACAGATACTCAAAAAGTGTATTTAAGTACAGCACTCAAGTTAATTTGCTTCAATACTGTCCACCCCTGGATAGAAGAAGTAACTGATCAACATTCTGTGAAAATTTAGTTCAGACAAAAATTCAAGTAAGTTTGGCAAACGCAAACTTACTTGGATTTTAGTAGGGTCTACAATTCCTCATAACTTCATGCATAAATGAATACATGAATAAATCATGAATTTGTGAAAAAAAAAAAAAAAAAAAAAAAAAAATATATATATATATATATATATATATATATATATATAAATATATATATATATATATAATATATATATATAATATAATATATATGTATGTATGAATTATAAGTAAAACACATGTATTAACATTATCCTGTGCCTGACTTTTCACATTAGTTATTACATTTATTTCTGTGTGTTCGAGTTATCAAGAATCACAAGTTGTTAAAGATTACCCTAATGTTGATATTTTCTTCAAAAAGGACAAGACAAAAATAGACTAATCTGCTGAATTTTAAGTGTTGTAATTATTATTATTATTTTAGGGCAACTTCCTCTTGATCAAGTTAGTTGACTCTCAAATAAAGTGAAAAAAATGACCAGTCTGACACAGTTAAACACTTTGACCTTCATGAGTGTGATTAATAACTTTTGCATCTTGACAACTGAAACTCGTTAGTGAATGGATCAATTAATGTATGAGGCCAGGCTTAATGCATGTGTATAACTGATTTTTTATCATGAATACATGCATCAATAATGCTTAATGCATTTATTCATAATTGAATTGTACAATATTTTGTGGAGCCTAATCTAAAATCTCCCCTTAAGTCTTGTTTTCAAAACTCTTAACCAGCTTATCAAATAAAATTGACAGATGGTCCTTTACTTTATAAATGTATAAATAAAGTTTAAATAATGATGTGGAAAGAGTAGAAAATAATATACAATAATTTTGGAATGGAATAGAATGAATTTGTGCTGTACACCAGAGAAGGAGATTGGCCTTAGACACTTCAAACTTCTTTTACTGTTAAACACTCAAACAGTAAAACGTGGTTTTGACCTCAGCAGTGTCTTAGTGAGGTAAAGAATATTTATCACACTTTATAACTCTATAGCATCTCCCTGGGGCAGAGGCTCAGACTGGTGGAAGAGAGGATGAGTGCTAACCCTTCAGATACTCCTTGTCCTTCCTTGTCTGGTCAGTAAAACATTAAGACAGAGATTTTTTGCCTGCCATTGCAACAATCTCACCAAGTTTATAATGTGCCTCCTTTTGGGACATATGGGCTAATTGTGACTTTCCTTTAAGCTTTAACAGCACAAAATCTCACCAAATGAATGTAATTGATAATCACAGGCGAGAGACTGTGTTCATTCAAAACGATCTTCTTAGCATTTTGAGATTGGGAAAATAACTCATTTTTGTGAGTTTTACTTTTTCATTAAAATGTAATTGATCAAGTTCACAAACTGTTGTATGAAGATTTAAACATCTTAAAATCTTTTTTTTTTTAAACAGGACTTCGAGGAAATGTACTATACTGCAATAACATGTACCATATTTTGATGCGTCCACTTTTGGGACCTTATGTGCAGTGTGTCATTTCATTTTAATGTGACTGGAAGGGTTGTGATTTTTTTCTGTCATTTATGTTACAGATCGGGGAGAGCTCCATCAGGTGGCAGTAGTTGGCCAGAACACCACTTTACTGCAAGAAATTGCTTTGTTTACCTCACAGGAGCCTGTAAACAATATATTACTGCACCAGGTAGACTCTTTGGCTTTTTATTCACATCAAATTCATACCGAACGTCTTATCTGCACTACAGAGATGTATCTGCCATATTGCTCAGTGGTCGTGTGCCGTCTTCCTGTGTTTCCAGGGCCGGGCTTTGGTCAGTAGCCCTCTGTCACTGGCACGAGTCCAGGCTGAAGGCTGTGCCCTGTATTCTAGCTGTCAGGTTTGTGCCAGAGCCAGAGGACTGGGCTGTGTGTGGAGCTTGGCGGAGGGGGCCTGCAGACCCACAAAAGCAAAGTGAGTATGACTGGGAAACAACAAGGGAGGTCATCGAAAAGGCAGTAAAGTGGGAAGTCGTATCGGGTTAGAAGATCAGTCCATTAATTATTCCATTTTATTCATATATTTTCTTTGTAATTCTATTTCTGTTTCCTGACACATGAAAAAATCTATCTATCTATCTATCTATCTATCTATCTATCTATCTATCTATCTATCTATCTATCTATCACAATTCTAGCAGTTTAATATGAGAGCATTAATAACATTAATAATGCTCTGTGATTGGAACACCATAGGGATCTAATTCTTTCATGCTAATGAGATTTTGAAAAATGACAAAGGTGTTTTTTTCTTAAACTGATGAAAATATGTGACTTTGTTTGTTATCCAGCCCAGGTCCAGGTGATATAGTGGATGATGCCTTAAGAAAATGTGATAATGAAGATGGTAAGTGTAGCTTGGATATGTCCTTGAACTTGCCAGTTTTATTCTAAAATGTAAATTTAAATATTTTCCTGTGTAAAATAATCACTCTAACGTTTCTCCGTCTCTACTTTTGTCCTTTTGTTTCTTGCTACCTTTCAATAACCTAGGGCGTTGCAACCCAGTCGTAAGGGAGCTACGAGTGTCTGTTGGTCTGCGTCTCTTGTTGCCATGTGTCCAGCTGTCTCCCAGACCCTGTAGCTGGGAACATCCTCCCCACAGACACACCAGGCAGCACAACTCGGACCTGGAGGTGACCGTGGCAGAGGAGAGCCTGGGGAGATACATCTGCACATGTCAGGTAGAAAAATAAACATCAAGCTAAATTTATGAGAGGCTGCAGCAGAAGATTCACTCTGTTGAGTTTTTTTCAGTCTGATAGTGCGCTTGGTCAGTGATCAGAAGGTTGCAGGTCCGAGCCCAGCTCCTGCTGTCATATGGTGATCTGTCCTTGGGCAAGGCACTCAACCCCAAGTTGCTCCCACAGCCATGTCAGTTATGTGTAAATGGGCATGAAAGGGCGTGAAAGTGATGGGGAGTTCAAAGGCCATGTCTGACCAAAGGCACAAAGCCACAGTCGGTAAAATGGCAGCAGTCATGTCCTCTGTCCTGTCCACAACCTGGTAGTCCTAATTTCAGGCTACTTGTAAACCATGTGAGTTCAGGCCAGCAGGAAACAATTATGCTTAGGCATGGTACAGGTCAACAAGTCCTGGTGTGATAAATAAATAAATAAAAAGGTAAAAGCTTCTTACATCGATCAAACTTCAACTTTTAGTAAGGGGGAGAGATTGCTGATTAACTCTGACATTATGCAAATAAATCAGCATGTGTACCACAGATAGTGGATAGTGGATGTTTGGCACTACTGGAGGAGCACTTTTAGTGCAGTTAGTGTAGTGTAACAGTTTAAAGTTACAGGGACAGTGCATATCCATAACATTTTTGAAAATGGTACATGGACTGAGCTTATAAAGTGCTGCCTTGCTAGTCTTTTGACAACTAAAACCAGCTTTCCATCGAAGGTCTCATCTACCCATTCACTCTCACATTCACTCACTGATGGTTTAGAGGTTTTTCTTCTTTTGAAATTGTTCATCAGTATTTACTAACACATCCTCACCTTTCATACTCATTTCCACACCACTGAAGAGTGCCAGTTAAGCAATCATGCAGCTCCAGCACGGTGTCACTTGTTGGTTTTTCCATGTTGTTATTCTCCCATCTGTAGCAATCACTTAATTTGTGGTGTCTAAGCACATTTTCATTCCTGAAAAAACTAACATACGATAGCTATAGTGATTTTACTGTTTCGAAAAGGTACATTTATAATAAACAAAAGCAGGCTGACAATTTTAAAGAAGGAAAACAATAAAAAAAAACACACATTTATTAAATATATACAACAAATCAACTTGACGCTTGAGCTGCTCAACATGATTTCTCATTAGTAATATAACCTACAAATACTCTACGTTGTGGTGGAGTATAATGTAAAATACATTTTAGATGCCATATACACTGCCTGGCCAAAAAAAAATCGTCACCAACAAAAACAAGGTCACACACTCTAATATTTCTTTGGACCGCCTTTAGCTTTGATTACAGCACGCATTCACAGTGTTGCATTAATTTTTCACCAAGATCTTGTATTGATGATGGGAGAGTCTGACCACTGCACAAAGCCTTCTCCAGCACATCCCAAAGATTCTCAATGGGGTTAAGGTCTGGACTCTGTAGTGGCCAATCCATGTGTGAAAATGATGTCTCATGCTCCCTGAACCACTCTTTCACAATTTGAGCCTGATGAATCCTGGCATTGTCATCTTGGAATATGCCCGTGCCATTAGGGAAGAAAAAATCCACTGATGTAATAATCTGGTCATTCAGTATATTCAGGTAGTCAGCTGACCTCATTCTTTGGGCCATAATGTTGCTGAACCTAGACCTGACCAACTGCAGCAGCCCCAGATCATAGCACTGCCCCCACAGGCTTGGACAGTAGGCACTAGGCATGATGGGTGCATCACTTCACCTGCCCCTCTTCTTACCCTGATGCTCCCATCACTCTGGAACAGGGTAAATCTGGACTCATCGGACCACATGACCTTCCTCCAGTCCTCCAGAGTCCAATCTTTATGCTCCCTAGCAAACTGAAGCCTTTTTTCTGGTTAGCCTTACTGATTAGTGGTTTTCTTGAGGCTACACAGCTGTTCAGTCCCAATCCCTTGAGTTTCCTTCACATTGTGTGTGTGGAAATGTTCTTACTTTCACTGTTAAACATACCCCTGAGTTCTGCTGTTGTTTTTCTTCGATTTGATTTGGCCAAACATTGGTGATCACGATCATTCAGGATTTTTTTCGACCACATTTCTTTCTTGAAGACAATGCTTCCCCAATATTCTTCCAGTTTTTAATAATGCGTTGGACAGTTCTTAATCCAATTTTAGTAGTTTCTGCAATCTCCTTAGATGTTTTCTCTGCTTGATGCATGCCAATGATTTGACCCTTCTTAAACAGACTAACATCTTTTCCACGACCACATGATGTGTCTTTGGACATGGTTGTTTAAGAAATGAGAAGCTACTCGTTGCATCAGCTGGGGTTAAATAACTTGTTGCCAGCTGAAAGATAATCCCCCATGCAGTAATTATCCAATAGGAGGCTCGTACCTATTTGCTTAGTTAAATCAGGTGGCGACTTTTTTTTGGCCAGGCAGTGTATATTATAAGTATTCAGCCTAAAATCTGTAAACCTGCCAATCTATAAAAAACAAATTATTTAAAATAAAATCTCTTGTTTATCACGGACAGATTCTGTGCCCTGCACAACAATTCTTCACTGACTGAAATGTGCAAACTTGAGCTTAGTGGTGGGATTTACACAACAGATTGGTAAATTTGAATGAAATGACCGTACGCCGAGTTGTTGGTTGTGTAATTGATAGATGAGGTCCATTGCATCTTTTACTCAACAATAAGTTTAACTTACATGATAACAATCTGAATCCAAACTCATCAAACGTCTGTCTTTTATTCTTGCTCTCTTGTTTTTACCCAGGAGGCAGGACCAGGTATCAGGGACCCTACCCCCTGTCGCCGAGCAGCCTATCAGCTGTCATTAGAGGGTCCTAGTGCTGGAGGAACAGTGGCAACGGCAGGAGGTCGTCATGTCCTGGCTGTCTACATCCTTTTCTTCTGTGGAGGTTTGGTGTTTGGCGTGTGCCTTCTCTATTTCGTTCGCCGGCACAGTATCAGGCACCAGGGTAACCACCTGCCAGATAACTCCTTGTCATCAGAGAAAGGGCGGGATTTGCTGGGCTCCTCTGCCACGCCTCAGTCTCCCAGCAGCGCCAGTCTGCTGTCTGAAGGGTTCAGGCTGACAGAAAAACGCAATGGTACAACAACCACAAACACAACCACAACACTCCTCAGTAACCATGGGAACGGTTCTCATCAATGCAACAGCTATAGTGGAACCCTAATCCACAGCCACCCCAGCAATGGCCATGGGAATTCTCTGTATGCCAACTGTAACACGAGTATTAGTGGCCTTAAATTCAGCTCTGAAATAATAACCGCAGACCTACTGGATGGAAGGACAAGGGAGAGGGGGAAGTCAGGGGAGCTGGAGAGGGATTCAGGGGAGGGGGATGAAGTTGATGAGGGGCTTGGGGACAGGGTTGGGGATGGAATAAGGGGACTTGAGGAGGAGCTGGCCAGCTTTACCGTGTTTAATTCAGCAGCACCACTTGCAAAATGTGAAGAGAGTTCAATTTGAAAAGTTGGCACAATGAATGACTGATTGAACCCTTTTTGCAACCCCAAATAAGTGGACTCGACCTGGAAAAATGCAGAATGGCGTCTACCAAATGCCCTTTAACTGGAGTACAGCATGAAGACAAACAACAGAAATGTATGTGGGATATCGAACTTTCTTGTTAAGCATGCCAGAGATGTGATCAAGGAAATGAAGGAAAGAAAGCCTAGTCACTTATTATCACTCAGGAGGAGCATTAACTTAAGAACTACACACTATGTAAATATGTGAAGTCTCTACTCGACTGTGGACGTGGAGTTTGATATCACACAGCTTGTGTGTGCTGTGAATCAAAGAAAAATGTCTTCATTTGTAGACATGGAAAAGCCATATTGACATTCTCCATAAGTCGTGTGTTCCCCTCTCGCTCTCTTGATGAAGGCGACTGTCTCTGTTTTTATTCCTCTCACTGACACAGCACTTCACTTCCAGACAATGATGGTCACCAAAGGACTGCGACTGTGGGACTGGACTGTCCCCTGTCTTCAGACTCAAACTGAGAGAGAGGACACCGTCAGAGAGGAGGAACCAGGTGTCTGCTAGTGACAAAGTGGGATGTCCCAAAACTGCTACGCCGGTCAAAGATGTGAATGACAGGTGCCCTTAAACAGGCCAGGAAGGATGCATTTGATTTTCAGACCAATGGAAATCATTTTAGACTCTAAGAGTGGACCTAACCTGACAAAGCCACTGTCACCTGGTAACAGTGTGGGTTACATAGTGAAGAAGTGCGGGTTTTCACAAAAAATGTATAATTTCTGACCTGTTGTTTTATAATAAAACTTCCAAAAGTTGGTGTTAAACTGGTTTTACTTTTGCCTTTACTGTGGAAAAATACAGGATGGGAAAACATGAAGAGATTGTTTTTTATGTTGCTGTTGTTTTTTGTTGTCATTTTTACATCAGAAATCCAAATGACATGAATTTCAGCCAAAACAAAATCAGGTTTTGAAATTTGCACTCCATTGTGATCTCTGTAATCAAAAACAGCATGTATGTAGTACATTTTTTAAATGGGTCACAGGGGGACAATCATTTCAGAAGGTTAAAGTTTTGAAAAAGATATGTCGCTTTAAAGTTAAACCAACACTTTGTAGTTTTTTCCACCCTAATATAATATTTCTAGAGTCACTGTGATGGTACATCACCTTAAAACAGGTTGAATGACACCTCTGTCATGGTCTGAGGGGATCTGTATGGTCTTCACTGGCACTAAGTAACATCGATGTGGATGGTAGGAACACTTCCACACTAAAAAACTACACATTTTTACTGCTTTGACTGCTTTATGGCATACGTCACTTCCCCCTCCTTCCCGATTCATTTAAAATATGGAGTTCGAGGTGAAAGCTAAATGTAGAGTTGTTATGGCAGAAGCTGTGGAAAACCTGAAGAAAAGAGAAGTTTTATTGGAGGAGATGAAAAGAAGAAAGCGGGAGAGTAACAAGCTAAGTGCCCAGACAGGGATAAACACTGGCCCGGTGTTCACTCGCTGGCGTGAGCTGAAAGACGAGGCAGGATGTCCGACCGATGCTGATTTGGCCCTGTTATTGTTGGACTTGTAAGTACATGATGATTTATTCAAAAAGAAACATGATCAGACTGTACCTTATCAGTCCATGTGGTTTATTTGTCTCTCTGGACGTCCTGTCAGCTCGCTTCTCCTCCCTCTGTATGTCAACAAATGCACGTTGATGTGAGGTGCTCTGTTTTACGACTGTGCAGTTACACTCAATGACCACAGAGGCCCCTAGAGAGCTGAAAGCCCGAATCTTACTTAGTGCTGCTTTAATGGTAAAAATCTAAAGTTGTAAAAATGTTTCTGTGAAAGTAGATAAAAAACAAAATAATGTAATAATAAAAAGTGAAAAGTTTGCACACCAAGTTAGCGCACGTTATTTGGGATCTTAGTAGATCAGGCCGATAGTGTCAATGATCAATAGAAATGTAAAATAAGTAAATAGTTTAAGAGGAAGGCTTTCCTCTTTCTTAGTATTTCCCCCATCTTTTGCTCTCAGGTCCGCTGCTCTACAACCATAACCCTCTCTATTAACTTATGTGCAGTCTATAAGACAGACAGATACTTTATTCATCCTCTTGGGTAAATTCAGGTATCCAGTATCAGTAGTCGTGGTAATTAACAGTCCAGGTCCTGATCCACTGCCTTAGTTCAGGGTGTTGTGCAGTCTGATGGAACAAAGGACCTCCTGAACCTCTCAGTCCTGCAGCAGTGAGATGAGTCTCCCACTGCTGCTGCTTCTCTGTCTCTCCAGGATGTTGCAGAGGGGATGGTTACCACTGTCCAGGACTTCCTGCAGTGGGCTGAGTGTACACCACACCTCTCCACCATGCTCTGCCCCTCCTGGTACAGGGCATCTGTGTATCCAGCTTGCTGTCAAAGCATTCACCTGAGTACTGAGAGATTTGGCTGGAGCAGGGCTTAGACCTCCTTTGGTCAGTGACCATCTTTGTGGTCTTGGAGGTGTTCAGCAGGAGGCAGTTCTTAGTGCTCCAGTCACTGAGGGCCCACTGAGGGCCCTATGCAGGTCCCTACTCCTCTTCCTGCCCATTCTTGATACACGCCACAGTAGTCGTTTCATCAGTGTTCTGCTGAATGTGGCAGGACTCGGTGTACAGGGTAAACAGGAATGGAGCCAGAACCGTCCCCTGAGGAGCCCCAGGGTTGATCACTGCTGTGGCAGAAACAGCTCTCAGCCTGACCAACGGCCGCTGCTCTGTGAGAGAAGCAGATGCTCCAGTGTCTTCATGATGTGTGACAGGAGGGCCACCCATCTCTATTAATGATCTTGAGTTTTCCACAGAACCGGGACCCTGCCTGTTATGATCCATAATTATGTTGTACAGAAACAATCATTTAGAACAGTGTGATCTGGCTGTCAGACCCACCATCACCCCTTAACGTCAAGCTGCGATCCAAATCTGGGAAAATGTTCAACTTATCAAATTTATTAAATAAAAAGATACTGCACTTGAAATCTGAGATTGAACAGAATATCACAGTAACACATTAAAGTTTATTTAGAGACCAAAATGACCTGCATGTGGCGATAGAAGAAAGGGAAATATTCCCTTTTACTTACACTCAATTAGCTGAATTTTGATTGAAACCAAAAAGTGCATCTTAGGGACACAATGCTTCAAGACTATAACTGTAGCTGTGATAACCCTGCGTCAGTGGATACAGTATCCAGCCTTTTTTTAACAGACTCAGCAGAGCGTTCACGCCCAAACATGAAATAAAAAAGTCCAGCTACTGAGAAGTTGTTTCAAAAAATCTGAAAAACATGTACCTTTAGCTGAATGCCTGCTTACTGAACATATAACAAACACCTTTCTATTAAAACAAGTGTAAATTTCTTCAACTTCAACTTTATTATTATCCCGTGGGAAAATTGTTTTTCAGCAGCAGGCATCAGCACACCAGTACATGATAAAACATAAAACATACCAGCATTAGATGTATGTCTGTATGTTTTATGTTCACAAGTAAAAAAGGACATCACTTAAACCACAAAATGCCAAAGGCTAAGAATCAGACAAAACCCATAAAGTGCATTCAGTCATTAAAGTGCTGTGCAGTAGATAAATAAACAGTAATGACGAACATACGAGGTAAAGAGATTCAATAAATAGTCAATCATTGGTCAAGGATTACAGTCTAAAAATCAACAATCAATTCTATCCACAAGGTGCGTAAAGCACACACAACTGGTCAGGCCAATGAATAAAGGTTGTCAATGGCAACCAGAATAAAAGAAGTTCTGGCTCGCCTGGTTTTGGTTCTAGGCATTCATCTAGGCACAATTACCATTTAATTAGCACCACCCATTGATAAGGAGTGTGAATAGATGGAAGTCCAATGCAAAATAAAAGCACAGGATTATTTTTCCCAACACTTTTTGCCCGAACAAAGGCTCACGACCCTCTGAAAGAGGGTCCATGACTCAATTTTGGATCATGACCCACCAGTTGAGAATCACTGATTTAGAACATGACTGAGACGAAAAGAAAGATATGAAGGCGATGCACCATTTTCCTCATTTCCTCTAAAATCCTGGTTAACACCATCTTGTTGAGTATTAAGTGACTGTCTATCATCCAGGGCTGAAACTGAGGATCATTTTGTTTTGAGTTTTGTTTTTTCTTTGTGTTTCTTTCTTTCTTTTGTTTCTTTTTCGGCAGATTGGCCCATGCAAATAAAGGAGAGCCTTCAGCTCCTCCTCACAGATATCCAAAGAATAATCATTCTCTCTCTTCCGCTGACTTCAGCATGACACAGTCACACACGCACAGGAGCTCAGAGACACTGAGGTGTTGAGGTGGGCCCGTCCTCAGGGGGGAAGGGAGACGGTCTCACCTTGTGGGGAGGCTCAGATCATGGACTGGCTATAATCCATCAGAATAGGAGTCTTCCCAGGACAGAAATTTTCCTTCCCTCAGACTCCTCCTCATCTTGTGCGTTGAGCAAGTCTCTTACCTGATGTGTGTTCATGTTTTTTAGATCTAGAGTTGGTGAACAGAGATACTTCTGTAGTCACGTTCTGACAGGCTTTAATATTTTAACACCAAATGACACAAAACAGGTCACTTCTGAATTTTACTTGGTGGCAGTTCTAGTGTTCAAGACTTGAGGAGAGCAATTCTCTAGTTATGTATCTACATTATCAGTTAAACATGTTAAAACTGTTAAGGATGAATAATTGCCAAAAGAACCCCTGATTTTCCTAAATGTAGCCATCTGAAGGACAGTGACTGATCTCCAGCCTGTCCTCAACAACACTGGAGTCCTTTGGGGAAGTTTTCAACCAATCAGCATTCAGATTTTTGTCAACAAACTTTATTGAATTATTTACTTTAATATCTTCAATAAAAAACACAGACAACCACATGAATGCCATGATTTTGGAGTTTGTATTAACTGAAAATATCCTGAATGAATAAATGTTTATTATTCAAAGAGTGAAACTGCAAACTTCAGTTTAAAGTCATTTTACTGTTTCAGTTTAAAGTGTTGTCACAACAGAACGGCTCAAAAACATTGAAAGTTCATCGTCATCTGCATTCCCCAAAAGTTTGTTCACTGCATTTTATGATCCTTGATGCCAAATCAAATATCTGAGTGACTTTTCAGCACCTGGTTTCTAGTAAGAAATAGCAGATATAGTGTCCTAAAGTCAGCGCTAAAGGCTTTGATTATGGGATGTTGAACATTTGTATGCAGCACAATAAATGGCCACTAGGTGGCGGTGCTGCTGCAGAGAGTGGCGCTATTGAGGATTGACCTTTGACCTGAGGAGACAGAGGGGAGGGAACATGTCCGATATTACTTCAAAACTTCTTCTATATAAAAGCATCAGCTTGGTTTTGTTCAGGCATCTTAAAATGATCTAAATCCCCCCAAATTTCCGAATTTCCCTGAGAAAGGTTTCCCAAGGGGATTAATAAAGCATTATCTGATCTAATCTAATCTAAATCTGAGTCTATTTTATTACCAAGTACATGAATGAGTTCAAGGAATTTGACTTCAATGCCAAACATTAATATAAAAGAATTAAAGAATAAAAATAAGAAAGAAACCAACAATGGATAGAACCATAATATCCATAAAAAAAAGTATCTAAATAATAAAAGTTTGTACAAGAGGTGCAATAAAGGAGCTGTGCAGATCTGTGGGTGTTGTCTCCCAGATCCCTCAAAGTAAGCCACACAATATTCTTTATTTAAATATATATATTCGCACTATCAGCCAACTTATTCAAATTCTTTACACTGTGTTGTTGAAATATGCTACACAAACACAGGCTGAAATATGCATGAAAATATGCAGAATATACATGTAAATCAAAACAAATAATCACCTCCTAATCTTCCTGTACACGGCTGACACAGACCTGGGGCCTCATGTACAATGGGTGCAAAAACATGGCGTACATTCTTTTTCACGGCAAACCTTAGATGTACCAAGAGTGAAATGACCGTGGAAATGTGCCAACTTCATGGCTCATCGCATGTTTCTACGGCCATTGTTCTTTTCATGACACTTAGAGATGATGCTGGGAAACTGTTTTTATAAATAAATGTGAAAACAATTAGTCCTCAGACTGAGCGATGTGCACATCAGAGACACATAAACAGTTAACACAGCCAAGTGTCTGCAGTAACATGAGTGGATACAAAAACAACAGCTGCTTCGGCAGTGTTAGAAGACGATATGAAGAAAGCATGTGTCCAAAGACAGGATTTACTGGCACAAAATGAAAACTGGCTCGTCAGCCGCTTTAGGTTCCTGAAGGCGATCCTCCTGGAACTGTGTGCAAAGCTAAGTCCAGCCATGGAGCGCAAAACAGCGAGGAGCCATGTGCTGCCTGAGTCCATACAGGTGCTGACCACACTGGGGTTCCTATAGCAACTGGGGCATCACAGAGGGAGCTGGCCGACCGATCGGGACTGTGCCAGTCAAGCCTGAGCCGAGCCACGCCAGCCGTGTGGGACAGAATTGTCCGCATGTCAGCCCAGTGTATCAAATTCCCACAATGCAGCTGGACAGGTCAACATTAAAGAGTCGGTTGTCCTAATGTGATTGGAGCTATTGACTTCAATCAATCAATCAATCTTTATTTGTATAGCACCAATTCATAACAAGTGTTATCTCAAGACACTTTACAATAGAGCACAAAACTCTTCATATTATGGATACACATATATGCATAGATACATATATACATATATAAAATACACATATACATATACATACATATATATACAAATATATACATCCAACACCCAACATGAATCCATATAGCCAATCATGAATCCCTCCATCATGGCGGCAAGAAAAAACCCTCTGTTAAGCAGCAGGAAATCTTGAATGTGGACCCCAGTCTCATGATGAACAGCAAATCCACACGATGCTGTGTTGGGTGTGTGGGCGAAGGGAGGGAGGTAAGTGGAGACAAGTGGACTAAAGTAAGAACTAAAGTTAGAGACAGATCCATGGACCAATCATAGACCTGTCTTCATCATATTTGTTTCTACTGAAAACAAATTTATTAGAGGTTAGCCTCTTGAGATGCATTTGGTTTTCAGGAGGGTCCTCATGTCTGTATGACTGTGGTGATAATTTTATAGAAGTATGATCATTAATAGTCATAGTCATAATAGACTTCGCACACATAAAAGTGCCATCACATGATAAATTTGACAACAGGAAACATTTTCTTTCGATCAGTGTACAGATCATATGTGATTTGGAAATGCAGTTAACCAACACTGTGGCGAGGTGGCCTGGTTCAACGCACGACTGATGCATTCTGAGTAACAGCGAGGAAACAGACTACTAGGCCATCAGACTGCACAACTCCTCACTCAGGGGGAGGAGGAGTAACAGGAAGACTGAGGATGGGAAGGAGCAGTAGTTGTAGTAGCCAGTCAGTAGTCATATTTTTTATTTTTATTTAATTTTCATTATTATTAATTTATTATTTAGATGTATTAATGCATGTATATACAGTACTCAGCATAAATGAGTACACCCCTTCAGATTTGTCAAAAAACCTTTAGTTTCCTTTCAAAATCAACATTTTCTATGGCATACTATACCATAAAATACTCCTCCAAATCTGAGCCATTGATTGCAAACAAGATTTTTTAATTAGCACACAAAAATTTATTTTTCTAAATTTAAGATCAGAATGCAAAAATGAGTACGACCCAATCAAAGGGGTGGGAGCAAAGCTAAATTTTAGTAATCTTATTACCCTTATTTTCATCTTATGGTTAAACAAAATGTTGTTAATTTCACCTTTGTCAACACTTTGGAAATTGTTCTTTTGTTCATTTAAATATTGATTCATACATTACTTTTAATAGGTGGTGTACTCATTTATGCTGGGCACTGTATATAAACACTCCTGATCAAAATTTTACAACCAGTTGAAAAATTGCAAGAATTTACATTTAGCACCGTTGGATCTTAACAAAGTTTCTCAGTAGAGCTTCAGAATGCAAAAAGAAGAAATGGGAGTGAGACAAAAAAAACAATTGAGTATTTATGACAACAACCATTAAACTGAAATAGGCTGTTCATCAGCTGATCAAAAGTTTAAGACCAGAGCTCAAAAAACCCCAAATCCCCTAAAATACAAATAACATTTTCAGAGAAAGACTCAGTAATAAGTAGCTGCTCCATTCTTGTTAATCACCTCAAAAGTTCATTTCTGCATGCTTGATGCCAGTGTTTCCAGGAGGCTAGTGGGAATGTTGCTCCAAGTGGTGATGATGGCTTCATCCACTGTCTGGAACTGATGTCCATTTTTGTAAACTTCCCTCACCCCCCATCCCCAAATGTTCTCAGCTGGACTGAGATCAGGGGAACAAGCAGGATGGTCCAAAAGAGTGATGGTATTCCTCAGGAAGAAGTCCTTTGTCAGGTGGGCTTTGTGAACTGCACCCAGTCATGACCACACAGACCAGAGCCCTCGGTCATGACCACACAGACCAGGGCCCTCGGTCATGACCACACAGACCAGGGCCCTCGGTCATGACCACACAGACCAGGGCCCTCGGTCATGACCACACAGACCAGGGCCCTCGGTCATGACCACACAGACCAGGGCCCTCAGTCATGACCACACAGACCAGGGCCCTCGGTCATGACCAAACAGACCAGGGCCCTCAGTCATGACCGCACAGACCAGGGCCCTCGGTCATTACCAAACAGACCAGGGCCCTCAGTCAAGACCACACAGACCAGGGCCCTCTGTCATGACCACACAGACCAGGGCCCTCGGTCATGACCAAACAGACCAGGGCCCTCAGTCATGACCACACAGACCAGGGCCCTCGGTCATTACCAAACAGACCAGGGCCCTCAGTCAAGACCACACAGACAAGGGCCCTCAGTCATGACCACACAGACCAGGGCCCTCGGTCATGACCAAACAGACCAGGGCCCTCAGTCATGACCACACAGAACAGGGCCCTCGGTCATGACCAAACAGACCAGGGCCCTCAGCCAAGACCACACAGACCAGGGCCCTCGCTCATGACCACACAGACCAGGGCCCTCGGTCATGACCAAACAGACCAGGGCCCTCAGTCAAGACCACATAGACCAGGGCCCTCAGTCAAGACCACATAGACCAGGGCCCTCAGTCATGACCACACAGACCAGGGCCCTCAGTCAAGACCACATAGACCAGGGCCCTCAGTCAAGACCACATAGACCAGGGCCCTCAGTCATGACCACACAGACCAGGGCCCTCAGTCATGACCACACAGACCAGG